>JAKTVX010000037.1:0-113108 GCA_030581755.1 Crinitomyces ghanaensis
CATTTATTCTTGACAGCAACAATATGCTCAATAAAACCGCTCTCGAAATTAGCGGTGTTCCTTACCTTACACCTACATATACCGTTTATTTGATTGGTACTAACCTCTCTATTGCCGCTACGTTTACTCACATGTTCCTATACCACTGGGATATGATGAAATTGACTTTGGACTTCTTCCATCCGATGAAAATTAAAAACAACGTTATCGGATTATTCAGTCCTCAGAACTACAAGTTTTGGAAGAAATCGGAACTTGACAGCCGATTGGACGCCGATGGTACTGTGAACCCACTACATGACGATCCTCATTTCCGCGCTATGTTAGCATACAAGGAGGTACCCAAATGGTGGTATGCGCTTGTGATGGTGCTTTCTATGGTCGTGGCCCTAGCATGTTTGTATTCGACTAACAGTGGACTTCCTTGGTGGGCTTTCTTTGTTTCAGTAATTTTGGCCATCTTGTTTACTACAATGCTTGGAGGTCTGGTGGGAATGTTCGGATTCGGAGGCACTCAAATGCAAACTGTCATCCAAATGATCGGATCCTACATGCATCCCGGCAATCCTATGGGTAACATGTATTTCACCTTGTACGGATACAACAGTGTTCAACAGGCGTTTTCAATGTTACAGGATCTTAAACAAGGACACTATATTAAGTTATCGCCCAGATCTACTTTCGCTGCTCAGCTGCTCGGCACAGTCGTAGGATCAATCTTCAATTATATTATGATGGAAACAATTACTGAAAATCAAAGGGATACTTTGCTCAGTATTGAAGGTACAGCCATTTGGTCCGGTCAAAATGTTCAACAGTATAATACTCAGGGTATTTCTTGGGGTGCACTTGCTAAGTACATGTTCAGTGTGGGCGCACGATACGAATGGGTGCCACTGGCATTGTTGGTAGGATTTGTGACTCCAGTTCCATTTTATATTCTTCATAGATTGTTCCCCAAAGCCGGATTCCAGAATATTAATGTCCCAATTCTCGTTTGGTATATCGGATGGCTTTGTGTTGGTGTGAACTCTTCGATTACTACGTACTTCATTGTTGCTTTTATTTCTCAATGGTACCTGAAGCGATATTTCCCCAAATTATTCAAGGATTACAACTATATCCTTGCCGCAGGACTGACAGGTGGTACCCAAGTAATGGTATTTATTTTGTCATTCGCAGTTGCGGGCGCCTCGGGTAATGCTCACAATTTCCCGTCTTGGTGGGGTAACAAACTGTCAACCGACACGGCGTCTTACAACTTCGATCACTGTTACTACAATGATTGATCGATAACGTATGAGGGCTTTATTTAACCAAATATTTGTTGATTGTTAAATAGGAAATAAAATTTTTGGCGTTATAGACCGTGTCTTTTTAAATAATTTTTTTAATTGTACCATTTGGATGGTCAATGTTTTCTTCCCTCCAAGGATGTTCTCCCTTTCAATTAGAGAGGTTTCTATTTTCTTGAGCGATTTATTAAAAGACGAAAAGCCCTATACCTATAGTTCTAACCAACCAACCAGCCATATATATGGATTCAGTTAGTTTCACACAATATATCTAGGCTGGCATAGGCGCCCAACGACCATCCTACAGATGCTCGCTGCCGTCTTACTAATAAACGGTTTTTTCAAGAAAAAAATCAACAGAAAAAACTTTAACCTTATCATAGCATGCGGCTAAAAAAAATTGTTCGTGAACTGAAATTTATTTTTTCCTTTCATTAATCCATATTGCCTGCCCACCCATATGTCTGACGAAATTATATGGCAGGTGCTTGACCAACAGTTTTGCGCGTTCAAATTAAAGACAACGAGACAGCAAAATTTCTGTCGGAATGATTACAATGTATCAGGTCTTTGTAACCGACAGTCATGTCCGCTGGCTAACGCCAGATATGCTACGGTTCGTAACATTAATGGCCGACTCTATTTGTTCATGAAAACTGCTGAACGTCAACATACACCTAAGAAATGGTGGGATAAGATCAGATTATCTAAACAATATTCAAAAGCATTACAACAGATTGATCAGCATTTAATTTATTGGCCGGACTTCTTAACAAATAAATGCAAACAGCGACTAACACGGCTAACTCAAGTTGCTATTGCAGAGCGAAAACTTGCACTTAAGGAGTATGAACGACGTTATGTTAGCAAGGCACCAAAGGTCAAAAAGAGGGAAGAAACCCGAGAAAGAAAAGCTCTTGCAGCAGCCAAGATCGAGAAAGCCATTGAAAAGGAACTTCTTGAAAGACTTAAATCAGGAGCTTATGGTGAGAACCCATTAAATGTAGATGAGAAAGTATGGAAGAAGATTTTGCATAATGTGGAAGAAGAAGAAGGAGTTGCCCAAGAACTTGAGGAAGAAGAAGAGGACAGTGATGTTGAGTTTGTGGAGGGATCAGATGAAGAGGAGGAGGAGGAAGAAGAAGAGGGAGAACTAGTAGAACTGGAGGACATTGAGAAATGGTTGGGAAGCTCCGAAAGTGAGGCGTTCAGCGAGGACGAAGGAGACAGTAGCAGTGATGAGGAAGATGAAGGCAGCGAAGACGATGAAAAGAAGGCCAGTGGAACCAAGAGAAAGTCGGACAGTGAGGCACGCAAGACTAAGAGATCAAAGAAAGGAAATGGCAAACCCCGGGTAGAAATAGAATATGAGCATGACACCGGAGTTCGAGCGGCTGATGTTGCATGGTAATGACAACCCTGACAGAAAAAGAAAACACATAGATTAGATCTAATAGATCAAAATTAATAACCCGTCATTGATGATTCAGCAATATTGTTGAGACTTTTCGTTCTCCCCAAAATGTCCCCACATGATTAAGTTACCCCACAAATTATCGTCGGTTCACATCGGACCGTCATTCCGACGAAAATAGCAACGACGATATTTACCTGTGACTAACAAAACAAGCATAAATAGTGAAAAATAACTCCATTTTTTGTTTCCGTTAATTTCTAGCCACTTTCATCTATTTATTCTTTATTTATAAAATGTTCCGACGTTCTTTTTGCCGGCTGTACTCCACAATTCGCACAAACTATGAGCTCCACGGTTCCACGTTCCACGTGGGAAAGACTGGCAATGTACAAGACTTGACAGGATCCCTCTTTCATGCCAATCATAGATCCATGAGCGGTCCCGCTCCCACTACTGTCATACATTGTTATGATCGAGCTGATGTGAATCCTCCACCAGGAGCTATTGTATACTATGCAATCGATAGCAGACCACCAGAGGAACGAGATTAATTATGAAATAAGGTGAACTAATGCAAAAGGAAAGAAATGACGAAACGAATAAAATAAAATATAATTACTTACTCATTATTATTATTATTGTTGTTGTTATTATTATTAAGAAGACAGTTATCGTGTTTGGACATTGCGTTCGCTGTGAGCTGCATATCTACAAATGGCCGAGACTGAAGTCTCAACGTCATGCCAAGATGATGCATCATTCGTCAGTGAAGTAGAACTAGAATTAGGTTGGTCAGTAAAAGGATCAGATCCTGAAGACATATTAGGGCATGTCATATACTTGAAAGAAAGGTTCGGCAAACGCTGAGAGAGACAGTTGAACTTGATCTCAATTCCAGAGGCTCCCTCTCTAGCTGGACCCTGAGTAGCAAATCGACACAAGAATCTTCCTTCTTCGCCTCGTCTTACTATAATTGGTTCAGCTATTTTCCAAACCATTCGCTGCTTCTCCCTGTTAAAGGACGCCATTGGCTTGCTCTGGGCTGACAGCGCCTTACCTCCTTCTACAGGAACCACAATGACCAAGTCATTCATAATAATTTCATTCTGTTGACATGTAGGTGATAACTGATAAGTCAGCATAAGACTAGACTGACTTTGTTCAATCCGCCAAATGGGTGTGAAGATTATATCCGCTGGCGTGGTACTAGGTGAAGATGGAAGTGTATACTTGAGCGCCAACGATCCATTGAACGCCAAGGAATTGAAAGTATAAGTATTATCGGCACCTGCGGGACTGAACACAGATGGGACTACCAAGACGTTTTCAGCTCCTTGCACGATTTTCACCAGCACTTTTTCCTCAGGGTTGTTGTTACCAGTACTAGATCTGTAAGCAAAGAGGGCTTCACCCGAAATCTTCGTAAATTCAGCCTGACCGTCCCTTAACACAACATAGAAATCGTGCGAAATTGCCGCAACCACACCGTATGATGATGGAAACTCAGGAAATCTATTCGCCAATGCCAAGCTTGACGACGACAGCGACGTTGTGCTCTGAGCTCCAGGGCTTTGAATAGCGCTAGATGCCGCATAAAAACTGTTACCAGTTGGCAAAGCAACCACTGGCGATACGGGCTGTTGGAAATTTGTGTCCTGGAGAGGCTGTGGCGGCATCGAAAGTTGCTCCGGAAGAGGAGATCGATCGGATGACTGGCCGAATGACTGCAGCTGACTTTGGAATTGCTGAGGTATTTCGGGCGCTACCTCGTCAGCTCCAACCCCATTCGTACCAAAGATCTGGGAAGAATCCTGGCTGCTTGGGGTGAGGCCGGCTTCTTGTTCGATATCAGAGGGACCCATGCCAGTAAAGAGCCTAGAGTGAATATCTCTTCTGCCTCTCGAACGACGACTCGAAATGGTAGGCCTCGCTCTGAGAGTAGACGCCACATTGGATAACGCTTCGTCTGCATCGTTCTCTTCCTCAGCAATAGCGTCTTTTCGAATAGTCATCCTCAGCGGTAAATTATCCTCGACCTCCTCATCAACTGTCAAAATTCGATCGCCTCTCGCATTAGCTGAGCTAACCGCATCCTCATTTTGCATCTTTCGAGAAGGCGGCGGGCGTGGTTTTGAAGATCTGTCTACACCCGGAGGTGAAGTTGGAGAAGTGCTTCCACTAACATTGACGGATGGATCACTATTGCGAGCTTTGTTGATTAATGGTCCGCCACCATTAGTACCGAAGCTAGGATCAGTGGCTGCATGTGTCAATGGTCGATGGCCATTTCGCGACCCCGAACCGTTGGTATGGGTCAATCCAACAGGATGTCGGCCTCCTGGCGGCGTGCCTCCTTGCTGACGTCCACTAGGAGGGGTTCCGCCACTGGTATTCACATGAGGAGCATCACGCGATGACGTATAACTTAGACTACTACCAGACGATGGAGTAGGGCTAAGTGTGATCGTCTGATTTCGGTCCTTATTTTTATTCTTGCGGAATATCGATCCGACCTTTGATCGTAATCTTCCTCCAGATCCCCCGCCGCTTGAACTTGCATTGCCGGATCCCCCGCTGCTGCCAGGCATGGTGGCGCTCTTAGATGGAGGAAGTGGTTTCTGGCTTATGCTGCTATTCATTGACATTCCAGATGCCATACGCTTAGGCTTGTTATGAGATAATGACGACGCAATAGCGTTTGATCCACCTGACGGGAAATGATGATGCGATGTCTTCAGAGGTTCGATTTCTCCGTTGGCTGCCCTTTCTGCATAAGACCTAATTTCGTCTTGGGGGTCAAATGTTAACAACATGTCAAGAACCGTTTCAGTCTGGTTCAAAGCCGTCTGTGCTCGATCATTTTCAAGGGTCTGCAGCCTAGCTAGAGAATCTTTGAGAATCAAAAATCTGCCATTATCTGCCGCTTCAAATTGGGAGAAGACAAAAGGTGCTTGGTTTTCCCATTGACTCTGAGCCTGTGCCAGATGAATTTGAGTTTGTTCAGCTTTGGACTGACTAGTGCCCCGTTTTGCCTTCATTTTGCTATACTGATCCTCTGCATCAGTCAAGTCTTTTGCCACCGTTGAAAGACCCTCATACAGCACTCGGACATCAGCCCACTGTCTAGACTTTTCAGAAAACTGCCGAATTGGTAGCTCAATCTCATTTCGAGCTTTTCTCACTAGTTCCTTACTGGCTGTCGACGCTTGATGGGCACCTTTAACGACAGTCTCCCAAACCCCAGCAAAAGCTCCTAAACTTTCGGCATTACTATACTGAGTATGCTTCTTGGATAACGCTTCCAGCTCGTGAGCATACCGCTCTTCGATAGCCAACCGGTCCTTTATCCAATCCGCAATTTCGTCGTTAGCTAACTTGGCACGATTCAGCCTATCTTTAATAGCTTCGGCCGCCTTTTCCGGAGTTAGCGACACCAATATAGCATCAGAATACTGGGTTCTCGTGGAAGTCATGTTGAAGACCCTTCGTTTGTGGGAATACGCCTTGATTAACGTTAGGGGGATTAGGGTAAGGAAACCTTGTCTCCACTGGCCTGATGCTGGCTGCGGCACGCCGCTGCCTGTGCATGCAGTGCGTGTTTCAGATTTTTCTTTTACTGTGCGGCCAACGCAAATTATACATTAACGGGGTTGAACTCTGTTTGTAGACAGTTTTATCGGCACCTACGGAGAAAATGTTTAACTAAATTTTTGTCTACATTGTCCAACTTTTAGTTTCAGTTAAAATACTATATCATTAATCATTATATTAGAAGTTCAAATAAATAAATTCCGGTCATTGCCAGTTGACCATTTCCTGCCCAGCCATAGCAGATTCTTCCTCATCATCATCTGGTCTTGGTCCATAATCGCCCTCATAAATGACTGCACCAGCTTTACGATGAGTTTCAACCCATTGGACTTGTTCAGATGCTAGAATCGCAGCAGCCGTCGGTCGACTTTCAGGCTCAGGGTATAGCATCCATTTTACAATTTGATCCAATGCTTGAGACTCGTCAATCATAAATTTGGGCGCCCATTTAGGGATGCTGGGATTTTGGCGACTTTGCATGGCCCGTTCATTGGCCAGGTCGCCCGAGCTCAGTCGACCTGCATCAGACAAGTCACCGGATCGAAGTTTCTGCCAATGAATACCATTATCGGGAAGAATAATATTAGCTGCAATCTCCACCATCATAATTCCAAGTGAGAAAATATCTGCGGGTTTGTCATATCGCTGAGAACTCAAAACTTCAGGTGCAATGTACTCTCGATCTCCTTCCCGTTCAATTCCTTTGCTAGCTGGGTATCTAGTGGCCATTCCAAAATCCCCAATTTTCAGCGTACCTTCAAAGGTTATAAAAATATTCGCTGGCTTGATGTCTAGATGAAGAAACCCTGAATCGTGAATGTACTGCAATCCCAGTGAAACCTCAACTAAAATCTTCCATACCCTCCACTCATCTAATCGAGATACGTTGCCAAGGTCTGACAAGAAAGTGTCCAGACTGCCGTTATCGCAAAATTCTGTCAAAATGTATAAATGGTCGTAAGTCTCCCACGAATCTAGTAAAGTGATGACTCCATCACTCCCGATGAGCTGCGTATTGGCAGTGCCATGGGCATCATTATCGGACGGAGATATCATACTTTTGATGGATAGCGTAGACTGGCGACGCCTGTTCAAATCCCGTAAGATTTCCACTTCTTCAAGTCGTCGCTGCCGAGCCCGGGGCCCCGAGAATGGATATTTGGTTCGCTTCACAGCATATTTGTTGGCAGGATCAGTAGAGCTAGCTACCACGAAAACTGTAGAGAATTCACCTTGGCCAATTAACGAGACTTTATCAAACCGCGATGACAAAAACTGATCCTCGCAACTTGGCATTTCGTATTTGGTCGCAACTGCAGGATCGGGTCGTGGTCTAATCGATCGGGCAGGTGTTTGTGGAAACGCACTTATTGCTGCATTGACATTACCACCAATACGCCTCGCCAAAGGTTCGCGGCTCACGGAGACTAAGGACTCCGATGTAGACGCCGAAGAAAGTGAAGATGATGAAGTCAACGAGGGTTGTTCGGAAGCTTCAGATAAACTTTCTGGAAGCTGCTGAGGAGTGGGCGAATTCATAAAAGACATTGATGGTGGAAAGCGAAGGGAGTCGTTGGCTTGTTGGTCAAATAACGATGTCTCATGATGCGCGAACGGTGAGCTAGAATCAAATGAGTCTTGAAACGCTTTGCTATCCAGGAATTCATTAGTAGTCTGAAAATCCAGCGCCCGGACTTTCACAGGATTGGTAAAAGTATTAAATGATGATAATTGCTTGAGCTGGTTCGGTCGTTGGTCCGTAAAAAATCTCCCCAGTTTGGGCCGCTCTTCATTGATCGAAAATTTTGCAAGATGTCTAGCATTGTTACTGTTACCAAATTCGAAACGCACAGCATCTCTCGTTGGAGTTTCAGGTTGCTCTACAACATCAGCTACATCAGTCATTTGCGTATCTTCGTCATCACCATTCATCACAAGACTGTTGCCGGAACTGCTATCAGTGCTGTTATCCATTACACTTGCGCCTGTGGAAACTTGAGCTTTGACTGGTGACTGATGATCATTGAATCGAAGCATATTATCTTGTAAGCCTAGCCGGCTACGGCGGTAGACCTTATGCTCGTTTATCAAAAATGGCGAAAAATTGTTGGAGCCATTATTATATCTAAACGAGACGGGAGAAGTTGCGGGACCACGCGAGCTGGTGGCACTATCAACTTGCTTATTGTGAACATGTACGCTAGGCGAATCGAAATTAGTTTCCTGGTTATGATCTCCTGCTGTTTCTGGTGTGACTGCTGACGTCGTTGTGGAGCCAATATTCCTTTTGCAGGGAGTATCTGGAGTGGCAGTGCCAACAAACGTCAAGCTTTTCCGATTCCGCTTAGACATGAGCCCTTGGCTTGCAAACGCCATCTGTAATGGTTTGACTGATCTGTAGCCTGAATCTGGGGTACAGTATGAATTAATCTCTTGCTCCAGGGCGGCGCTCATTCGAGTCTTGAGTCGCCGGGGGGCATGCTTCGCCGGGGATGGGGACGGAGATATGTGCCCGTCCAGGCTTCTCGGATCCAAATGATGATTGAAGAGGCTGTAAGTGGCTGTGGCATTGGTTGAGTTAATAGATGTAGAGTTGCCGTTGTCGTTGCAGATACTTTCGGACCCGTCGCCTGTATTCAAAGATCGACCAGTACTACGATGATGAGTCGGGCTTGTACTATAGCTTCTATACCATTTTTCTCGGCTGTCGCGGAGTAATTCCGATAACGGAGAGTTATTGGCGGATCTTTTCAGCGGATTAGGCGTCTGTAACGGCGGTGGCGAGGAACCTGCACAGCTCGCGGTATTTGCAGCGCTTGGATTATCTAAACATTCTTCAAGGTTCAACAGCCCATTCGACCTCCTTAGTGTCGTCTTCTGGTACGGGATACATGATGCCTTAGAACTCATTGATTGACGATGATGAGATCTTCGAGATCCTGGATTTGAGCTTGTCGTGCTTGTTGTTGAAGAGCTTGCGTTAGTTGATGAAGTTATCCGAGATGTTCGAGTCGATGATGTTGGCTGCGCTGGAGTCAACTGAGGCGAAGATGACGCCGTTAGCATCGCAAAGAATCAAGATCAAAAATAGATGTGTCTGTTTATTGCAAAATAAAAATATATCTGTGCCCTAACCGAATAGGATGACACGCGAAAATATCTCAAATAGGGATATACGAGCGCCGATCGCACAATCTAAACTGAATATACCGGGGGGCAGGTGGGGTGGTATCGAAAGCTGTGATGACAATCTAAAACACGCGACCCATGAACGCGTTATTTCCACTTCCGGGTAAAATATTGTGGGTAGGTCAGGGGCAATAGGACACTGTACTCACTTTCTCGCGCTCAAGGCAGAAAATAAAAAAAAATTATTAATTTCTCCAAGAAAGAAAAGAATTTCCAATTGCTTGAAAGAAAATAATTCTTTTTATCCTAGAGTCTGCCCATATATTGTTATTTAGAGTAATAAAAGATTGTTGACGGTAGGTTGAGCTAGCGTCAGCATCCGCGCCTATTATTGGCTGCAGGCACAAGCCGCGCACCCTAAGAATGTACCTAACCCCGGATTTGGCAACTTTGATATTATTGTTTGTAAACAACGTTTCATTCCAATGTCATCTGACAGGTAGCTGCAAGATGGCCATGTGAACAATTGACATCACTCAACATTAGCTTCGGACATGCGTTATATAACTATCATTTAAAATGCGGCTCTTATTCATCACAATGAAAAAAAAATCATGCTGTCTATTTTACGATAGAGAAACACACAGGTTTTGCAATCCAGGCAAGTTGGTTCGGTAAATTGAAAAACTAAGAAGCTTGCATGTGTGGTGGTCTATTTATCTGAACAGGCTTTTTAGAGAATTTTACTCATGTTCCGGGAAAGAAGATCCTAGATTGGAAGCATGAAATTTGAAAGTATTTGCTTCTCTAAAATTGAAAGAGAGCCTCTTTACCGCATTTTGAACGTGAACTGCCGAGTTACGGTACTCTACCAAGCTCCAGCACCAAGACTGCAAAAATGGGTTAAAAATAGAAAATAAAATAAAAAGCTGCAGGCCAGCAAATTTCCATGCTGCGAGATAAATTAAATGCAATGTTTATCCACGGAATGCATCATAGTTTCATTCGTCCCTCCATGGATCTTGACTATTGGCTTTTCTCGGCAATAAATACTTTTTTTGCCGACGACCTTGATGGGTCATCAGTGAACTGTTTTGAATTCTTTCGTGTCATCTCTTCTTTTCGGACAATATCCTTTTCCCTCCGTCCTGTATATTTTCGCTTCCTTACGAATGCTGCTCGCTGTCATCTTGCACTACTCGCAATATAGGAGGATGGGAATACAGGGTCAAGAGGGAAACAGGCTTTAAGAACCCGTGCGAATGCTTTTCTCTAGAGAGAAAAATTGTACCTAATCATTCATGTATTCATGTGGCTTAAGATTCAGATTCTAATTTGAAATAAGTTACCTGTCATTTGCGTCATGTCGCATACAATTGCATTGGATTTGCAGGGACAAATTTTTGGCATATGCAGAAAAAGTTTAAGAACTTTTTTAAAAAATGTGCTGCACTTTTCACCACACATAGGTATTTTATGTAGTATGATTCTTTTAACCTATGCTATCAATTCTAGATTCTGGACGAAAATAGGCTCAAAGCAGGCTAGAAGCAAGCTAAATGCTAATCAAGCTTGTTTTCGATGCTTCTTAAGGCTGTTCAATGCATCTCGAGTTTTTGAAATTTTGAAAGATGGCGGAAAGTGTATTATTTCTTTTTTTTGGAAAAAAAAAAAAATCTTGCTGGTGCTGCCCACTTCCGCGATTCCATGCATGTCTCACTCTTCATGCATAACCGGGTGCTACGTCCAATCTCTCCATTTTTATGCTTGTTGCTTATTTAGAATTGGTCATAGTGCATAGAATACCAAGTGCTAACAGTAGTCACTTCTGATTGTCAGCTTCGCCTTTCTTCCTACTTCATTCAAATGGCTTGGAATAACAGACAACAAAATAGAAACTAAAGGTACCATTATTCATTATTCATTAATGTTTTGATTATAATAATATCACGCTAAATGCTTTTTAATCTTCATCTTCTTCCAGCTCCCTTTCTAATCGATCTTGGATCGCCTTGTCAATAGCCTGCACCAATTGGAGCTGACCTTGACTAGATGCCACACTACGCGCAGTCTCAATTGACTTCTTTAGATTCAATTGCTGTACCACATCGACCACTCGGGCCAATCCACTTTCTGCTTTGATCCACCGATATATTGTTCGTACTGCGTCCTTATCAGCATCGACCTTGCTACGGCTCAAATCGTATTCCAAGTCATTTCTAGTCTCTTCGTCGATATCATCATTGACGAGCCTATTTTCTAACAATCCTACTAGAACTTTGTCGGTCAGCGACTTTTGCTCAAATTTGGTATCCTCGTTCTCTTCTTCGTCCCTATCGTAGTTGGAGACCGTCGGAACACACAAGGGCTCCTCCATATGCATTGGCAATGGCATTGTCGGTGTTTTGGTCGCACCCGGTAAGAGAATAAAACGATACTGCTTGTTACTAACACCTAGTGGCCAATGGGTTCGTTTATGCTCTGTGTAGGGGGGCCGAAACAACGGGATCCAACGCGTTTGCAGTGATCTCCGCCAATGGCTCAAGACGAAAACCACCCCCGATGTATCAACAACGTACGGGTCGCCCTCCTCAGAGAAAAAAGTTCCCTGTATATCTGCATGACTGCAGATATCAACATGGTCATTTTTCTGGTACAAATAACCCGTTCTTAAGTTTTGCAGCGAATAAGTAAGTAGTCCTCCGTTCGCCGACTTGTAGATCAGCATCGCCAAATCTTGATATATGGCACAGTTCAAAACTGGGGTATGGCTGCACGAAACGTTAATGGGCATTCCTCCATATAATCCATGAGTTTGAATAAATCCGTGTTCCGTGCACACGACTGCTAATCGGTCAGATAATGCAATACAGCGTACTCGGTCTTTAGACTTGGAGTGGAGATTTCTTTGCCATCCTTCTTTCATGCTATCGTGATATCTCAGCATGACCTTGCCTGTCCGCGAGTTGGCAAATAGCACAGCTTCAGACGTCATGCTAGCCAAGTCGAACTTGTCATAGTCAGTAAAATGGTACTCTCGGATGTCTTCATCAAAAAATGTGACCGTCACAGTATTATGTGATTCTTGGCGAACTGTCCATACGTAACCTAAGTCGTTCATACATAGATATCTTCGATCATTTTTCCAAGGGGTCGATCCGCTTTGGAATGCGGTGACGTGCTGTATGCCAGGGCCATTCTCGTATCGGGGTCGTTTAAACCTTCGATCATCGTCATGATCGCCATTGACGTGAAGGCGACGAGTGACTTCGTTTTGTGCCTCATTAGAGAAACCACGCCTTGGATTATGCGCATCTACGTAGCCGGCGTTGTCATCATCTTCAATCCAATTGTCAATCCCCATCGGCTGGCTCAACCCTGGGCTGCGAGCTACTTCGTCTTCGTCGTCGTCGTCGAGGTCTTCATCGATGTTGTCGACACCTATATCATCAAGCTCATCATCTGTGTGACTCCTCTCCTCGTTTTTGCCGCCTGGTTGGTCCTGTCCGGAAATCAATTTGGCGAATTCATTCGTCCGTCCATAGCAAATAGGTTTATCTAAAGGAACAGCTGGTGAGATATTTAAAAGTTGACCCCGTTCAGTAGTCACACTCAGCATGTTATGCGTAGGCCGCCATGCAAGTGCAATCGGCTGTTGAACGTCGTGAACGCATACGCAATTGCCAGCGCAGTCCCATATAACTACTTTGTTGTCAGCAGCACAGGTGGCTAAATATCTGCCATTAGGTGACCATTCGATATCTGTCAGCGCTACTTTATGACGATCTGATTTTGTGGCTAGCGTTGCACACCTATCCCAGTTGTTTCCCCATGCGTATATGTTGACGTCGAATTGAGTAGTAGGCAAAGCGAACACTTGGCCATCCGGATGCCAGGCAACTTTGAGAGACGTAGGCAGCTCTGGGTCTTTCAATGCCGGACAGATATTATCAATAGTGTGAACTAGATTGGGTGTTGTGGAGCTCATTGAATAAAATCGAACTGTTCCATCCACTGAACTGGTGGCCAATGTTCCACTGTTATCGTGATAAGAAAGCTGTTTGACATAATTTGGATGTTTGATTGTAATGATATTTGTAAGTTCGTCTAAGTTCACTATGCGGACATCAGAGTCTGTTCCACATGCTGCCAGCCAGTCACCATCTGGACTAAACTTCGCGTCTAAGGCTGTGTGAGAGAATTTAGTTACCATGTGCTTTAGTTCTTGGTCAGCCGTAGCATATAGTCGTACTCCGCCATCATTTCCACACGTTGCCATTAAGTCGCCCTTTCTAGATACTGAGATGGAAAATGATTCCTCGGCGGTGTCAATCTTGGTGGGCTCCTTCGGTTCATCAATCTCGAATCTGCAAATGCAGGAATCCGTACCTACAGTAAATAGATATCTTGCGTCAGGCGTGTATGCAAGTTTGGTTATTCCATCATAATGGGCGTTGATAGGATGTAGCGAGCTGGCTGTCATTTTCCAAACAACCACAATCGCGTCGTCGTTCTCTGTAAAAAGTTACGCGTCGAACAACGACTGTGAGTTATCTCCAAAAGCGGTAATAGCGTGGGAACTTCAGGTTAGGGTGCTGGCAGAGGACCAGATGTTTGTGTGAGATCATTTGCAGTGAACGAGAAACAAGCGATAAAATGGCTCAGTCGTTTGGGTGCTATAGTAGTATTGTTACGTTACGCTTCCGCCTATGTAAAGAATCTTGGTATATGTAGGAATATTAATTTCGCCTATTGCCGGGCTTTTATTATAGCCTTACCCAAAAGAATGAGGAACCAAATGTATAGAATATCGGGAAGTAATTTTGAATGGAAGCTTCAGCGGAACTTGATTGATCGCGCAGTCTATGTTGAATGAACTTGTGGCTTTAAAATATTCCAATTTATACGAAATGTAATTTACGCGTTTCTGGCTATCAAATAATTGAAATTGAATTGCTCGTTACCTCTGTACGTTACTTTTGTGTGTATGCAACCTAAATTGTCCCTCTACGTGGATGCAGAAATGGGAAATCCGGCCCCAAGATAAGGTTTCATAGTTGTCCAAGTACTACTAGTGTGCTTTTGTGCAGATTATATACAGCCATCATGGATAGATATTTTGATGATCTACCTCAAGCAAGGCAAATTGAACGTGCAGATTTTAGTGGAGAAACATTTGAAAGTGATAAGTTTTTGACGCAGTTCCACGAATTTCAAGGACTTGAAGATTTAGAGGCCCAGTTACGGAAATGGGAACAACAGTTGTCCCAGGAATTAATTGACGTGGTTAATCATGACTATTTGGAGTTTGTAGGACTTGGCAAATGGCTAGAAAATGGCGAGCCGAAAATTCAAGATATTAAAGTGGACGTGGAAGGATTTAAACGAGAAAGTGAACGAATTCGACAACAGCTAGTAACAAACGGACAAAAATGCGACGAATTAATTCAAGAGAAAAAGCGCATTTCCACCCTACAATCAAAAACGCAGGGGTTGATTCGATACTTGGAATTAACGAAAGATGTAGAAAATCAAATCCAACAATTGGGTCAGGAAAAAGAAAAGCCAGAGTCCAAATATTTTTCCGAAGCAACCGCGGAACAGGCTATACAAGCTTGTCAATGGATGACGTGCTTAAACGATAGTAGACAAAGTATTAACGAAATATGGAATGGTAGCTTAATATTAAGCTCTACGCTAAGTCATGTGGAACGGCTCAGGGGCCAGTTAATGCAGCATGTGATTGCACTTGTCGATCATCCAGGTTCAGCGATAACAAGTTCCGCGAGGCTTGATTTAATCATGGCCAAGAGAAGTATAACATAGCAATGTTAGAATAAATTATTATTTATTTCAGGTAGCAAGGAGCAAAGGATAAAACAAGTTTCCAATGCATATGATCATCTCGCATATTATGAAACATGGAGGTACGGCGAAATTCGATACCATATAAAGATAGACCAAGCCAGGGCGGGCGAAAAAAATGAAAGGGAATGGAAGAAAGCCGGCTCCGGCATACGCTCGAGGAGTTAAACAGAGAGCGAGCTGATGCACTGGTAATACTTGAAGCATTACAAGGTAGCGGTAAGGTTATTTCGTTCTTGTTTTATTTTCTTGCGTATTTTGATTGCTCTTTTTTCGGCGAAGTTAAAGCAGGCTCAACAAAAGATAAGAGAGGAAACAAAAACCAAAAAAAAAAAATACTTGAAAGTCGTAATAAGAAACAATAATAAAAACAATCATAACCGAGAGCGTCGATCGGTTGTGTGGATTGAGCGATGCAATCTAACCAGACAAAAGCGCGGATACCATAGCTCGAGTTCAAGCAGAACTAGAAGCAATCGAAGCGGAGATTCGAGATATTACGGAGCAGTTGCATCAAATCTGTTAATAGCATACATGCATATAAACTTGGCCGGACATGGGAGGTGCGGCTTGGCATAGAACAACGTTAGCATGAAAAAATTAAAGTTAGAGTGAAAGAAAAAAAAAATACCTAGATCTTGTCAGTTATTATTATTGTCTTGGGACGCTAAGTAGGCAATATGGTAGATTCGTTTTTTACCGATCCAAATAAGAAGCGGAAGCGAGGACCAAGCAAAAGAAGCGGGGCCGGAGAGAGAGCTAGAGCGAATCAGAGCCAAAACCGTCGATCTCGTCCGCCTCGTTCCAAGAAGTCAACTAGAGATGAAGATGAGGAAATCTCGTCAGAGGAGGATGATGACTTCTTCTTAGAATCCAACGACAAAAGAGCAGCTGATGAAGACGTCGAAATGGAGTCATCCGAAGATGAAGAGACCGAGGCAGATAAACGAAGAAGGCTAGCTAAGGAATACTTGGACCGGATTCAAAAAGAAGAGCTCGAGGAAATGAGAGAGGGGGATGAATATGCATTCGATGCTAAGCAGATGGATCGAGATATTATTTCAAGGCGGCTGAAGGAAGATGTTGCTGAGAACAAGGGAAAGATCTACCGAAAATTAGCCGATAAACTGAACTTTACTAATACAGCACAAACCAGTCGGGTTGCTACTTGTAAACACTATCCATTAACAGGTATAGCAGGCAGCGTGTATCCCTACGTATATACAGTGAGCAAAGATTGCGTTGTTGCCAAATGGGATGTCGAAAAGACAGGAAAGATAGTGAAGATGAGCCGTGGCGACAGAAGGATTAGCAAGCAAACACCAGAAGAGAGAACGGAGTACGACAGGCATTTTGACGATATACTAAGCGTGGCAGTAAGTAGCAACGGAAAGTACGTTGCCACAGGCGGCAAAGACAAGCGGGTGGTTGTTTGGTCAGCAGAGAACGTTAAGCCTTTAAAGGCGTTTGATACCAAGGACCGTAAAGGAGTTGTGATGGGACTGACATTCCGTCGAAATACTAGTGATCTTTATGCCGCATGCGCAGATCTTAAAGTGAGAACATACAATGCTGATCAATTGATGCAGGTAGAGACCCTATTTGGACATCAGGACGAAGTTGCAGATATTGCCTCACTAAATCAGGAAAGATGTGTGAGTGTTGGATCTCGCGACCGGACGGCCATCTTATGGAAAATTCCAGACGAAACCAGATTAACATTCCGAGGTGCAGACAACATTGAATCGGAGAAGAAGGTGCCAGCTGGTCGAATTTTAGAAGGAAGTATTGATTGTTGCAGTATGTTGGATGAAACATTATTTATAACAGGAAGCGACAATGGTAACATATCACTGTGGTCTACTGCAAAAAAGAAGCCAATTTTCGTCTATCGCGAGGCTCATGGAAGAGACGAACCAATGGCAAAAGAGCATGCAAGCGCGGATTTGAATAATCAGGATGCAGGCCCTGAGCCCAGTCCACGACCTATCACTGCTATATGTGCAATTCCATACTCTGATGTGTTTCTCACTGGATCTTGGAGTGGGGCCATTAAAGTGTGGAGATTGAGTGAAGATCACAGGAAAATTGAACCACTGTACAGTTTGGAAGGTGTCAAGGGAATAGTTAATGGACTGACTGTTCTAGAAAGTGGATCTCGGAATAAAGAAAAGTTTGTAGTGGCGGCAGCACTATCTAAGGAACCGCGATTAGGACGATGGGTTAACATCAAGAAGGGCAAGAATGGACTCTTCACTGCAGAAATCACTGTATAAAGTTAATACAATTAACGTAATAATAATAATGAAGAATAGATTTCAACTGAAAAAAGATGGCATGCCACTGTTACTGTTTAAACCAAACGGAGATCCCATAACGATTTGTCACGTGATCAAAGAAAGTCAGGGTAACCCATGGCAGGGCGGAACATGGCCTGAAAGTTTATCATAATGCTGCGCTTCCCCCGACTTAAGAAAGGTAAGCGTCAGGTGACGCCCTGTTACCCTACGCAAGGAGCAGAAATCTATATTGCGGGATGTGATCAAAGGTAGTTCCTGTATAACTGATAAGTCTTGCGTTGACCGAGATACCGTTATTAAAATAAAAACAAACAACGAACAACAATCATAGCTGCTTTTTGTTTTTTATTTTGAGGAAGCGGTAACGGAAGATATTATTATTGTTAACATTAGTATGAAGATTTGGGATCAGTATTTTTATAGTCATCACAGTCGAAAGAAGGACGATAATTAGCCACCATCATGCAACAAGAAGAACAACCAGAGAAAAGAGGGGTCATTACTAATCCTGCGGTAGTTAGATCAGCGTTAAAAGGTTCGAAGAAGGATAAAGGAGGCGGGAATGGAAAATCCACGTCGTCAACTTCTTCGTCCTCGAATGGGACGAAGAATATAAGTACCGACCGGAGAAACAGAAATGGCAACTCTAAAAATACAAATGCAGAAAATAACAAGAAAATTAATGATACCAAGAAGAAAAGCACCAGCAACAATAGTAGTGCGAGTACTGTTGACAATTCAAGTGTCAATGATGGAGCCGCATCAGCGGCGACTGGGGCCAGGAACAACAAGGGTAAGAAGAAAGACAAATCTAAGAACGAACCAAATGGTTCGATGGAGACGAAACTGGATGTCAATAAAGAACCATCTGGGACCCCTAGAAAGCCAAAGTCTGTTCCGTCGACTCCTAGATCCGCACATGCTAAACTGGAGAGTGGGGAGATCCCGGATGATCAAGATTTGAAGAAGATTTTGTTTCCCGATTTATTTGGCGGCGGAAAGAAGTCAAAGAATACTGGTACAAAGCAAGTATCTTCGTCGAGAAATTCCAACTATATTGCTACAAGTTCCCAGAACAATAACAGTAGCAATGTTAATGGTGGAGCTGAATCTCATATAGCGGCATTCGCTGGCTCTAGTTTTCACTCTTCTCCTGCGCCGTCTGCGCTGCCTCGACCGAGTTTCAAGCTAAAGAGCAGTTTACCCACGCCATCGACTTCCGCGCCCACGATGTCCATGTTCGATAAGTTCATGCAAGCTGATCGTGAAGAACGAGAACAAAAGAACAAGACAATTGGCAGTGACGAAAACAGTCAATCCGCACCATCAGGACCGCATTTGTCACCTATCCATGTTCCTGGTTTAACTGTGCCACATTTCCCGCAACCTCATCTTGTTCCTGCCCATTTGCCATTTTCCCATGGACCAGCTAACGTTGTTTACCAAAGTCACCCTGTAGCCGATCCACAACATTTCAGTCATATCTCCAATTTGCATATCAACCCGAACCCGTTTGGAACACCTGCGGGTATGAATGCTATGCAACAGAATCAGTTTGGACATGGAGTGCCTGGATTGCCGCCGCCTGGACAGTTCTTTTATTCTGGACCACCTGGGCAACAACGGCCAGTACCTATTCCTATTCCTGTTTCTCAAGGAGAACGGAGATGATGGGATTGCGATATCTATTATTGTATTATTATTTTTTTTTTTATTATTTTATTTTACTACCGCAGACCGCTCTTGTTATTTTTTTTTTTTTTTTTTTAAATATTTTTTTTTTTCAATAGCAATGCGTCTTCTTTATTAAGTCATAAAGTCATTATATTTCTACATATCTGTATTCGTTAGTTCGTGAGTAGGGGTATTTTCGGTTACGGAATAACCTGCTTTAAAGACTGGATAAATTTTGGCAACCTCCTCCCTGGGTTTTTAAGTACCACGGAACAAATGCCTAATTTTAAAATCTGTCTGCTCCGCTTCTCTAACGGCTCAGCAGTACTGGTATCTCGTTTGGTATCTTGTTTGATATCTCGCTCTTGGGTTGCCTGACGCAGCGCTAATGACAATACAGTAATTGCATCAAAAAATCTAAACTGAGTAGTGGACGATGATGAACTTATTGAAGCTATATCATCGGGAGTTGTGACTTTATAAAAATAACTACCAGAGTCTCGGCGTCTATCGTCGACGGCGCTTCTGGGCGATTCATTCTGTCTGACGGTCCCAGAGTTGTAGGTTAAGCTGTCCATGAAAGAACTCATTTCAATAGTTTCCAGATGTTTGTCATAATTCATGAACTCAATGTGAGAATCAGACATTCGCGCAATTTGGTGTCCGTGGTAAATGAATACCCAGTTTGAATTTTTCAAGACCCATCTGCCAATGGTAATGTTTGGATCAGTGCACTTGACTCGGAATACTGTTCTGTCATCATTCGGTTCCAAAGTCCAGACATAGACCGAGTAGCCAGTTTCATCCAATGGAGACAGACGAGAAAAACGAGAAATTCTGATCAAATTTCTGCGAGCCAGTAATGTGCCATTGTTTGTTGATAATGATCTGCGAGGTAAGGACGAAGAGACTCGGGCTGGGGGAGCTGATATCGAGTGCCTGTATCGTACTGAGTCGTTGCTATTGTTAGTCCCCATAAACGAAACTGGTCGTATTGGGCTCGGATTAGATGTTGTGGAAAAAATCATTGACGCGCCTGAAAATACCGCTACAGTATTAGACTCGTCATCGTAGAACTCTGCCTTAAAAAATGTACTGTGAGAAGTATCTGAGGCAATTCTTAAATCCTTAGGGACTTTCGCAGATTTTGACACTTTTTTAATATTGTATAAAGGCAATATTCTTTCTCCGTGGCGAGCGGACTGAACTTGGCTCGGAATGGCATGAGCGTCTTTAAGTCCGTCCTTTGTAGTGGCGTAATAGTATGTTTTTCTCATTCTCGTGAAGCAAAGTTGTCACTGGACAAAAAGAAAAGAAAAGAAAACAAAATAATATCAGCGACAATAATGATACCACAATATTGTTGTCATTCAGTTAATCGGCTTTATCGTGATAAATCATTCCTCTATACGTGTATATATATTTAATTTATATGTTTGACATCATCTAGGCTTCCGCATCCGAAAACGGTAACTTATACTGACGGGCCCCCCGCACCCCTACCCTTGGACATCAACCCATTAGTTTTCTATTCATGCATGCATGCACACATGCGCGCATGTCGGTAAGCCGGCATGGCGGTGAGGTAAGAGAAGGCGAAGTGACAGACAACAAGAGCAATAATCATCAGTTTACTGCATTGCCTTTTTTACTTCCGTCCGTTTTTCATACTTTTTAATTTATTTATTTTTAGCTTTTTTTTAATTGATTTAGGAATTGTTCGGTAATAACGGTCCCTTTAGCTCCGATGGATCATTAATTACATTATGTTACAATTGGTACAAGTTAAAATTTAAAATTTGTAATCGGATATTCCTGCTATGTCATTTATTGATAAGCACAGACAGGGCTGACTCATGTAACTCAATTTTTTTTTAAACAACAGCCGTGCCGAGTCTTCCTGATGCCAGGCCGTATGTCAACTAATTTGTTTGGCGGCCGATCCGAATTATGTCGGGAAGCCGAAATGTGAATTCGAGCGAGCTGGGCCCGAGACAACGAGATCGGAAAGACAAGACCAGATAAGACAACGAATTGGTTTCTTTTTTACTTCCCTATTTGTTAATGTATGTACTTGTTTAGTATATTTCTTTTATTTTCGCTTTTCTAGGAAAAAAAAAATCACTGAATAAATAAAATGCGTCAATGTAACAATCAAGCATCACTTGGAATAGGTACCAACGATTGTGCGGCGGATTGGAGCTTTTCGCGCTTCAACCTTGCGCGACGTTCTGCTAAGGATTCCGTTATTTCTGCATTTACCTGTTCTTTTTCTGCTTTTAACCTGGCACGACGAGCCTGTAAAGATTCAGTAGCATCCACTTCATTTCTCATCATTACAGAAACTTGATGTTGCTGCTGAATTGTAGCAGGAGCACGCGCTAGCTTTGTCTGCTGAACCTGAGCATGGTAGTCCATATCCGCCAATGTCTGGAGATCCATTAATGACATTGTTCGATGCTTGTCAAGAGGATGCAGGTACTGTTCAGTTGATACTGAAGATTGCATGTTAGCCTCAGTAGCAGCGTCTCGAAGGACTACTTGATGTTGTAGCTTCTTATTAGCCTTTCGAATTTCCAGTTCTTCAATAAGATTTCGAGCTCCTGACAAATTAATAGTGGAGCTCAACTTAGGGTCTGCTTGGTATTGTTCAACAGCGGCTTGAAGCCGCGATGCGTTAAAAGTCGTGAAAGCTTGATCGTCGTCTACCGCTTCGTATTCCTGATCTTCATTGTCATCATCCATACCTGATTTGCCAAATAATGTTAGTCGGGACTTTCGCTTGTTTGCCTTCTTTTTTATTTTCTTTTTCTTGTCGTCACTTAAATTAGGCGAAGCGTCATCTAGCTGTTGTTGATAAGAAATGTCGCTTTCGACTGTGGCCCTGTCAGAGTCATCGGCTTCACTTTGATCAAATTGACTTTCCGTGTCATCATCGAATTCAGGGCTATCCAAGATTGAACCAGCTCTTGACCCAAACTCCTCTTGATCAAGCCGAGAAGATCTGCCGCCGCTCATGCTGGGACTGGCAGCCCATTTGGGTGGAGGAATAGGTAGTCTGGGGTTGCGATGTCGACGGCCGCCCTCACTGCTTGACTTGTTTGCAAGCACAGGTGGGACCATCAGTTTGGCAGGGATGGGAGCTGGATAGTAAACCGACTCAGAATTAAACGCGCTGTCGCGGAAATTTGAGCCAAATGATCGACGATGAGGAGTTCCGTAAACCCTGCCAACGTCGTCAAAGACATTATGGTGATGGACTTGTATTTGCGGTGAAGGTCGAAACACCGGATGTGCCTCGAAATGGCCAGCCACTAGATCATCCAGACCAGCCGGAGATTCCTCGGGATGGTTTGGCGAACTTGCTGGCTCCCCTTTTGAGGGCACTGCCTCTTGAGAGTCGTCACCATCATTATTATTTTCATCTGAACCTTCTGCAGGGGTTTCAGCTTCTTTTCCTTCATCCAACAGCAGCTTAGATGTACTCTGGGATAAACCGTCCAAAGCGCCAAGGAAGCTTTCTCTTCTCGATAGATCGGGCTTCGCATCATTTTCGTCCTCCGGATCTTTCACTTCTTCTTCTTCATTACGACTATTAATTAGCACGGTATCAGCGGCTAACTTTCCTGAGACCAGCCTCCGAGGAACAGGGTGCATTAATTGGGGTTGCGGGTGAGCTTCTACGTAGCTAGAACCACTGCTAGGTACATTAGGTGAATTGGCGGAAATAATAGAAGCGACTTCAATTTGACCAGTAAATGAAGCATGGGATTCATGATTATCACATTGGCTTATCCGTTGGCCAAGCGTCACCAATTCAGGAATGGGCGAATCTGAAACATTTTTCTCATATTGGCTAAGAGTTTTTGATTCTGCTGAGAAGTCAAACGACTCAAAGGATGCGTTTGGATCGGTTTGTTGATTCGTGTCCGGTTTGGTCTTAGTGTGGGTGGTCGGATCAGGATGGTCAACTTTATCTGTATTATTAGTATTATTATTGTTAGTAGTAACAGCATCGTTACCGTCGGGATTAACATATTGGTCACCATGAGATTCGTCTAAAGTATTGGGATTAGATGAAGCAGCATGTTCAGCAGAATATTGTAGGTCATTTGCAACCGTCTCGCTTTTCTCATTGATGTTGTTATTATCTGTTATAATACTGTCGTCATCATTATCATTATCGTCGCCAATTTCATTGTGACGATCAATAATATCCGCGATTATTAGACTTGGACTCGATTCATCTTGGATATCATTGCTGCTGCCATCCTGAACTTGCTTTAAAATTTTGTTGCTGTGGACGCCATCAAATCCTTCAAACATGTTTTTCTTAGGACGTTTGAGTTTGTTTTTTTTGTGTAGAGTTGTCAGAGATTTGGTTGTTTGGCCATCAACAATAAAATAAGGTTGGCAACGCAGCCTTTCACGTGATTCGCCTAGAAGTCTGTCGTAAATGGGATTGTTTATTACTCGAGGCGACAATGGGGCATTGCTATTGGCAATTCGCTGCTTTTTATATTTCTTGGGGTTATGACGTGCAATTGATGGCGGGAGCTTAAGCTGAGTATCCAGATATGTTGAGTTGTCAATATTGGCACATTTTTGCTCGCGTTGTTGCTGTCGATGATGACGACGAATTCGACGTCTGTAACTGGAAACAGCCGAGTCGAAGATGTCATCGGCAGTAATATACTCTATATTCTGGTTACTGTTCATTTTATTTGCCATGACCATCATCATAGTTGGCTCATTATAAGGCAATCCGGATGCCGGCACTGAGGCAGCGATTCTGGCATTGTAGCTGAGAGATGATGTGAGATTAAGTCTATTGTTTGTTAGATTGTATTGTTGGCGATTATCAAAGAGCTTATTTACCATTAGGCAATGGAAATGGACGATGAGGGTGAAAACAAAAGCCAAGGCAAAATTATTTTCTAGTGCATGTTTTTATATATGTATATCTCCGATCAAGTCCTTACTGGAGCTGATGGAATTGGGTAAGTGTAGTTTCTTATCCAATTGTGGGAAGGTGGAGAAGGATGACGTATAACAAGGGTTCGCCAAGAGTAACTTTACCAGACAACAAGGCGACTGAGAAAAGCACGTCGAGAGGGAAGAGAAATAAATAAATAAATAAATAAATGGATTCAGAAAAAAACAAAAAAAAACAAACACAAACAAACAAACAAACAAAAAAAAAAAAAAAAAAAACCTACGAAGACAAACTGGCGAAATAATGTTTCCACGATCAGAGTACAGTGCCTCCATATCTAGCCATGCTGTTTAAATAACCAGTTTTTACTTTTTATTTTTTTATCATACAGAATGTATGATTTTGATGTCGCCGCGGTTTTTGCGTTCTGCTAATTCTGCCAGAGTTTGATTTTGAATTTGACATCCGTAGCATCGTAGCGTCCGGACACCCACCGACGCCAAAGCCAATAACCCGTCATCGCTCACATTCGTAAGGCTGATATCCAATTCGTCAATTGGCCTAGTTTCCGCTAATGCATGAGCAGTCAAATTGTTAATTGACGAAGCGTAGAGTGACAGCCGAGATAATGTTTGAATTGTTTGAATCAGGTTAACCAGGCCAGGTAAACTGATTCGAGGAGCATACTCAACTGCTAAAGATTTTAAAGCAGGGAAAGAACGAGCAATTGCAGACAAACCGGAAGTGCTGATGTTATGAGCTGGACCCCCTCGTAACTGTAACGATTCCAAGCGCGATGGCGGCCAGCTGAAATATGGGTCCCAGACCAGGCCAGGGAATATAGACAACGGCAAGTTCAGAGGCGGCGAACGTTCTTCGATAATGAGCTCGATATGCTCAAGAGATAAATGCTTCAAACAATTCTGCAAGTGGCCCGAGAGCTGGAATGAAGCTTTAGATTTGGGCCGAGCAGCAATTCGCAACTTTTCAATCTGTCGGACACGGTTGATGGCAGAACACAACTTACTAGTCAACGGTAGGTCAAAACATTGAGCTTCCAAGTCCAAATCCTTTAGTTCACGAGAGCAAGCTCTAATTAATCGCACTAAGAACTGTTCAGAAAGCGACTGACCGTTTACTGCGGTCAGTTTTAGTCGCAAATGAATTAGGTTCAGTCGACGAAATATATATCCGCCTGTAGAGGCCGGAAAACGTGGAATCTGTGTCGGCGGCGTACTGACTGGGGTCGGAATTGTAGCAGCAGTTATCGCAGATTTTGAAAATGTGCTAGAGGAACTAGATTTCGTCGTTGACGATGATGAATCGGCGATTGACGAGATTACTCCGGCACTTGCAGCATTGCTTTTCGAAACAAACGATCCACCAAACAATACCGACCTGCTATGATTAGTAGCTGCAATATTTGATACCGCGGCCACAGCTGCCTGATATGATCCGCCTTTCGCGTCTGTGCTAGGGTTCGCGACAGTACAAGCACCTGAACCGCCGCAACTATCGCTGTCAAAACAAGCATATTGATTTCCTAGAGAAAGGAAGTCAGACTGAATAGGCCTATCTAAAGTAGCCGTCAAGTCAAACGTCTCCAGAGATTGTAGGTCCCTCAATAAAGTAAATATGTCATATTCGCACACTCTGGTTGCCACAATCATGAGATTACGAAGCCCTTGGAAGGCACACGCATCATTACATGATAACATGGATATTTCGAACAAGGCATTCGGACAATGCTCAAATGAGATTACCAAGTTGGCCACATTCAGATTCTTTGCACTTTGTAATGCCCGACGTTCGTCAACAGCACTTGACATTCCAGCAACCTTTGCATATCCTTTGGCATTCTTTCTTGACATTTTTCGTTTATTAGAAAATGCAAAATGACTTGACAATAATTTTAAGGTCTTGCTTGACAGCTTGCCGGACTCGGATGTAAATCTAGATATACCAAACGGTTTTGCCCATTCGGTTTCCTTTTTTGAATGAGAGAAAAAGTGTGCCGTCGAAATATGCTCCTGCTCATTCGGGACCTGCGTTTGAACATGATTTTGTGGCTCTTGCTTTTCATGATTTTGTTCCTCGTCTGTTGTCTCTTGTGATATGTTATTCACCGGAAGGGCCCCATTGGCAATTGCCTCTCGGAAATACATCGATGTCCCATTTTTTGAAGAAATAAAAGAATGATTTTCACTTTCAGCTGCATCACTGCCGGTTCCATGAATATTTAGTTCTTTCATTGTGTCCTGCTCTATGCATCTATCGTCCAAATACATTTGAGAAGGACATGCCAGTTTGCTACATATCTCTGCATCTACCAACTCAAGAGCCGGAATCTTGTACTTGTAGAACGATTGAGCCCGCTTAACTGGGCTCTTCTCTTTAATAGCCGAATCAGCAGCTGGCTTATCATCGATAGCCGCAGGATGATGTACTTTATCACAAAATACCCAATTTTCCTTATCAACGTTATTGTCTCTAGTTGGATCAGTATCCATGTCCTTATCTTCACCATTAAGCATTTTCACACTTTCTGCAGGTCCATCTCCAGAGAGACGGCTATCGACGCACGTCTTGGTATCAGAAACTTTTTTAACTCTTTGCTTCTCGGTTTTGATTTCTGATAATCCATCCTGGTCTTGGCAGTTATAATGGCGGGCCGGAGACGTAAGAGCAACAGCGACAGCTGCAGGGCAGATCATACAATTGTCAGATTTGCAAAACGAATGTGGCCGCACCTCTAGGTCTGCTTGTCGTTTTGGGGTCTGAGAGCAGAAATCGAAGTCATTGGTCGGAGGTGCATATTTATATTCCTTGATAGGTCTTATAGACTCAGCCTTAGAAGAGATTCTCGGCGAGCTCTTAAACACCTTCGTGTTAGCCCCATCTTTATCAGCTATGACAGAGTTCTGAGCGAATCGCAAATGCGCATTCGCTTCCTCTTTGCCTGTGCCCCGATTTTCTAGGCATGAAGAAACTGGCCCCTTACGTAGCTTATTCTTGTACCTAGTGGATTTGCTCGAAGACTCGGACTGCTTTTCCGGCATGTCGATCGTACTCTTCAACGCAGTGCCGTCAGTTCGTTTCTTGTTGACCCGCAGCAGTGGTAATTTAGGTTTATCTGCGTTCGAGGATCTTTCTCGTAATGGCTGGAGAGGAATTTTCTTAGTTGCATCATTAGCACAGCCCATCTTCGGATCCCTGGTAAGAGGACGGCCAACATAAGAAGAATTTTTTGCGGGATCTGTGGACTTATAGCTTAGACTGCTAGTCCGTTCAGATGCCGTTGAGCTTCGTCTAGCATCAGGCTGGGATGTAGTCCGCTTCATTCCATCGGACCGCGAGGGAATCCTCTTCTTCAATGGAGCAGGCTGCGAAGAAGCCCGGACTCCTGGCCCTGCTGGTTGAGGCGACGGAGCTTTTGTTAATCGTCCTGCCTTAGGGAAATTTCTTGAAGCAGCTGCAGACGTTTTCTTGTGATTCTTGTATCCAGCCAATCGTTCATGTACAGGAACGCTGTCTGATGGCGGGTAACGCGGAGAATGAGGTTGACGGTTTTGAATCTTGTGCTCGACATGAGCTCTCGCCCTACGAGCAGCTTGTAGCATTTCATTTTTGTTATGCGATTGAGGATACGATCTTTCAATCCTGTTTTCTGGCATGATAACAAAAAATGTAACAGATCAGATAGCACCAATGACAACAACGTCAATTCAGTAAAAATTCGTTTATTTCCATTATGTGAGGTCCGAGCGCAACATAATTCTTCTTCACTTATAAAGTTTGCGTTTTTTTGTTCGTGTCAGTTGCACTGCAACATTGTACTTTTTATTACATTTCCTTGTTAGGTAGGGTTCGTCATTATATTACGTTCTCATAAGATACAGCATTAACTTCGTCAACCAAGCTATCGTAAAACATATCGTCAGGGTCATCTTCCTCTTCGGGGAATTGAAATATCAATGTCGACCTTTTATTGTCAAAATTTAACGGTTGAACTGACGGATACGGGAACGAAGGGTCAGCAGTTGGCGAAATGGCATACGATTGAGCTTTTTCAATAATAGGAGAAAATGGCTTTTTGTAATAATGTGCAGACGAAGTTCTTTCTATTCCGTCATATATGGTCGTTTCAAAGGAAAAACATGAATGACTGTCAGCATTATCATCATCATAATCTTCACAATCGGTATTGTTCGTATCCTCGATACAAGTGGTGTTATTTTTATTATTAGTGTCTTCAGGCAAAAAACTGGTGTCGGTATGGCTTAAGCAGTGGATGCCATGCTTGCGACCAGTGACATTGGCGCAATTTCCCTCAATTAATCTGTCTGAACTAGAAACCAGCTGATCAGATATAAATAATTGACTATCCTCTGAGTAATCATCGTCGTCACGCTCGTTGTGGTTGACCTTGCCGTCATCATTGTGGCTCTCATCAAGAACAACTGGGTAGGATATACAGAAACTCAGTCTTCTGTCCGCAGGATCTAGATCGCCCCATTCATGGACTCTTGTACCAACTATAACTCCAGCATCCTTGTAATTTAATCGTGAGTCGTCATATGAAACGCTGCGATGCTTTTGATAATTTTTCGCATCTTTTCTTGGCAATGTTGCTGGTGATTGTGATTGTGATTGTGGAGATGATTGTCGCTGT
Source organism: Crinitomyces ghanaensis (assembly GCA_030581755.1). Classification (NCBI taxonomy): domain Eukaryota; kingdom Fungi; phylum Ascomycota; class Dipodascomycetes; order Dipodascales; family Trichomonascaceae; genus Crinitomyces; species Crinitomyces ghanaensis. The sequence goes on from JAKTVX010000037.1 coordinate 28,880, forward strand.
TGCTGTTGCTGCGAGGGCTGTTGACGGCGGATCGTGAAAAATGAAAACCAGCTTTTTTTTACTAAGGGTAGATGTCCAAGTTTCCGATTTGGCCCTTCCATGACGGTGAGCTCTATAATGGTTTTTCAACATTGATGGCTGTTGATGCCGACATACACGTGAAACTGGAGATTGTTATTTTTATCTTAAGACTTCTATTTTTTACGTTTTGAAACATAGGTCCTAAATTGGCCAAGAATAAAAATAGAGTCTTTAACTCAGATAGGCAAAGAGGGTCTACATGATTATGCAGTTAAGGTCAAGAGTCAATGCACATACATACAAGGAACAAAGAACAGATACACATTTACATAAGAAAGATAAAAAACAGAAGGAAAAAAAAAATTGAGAGAGAAAAAGGAAGAAAAGCCTGAACAAAAAACAACAAACCTAAAGCCTAATCCAAATAATTATTAGATCAAGTACAAAAGTTTCCTAGAAGAATATACAATGTTTCGGAAGATCGGATGAGTAAGCAACGTCGGAAAGCGGAGTTAACTTTAAAAACAGACCCATGTAAGTTTGACAGCATAACTGGTATGCACTGCAGCAGCGTACAGGCCAATCAAAGGTGGACAACCAAATGCCAAATAGGCTTTAAGATAGCTAAGGCGCACCATCAGGTAGCAATCACATGACAACACCGTTGAAAACTTTGAAATTAGCTTTTGTTTTTTTTTTTTTCCTTCTAGAAAGACAAACTTTCCAATTGCTTAACTGGCAGTGCGGCACCTTCAGGTGATGGGGATAAAGAAATCTTAGGGCGGGAAGAGTTAAGTCCTTCAAGCAGTACACAAGCCTTGCATAGTTTGTTGCTCGTCATGTAGCCACATCTTTCACATTTTCCAGCTCTCGTGACTTTGACTTTGGCCCCAGCTTTCTTAGGATTCTGTTTGTGGGATAACTGAAACGTTTCCCCGGACCGAATTACATCAATAATTGCAGAAGGTCGGACTTTCTCTAAATTCTTAATTAAAGTTCTTGCAGTTCCTCTAAAAGCTTCTGGAGAGTACGTGCACTCAGTTGAAAAATAATCGAGTTTCTTGTAGTGAGCATATAAGACAATTTCTTTTTCGTAGGCATATTTTAAAGGTTTAGACCGTTTGACCGGAGAATCTTCCGACTGAGTAATAACCTCGGTACACTTGGGTAGTCTCATGCAGTCGCCTCGGAACAAGTTCATCAAGATAGTTTCAGCCATATCATCTGCATTGTGACCAGTAACTATATGATGAACATTGGCTTTTAACGCAGCTCGATCTAGCGCTTGGCGCCGAAACACTCCACAATATGTACAATTATTCTTAGATCCAATCTGCGCTACAATTTCGTCCATTGTCCATCCATACAGATCCTTGTAAGACGCAATGAATAAGTCCATCTCATATTGTTGACTATTGCGTTTGACGGTTTCAAGCGAGTCGTCTCGATAACCTTTAATTCCTTCGTCTATTGATAGAAGAACAAAATCCACTCCATAATCGTATCGTTCGTTCAGTGTTTTCATAACATTTGCTAGTACTGTGGAATCTTTTCCACCTGAAGCACCAATTCCTACCCGTTCACCTCTATGGAATAAATTTGAATCAATAATAGTATTGTGTATCTCTGTTTCAAACACTGTGTAAAAACATGATTTGCATAATTTTTGTCCTGTCTTCGGCCGTCGAAGGACGGGCTTCTCGGTCTCACAAACCTCGCATAGAAACATCACTGTCGCCTGCAGAAAAAAAAGTCAAGGTTTGGCAATATACTATTACGTCAAAACCCATACCCCGATTAGATAATTTCAAGATCAGATTTGGAAGTGCACGGCGATCACTGCAGATGAAGAAATGGTCGGATATCTCTTTTCAATTGGCAGATAGCTTTAATTCGAACTATACAGAGCTGTGCTCAGGGCTGGCAGCGAGCGTTGCAAAGAATGGACAATCATTGTGTCATACTTTTTGAAAAATCTTCTTGTTTCCTTACGTTGCCGAGCCTACTAGTTAAAAACCGACACCAATCACCACTCTATATACAATTCAAAAGATTTAGACAGTATGTTCTAAAAAAAACAAGAAAAAACGCACATTGCGGCGACTCAGGATGTCCTACGTACCGGGCGACTCGTCGCTCAAGTGATGCCAGTGCTAGCTCAATGTCCATAGTAACTTAAAACTGCCAGCCGTGGGGCAGCTTTAACTTTCATAAGGGTTTGAGGCACTAAGAGCTTTATCGATATAAACTAACCAGATTCCGTAAGGCCTTACCAAACAACGAACAAGAAAAAGAAAGTTTTGCCTTTCTGGACAAAACTTCTTCAAAGTTCCTAACTTGTTTGTAGGATATTTCTTCCTTTTTTTTCTTATCGTATAGTATTTTTGTAAGATTCGAGGCTAGTTTGTTATCCTTTACGTCATTGGATTAGGGTAGGTCCTTGAAAAAAAAAAAAAAAAATTGAAATACAAAAGTGGTCCATTTATTAATTTCGTAATTGTAATTTTTGTTGTGGCAACAGAATGGTATCTGCATCCAAGGCTAAGCGAGAGGCTAAAAGAGCTGAGAAGGGAAAGACTAAGAAAGTAGACGACACAGTAGCGAATGAAAATGCCGCTGCAGAGAAATTAGAAAAATTGAAGTTACAAGAAGATAAACATGGAATTTCCGATCGAGTGACTACTGGAGTTCTTTCATCTTTGGGAACTTCTCGAGATGTTAAGATTGATTCAGTTTCGCTCGTATTCCACGGTAAGGTATTGTTGCAAGATACTACGCTGGAACTGAACTTCGGCCGAAGATACGGTTTACTGGGAGAAAATGGTTGCGGAAAGTCCACATTCCTTAAAGCCATTGCTGCCCGAGAATATCCTATTCCTGAGACGATTGATATTTACCTTTTAAATGAACCTGCAGAGCCAAGTGAGAAGTCTGCATTAGAATGGGTTGTTGAACAGGCCAACCATGAACTTAAGCGACTCGAAGCACTTGTGGAAGAAATCTTGGAGAAAGACGGCCCTGAGAATCCCGAATTAGATGATCTGTACGAGAGAATCGATGGAATGGATCCTGCTACTTTTGAGTCTCGAGCTTCATTGATTCTCCGAGGTTTGGGATTCACTGCTCAGACTGTTCACAAGAAGACTAAAGACATGTCCGGAGGATGGAAGATGCGAGTTGCCTTGGCCAAGGCACTTTTCGTCAAGCCAACTTTATTATTACTGGATGATCCTACTGCCCATTTGGACTTGGAAGCCTGTGTGTGGTTGGAAGAATATCTTAAAAAATGGGACCGGACCTTGGTGCTAGTTTCTCACTCACAGGATTTCTTAAACGGTGTCTGTACCAACATGATTGATATGCGACAAAAGAAATTAATACTGTATGGAGGAAACTATGATTCATATGTCAAGACTCGAGCTGAATTGGAGACAAATCAAATGAAGCAATACCACAAGCAGCAAGAAGAAATTGCTCACATCAAGAAATTTATTGCCTCTGCCGGTACTTACGCCAATCTTGTCCGACAAGCTAAATCTCGTCAAAAGATCTTGGATAAGATGGAAGCCGATGGATTAATTGAGAAAGTGGTTCCTGATAAGGTATTCTCTTTCCGATTCCCTGATGTGGAGAAGTTACCTCCACCAGTTTTATCGTTTGATGACGTCTCATTTTCCTACTCTGGAAAGCCCGAAGATAACTTGTATAACGACTTAAATTTCGGTGTTGATATGGACTCAAGAATTGCTCTTGTCGGCCCCAATGGTGTTGGTAAATCTACCTTGCTAAAATTGATGACTGGTCACTTGGCTCCTACTGGTGGAAGAGTTTCAAGACACACGCATCTTAAGATTGGAGTTTACTCGCAGCATTCTGCGGATCAACTTGATTTGACCAAGTCTGCTTTGGAGTTTGTCCGTGACAAATTCCCTCAAATCTCTCAAGATTTCCAATACTGGAGACAACAGCTAGGTAGATATGGACTTACAGGTGAGGGTCAAACCGCCCTTATGGCAACACTTTCTGAGGGTCAAAGATCTCGAGTGGTGTTTGCTTTGTTAGCCATTGAATCTCCTAACATGATTTTACTTGATGAGCCTACAAACGGATTGGATATTCCTACCATTGATTCACTTGCTGACGCTATTAATGAATTTTCCGGAGGTGTAGTAGTGGTATCACACGATTTCCGATTGCTTGATAAGATTGCAAAGGATATCTTTGTCTGCGAAAACAAGACAGCTACAAGATGGGACGGCACAATTCTTCAGTATAAGGCTAAGCTTGCCAAGAATATTGTTGTGGCTTAAAAAAAGAATAAAAGACATTAAATTCAACCGGGACTACTATAGAATAGAATAATAGTAATTCTAATATATGACAACGAACCAATTTCCTAAATTTTCTTTATTATAACCTATTAATGAGCTGTAACTCGCTTTCTGTCTCTGTCAGCATCTTGATGGCCGCCAGCTGCTAAGCGCTCATTGCGTTCAGTCAATTGAACTGCCTTATCAGCAAGAGCCAGGGCTAATCCTTGTAATCTCGTAGGTGCAACATGACTTCTGTAAACAATAGAATTGGTCTTTTGATCAAGAGCTGCGGCAATTTCTTCATTAACAATCATCTTGGCCGCAATCGCTGAAGTTCTACGCTCGCTAAGCTCAAACAATTGAGCGCACGTGGCAATGCTAAGGGATGTATAGCATGATGCTCCATAGCCAGCAAGGTAAGCTCTTAAACCGACCTGTTGCAATTGGCTAGTCAACATTTGCTTAATTGCTTCAGGGTCAGGCAAAAGCGCCCATACCTTAATAGCTCGCAGTAAATCTCTAGCCTTTGTCCAAGATCCCTGGACTAATAAAGCGCGAGCTGCCTGCATAATATGATCTCTAGAATTCTCAGGAGGTCCAGAAAATACTTGACGTTCAGAGTATTCAAGCATTCTTCTAAACGGCTTAGATACCACAGTTGTACGACGCTTGTCCACGTGACGAGACATGGCTGCAAGGATTGGAACCTCAATCAGTAATGACGCAGTTAAGTAAACTGATTCGAGCAATTCAAGGTTGATGTGCATGTGGAACGGTAAAAGTCGTTGTCTTTCTTGAGCGGAAATAGGGCCCGAAGAGGCGGCACCGCTACCAGCCATACGAGTATTGACACCTTGACCCAATAATTCCTTAAGACGAACAGAGGCACAGAGTTCAGACAAAATTTGTTGGCACTCAGGAATAAGACCGACTCTGAATGCGCACAATCCCAGTTGAACTAAGGCTCTGTTATACAAAACTTGGACAGCAGGATCAGAAGCTTGGATAGTAGCTTGAATGTGAGACATCAACATAAGATCACGGGCTTTGAAGAAATAGTCATTAAGAGCATAGTGATATATGTGAGACAACATTGCTCTCGTTCTGAAAATGGTGTTGGGCTGAGCATAAAGGATAGCGCATAAGTCATCGACCATGGAAATTGTAAATTTCTTGCAGGCTTCCTTATCATCTGCAGAAGCAGGCACTGCGTTCCTAGGAGTGATTAAGGAGTCCAATTTGGGTAATCTTGTCCAAACTTCTGCCTCTTGTCGGACAATTACTTCCGCAGGCTTATAGTACAAGTGATCCAGCCTTCTGACTAACAGTCGACATAACGGCTCGCACTGAGATATAGGCTGCTGCTTTGGCTTAATCATAGTTCGCTCAGCATAAGCCTGAGCTCGCACAATCAACGCGTAAACAGCCATCTCATCCTTCAAACGATCCACATATTCGGTGGTATGAGGATCAATGTTTTGTAAAGACCGAATGAATTCATCATCAAGGCGCTCCACCAAAGACGTGACACTTCCAGGGATCTCTTTGACGCCATCAGGACCAGGTTGAGGGCCGACTTCAATGTCTTCCGGTTCGGGCGCAGATTCAGACACTCTAAAGCTAGACTCGTTCTCTTCAAGAATGTCAAATAGCAGCGAGATATTTTTATGAGATGCCGTCCATTTTTCAGCGTCTCCAGATTGATTCAAATCAAAGCGAATAGAAATTAACATCAAAAGCACATTAATCATTTGATATGCATTTCCCTTGGCCACATCAAGTAAGGTTTCCAAAGTACGAACTTGAGCTTCTTTGTCGGTGTTCTTCTTACCACGGGATTCCACGATAGAAATCAAAGTAGCAAACACATTTTCCGATGTGAAAGGAACGACCTTGCCAGCCTTACCAACGGTGGCAAATCCTTCATCTTCAACTGGCACTGGTGCCTCATCAATGTGAATAGCCTTGGCTGCTTTTGGAGTAACCACAACTTGGGCTTTGGCTCTTTCTTGCTCTCCAATTTTAGCTTGAGCCAGATTGTAAGCTTCAGGATCTTCCTTGTACTTGGCGATCTTTTCCTCCAAAGATTTCGCAGTCTTTTTGACTTTTTGTCGTAAAATAGTGAGTGATCTGGTGTTTGAAGGATTTAGTTTCTTTTTGCTTTTAGCTACTTCTGCCGCAGATTCTTCAAGATCAGTAATAGCCTTCAAATATTCACTGGGAGTACTCTCATACTGTCGTTGAGCTTTTTCTGCTGATCGATTCAACTTGTCAAATTCTGAAGAAATAGCTACCCAGTCGTTAATCTTAAGACCATTTTCAATCGTCTTAATCGATGACAAAATTTCATCAATCAACTTATCCCGCGCACTCTTAACAACTTTTTTCTCTTCCTCTTCCTCCTCTGACTCAGATTCGCCTCCTGCAGCACCCTTTAAAAATTGGTTTCGAAGGTAGTAACCTGGACCGGATTTTGGTCTTCGCTCGTCCTCACTCTCACTTTCGCTTTCTTCTTCAGACGATTCTTCCGAGAACTCTTCTTCTTCCGATTCCTCTTCCGACGAAGTCAACAATTCCTCATCAGAAGACTCTGATTCTGACTCAGAGGACAGGGCACCTCTAGCAAAAAATCTCGACATTATTTTTTTTCCTTAACACCTAGAGGTTGTGGTGAACAATTTTTCTATCCTGACCCAGATGAATAGGGGAAGTATCAGGGGCAGCAAGGTCACGTGGCAAAAAGGGTGTTTCGATCACGTGGACAAAGTACATAAAGGAAAAATGGAAAAGAGATGAGAAGAAAAAGCGAAAAAGACAAAAGGAGGAGCGGGAAGTATATGGAGACGCATCTAGCACGTATGTCAGTTTATCTTATATGTCTTAAAAACTGAAATGGATTTCTGGACCATACAAAAATAATTCAGCCACTGAAGCAGTTGAAGTGGTGGTGGTAACTTAAGTTGGTCAGGGCAGGAAGAGATCTAACCTCATGCCTAAACGGCACAATGACAATTCGCCTGAAGCTGAGACGAAACGGACGAAACTAGATAGTCAGCAGCATGATTTTGACGAAGAAGAATGGGAGAGATTTCAATCAGAGATGATGTCGTCAGAAAAAAGCACACATCAACAAACTGAAGATTCAGGCCAAGCATCTAATGAAGTCCACGAAGAAGAAGAGGAGGAGCAAGAAGAAGAAATAAATGAAGAACGAGACAAATTGATGGAGGAACTTGAGATCCGTCAGAAACTTCGACAGAGACTGCAAGAATTGCGCCAAAATATAAAGTCTGCCAAATCAAGAAAGCCAGCGGAGAACAGAGATGAGGCTGATCATTCAGAATCCGAATCTGACGAGTCGTATGAAAATCTTGAAAAAACTTGGAGAGCACGCGCTATATAAAAAAGTGATAATGAAATGTATTAAAAATAAAAAATAAAAAAAGAAAAAGCGAGAAAAAAATAAATAAAAAGAACAAGTCATCCCTTGAGTTGATATCTTACGTACAACTCATCGATAAAATGTGGATGACGAATCCCGCCTCCACCTCGAGAGTTAGCGTAGAGCTCAATAGCTTCTTTAACCGAGTAACCTCGTTTCTCAATCATAAAACAACAGATAAAAAATCCCGTCCGATTGAATCCATAATGGCAATGAACACCAATCTCCTTTTCATTTTCTTCATATCCGCTAGCAGCAAATTCAGAAATACACGTCATGGCTACGTCAATAAACCCTCGGACTTCAGACTTAGAAGGAGGAAGCTTGGAGACAGTGGGAAATTTATGATACTTAATCATATTGAAGGTCTTAGGATCGTAAGGAGGGGGTTCTCTAGAAATATCAATGATAGCGCCAATGGAAGGATAATTTTGCTCCAATAACGAGGGCGAGTGTTGAGGATCATCCTGACGTAAAGTCTTCATTCCTCTAAACGGAATATCTGCCGCCACTCTACCGCCCACAGAAATGGTATTCCTCCATTTATTCTCGTTTTTCAAAGACCATTTATCAGACTCCTTGGCCAATATGCTCAATTGCCATCCAAGACTGAGCTTAGCGTCTACTTTTTTGATAAGGAAGTCAGCAATCACTCCGCAGACTACGTGGGGCTGTTCAGCCATTACGGCATGGCCAGAATTGTTAACGATAACTGGCGTTGACTCAACGCGTAGGACCTGCGAGATTTCCTCAAGGTGCTTTGGAGGCGTCACTTTGTCATGTTCCGCGCCGATGAGGAGCACAGGACAGGTCAGCTTCGCCCAATCCTGTAGACCGAATGGAACAAAATTGTAAGCATATCGTGTCCATGCCCGCATATCCACGTGAAGGTTCCATCTTAATTGTTTGATTCTCACCTCACTAGATGGCTCAGTGCTAGGACTGAGCATGCGTGACACTGACAAGGAATTCGGGCCACCCTCGCGATCAAAAGCCCGAAGGATCGAAAATACCCATTGAGGAATATATGGTAGGTATTTCTTGGTCTGGGCTAGTCGAGCTTCTATGCATGGTGGAGGCGGGGTAATGGCAATTAAACCTGAACAATTTGGCAGCTCTGGGTACGATTCCAGCGCTTCAGCTAGATGGCCAGCCAGCACAGTGCCCATTGAGTGGCCCACTAGGATGAGCTTGGCACCAGGCCTAATCCGAGCGCTGCTATTGTTGGGTACTTTAGTTTCACTATGAGACGGGCTGTTGTCATTACTGCCGTTGCTGCTATTATTAGTGTCACTAGGATTGTTCTCGATGTTGATGCTGCTATTATCTGCCGTCGTTTTAGGGTCTGCTTTTAATTCATGCTGAAGGACTGCCATAGCCATTTCCATCAAGTTTTCGGGCTTGTACAGATTCCAGTCACCAACATATGGAGACTGACCACAGCCGGGCAAATCGATAGCGATCACATGAGCGAAATACGCGAAATAGTCCAGTAGGTTTTCAAATTGGGAGATTTGGCCGCCAAGACCATGAATAAATACTACACAAGGTAAGTCGTTAGGACTAAATTTGTTTTGCTTATAATGAGGAATGACCACTGTGCGGAGAGTCACAGGTGTAGATGGGTAAGAGGTTAGTTCATAATCGAAGTATTTCGAATGTTTTTGAATTAGCGATGAGTCAGGGCTCTCAGCCAACACCTCCTGTTCTATCTCGCTCCATACGAACAAGCTCTTGAGGATGCGGGAAACTGAGTTCATGGTGTATGAAACCCGTGCCCCGGTACGAGATAAGAAGTACAGTGTACTGTACAGGTAAAGATAATAGTGAGAGCGGTTTTTTTAAAAAAAATAAAAAAATAAAATAAAAAATGGGAAAAAAAGACGAAAACGAGAGCGGAATAAATAAAGAGTATGAGACGTATAGTACTATAGCTTCCTGCATTTGGAGCGTACGGCGAATATACTTTTACGTTTATTTGTGAACACGGCTAGGACCAACTATAATGATAATCCATCATTTATACTGCAAATACACGACGTGAGCCGATTTCGAGAAGCCATTTTATTTCAAATAAAAATGGCGAGGACTTTTTGTCGGAGAGTTCAACTCGACCTATATATATATATATATATCTGGTGCTCACACGCGCACGGCCCTTCCGCCTCATTTTCCTAACCTTTGGCCTCAAAACTCGATTGGGACAAGGTAGGCTCAAACTGGTAGAACACCAACAAGCCCTTGCGTCAGCCTCTCAGATCTCCGACCCCCTGTTCCCCCACTTCGAATTTTCGATAATAAACCTAGCACATGGAATTGCAGGTACAATGAGGATGTCCCCACATTGTCTTCCTTTCTATTATTAGTGTGCATAATACCATAGTGTCTTCTGCTTCAAGCTATGGATTACGTTCGGCAATCAAAATAAAAAAGAAAAGGGAGGCACAATTTTGAGGCTTCCTGTAATAAATGGCCAACAAAGAAAAAAAATATTTTAATATTACAATCAACAAATAAGACAAAGTGGTGAGCAATATACTTTCCATCGGTGGGCTGTTTTGACCGATTGAAATATAGAGATAGAGAGGGGGAAGAAAACAAAAGAGGTAAACAAACAGCGTAACGAACAAAAAGGAATCTGATTGGCAACCTCACGAGCCTAAAGGGGATAATTGGCCAAAAGAAGAACAATTTGCTAAAGCGACCAGCAAAAAAAGTTGGGCTCGGGCATAGTTTTTGCTGGACTTTTGACAATTGGGACAAATCCGGTATTGTCGACAGGTCCAACATCACGAAAAGTTCCCAAATAAAGTAAAAAAAGGAGACTGGCACTAAGGACTCTAGACAAAGGAATTTAAAAAAAGGAGGCATTGTTTTGACCGACAAAAAAATAAAATAAACGGATAACAGCAGAAAACGAAAAACAAACTGCTACAACATTAGTGCACCTATCGATAGGCACAAAAAACGCACTTCGACAATTGGCGCTTCTGAACTAGGTCTCCAGGGGAAACATTTGATATTGATTAAAACGTTCTTTCCTTCGCAACAATCGATTTAGTCACAAAGAGGCCAGCCGACTCGCCCACTCCGCTCGATCGATAATTGCTAAGCCTGATCAAATATTTATTTGAGGGGCTGGACTGAAGCAACAAGTCGCCTTTTTTATTTGGTGCATACTATATATCTATAACGCCAACGAATTTTTGACATCCTCACAAAACAACATTTCGCTCTTCCTTCCCAATTTTTCTTCTCTGCCTCAATGTCTTCTATCTCTTTGCCTTCAATTGACAATATCCTTAATGGGATCCGCCACGATGGATCGACATATGTCAATGACATTAGCATGTCAATTCCACGTGCTGTAGTGTCTGCTGCCAGATTACCGTACTATGATAGGACTATGATATTTGCGGAAATCGCATCTCAGGCATCGCGATATCCTTCTGAAGAATTGAAGCATACGCGCCAACAGGATTACCAATATAGCGTTTGCCGTACGATTCCTAAAGACCCCACTACTACCGATTATTCCTATTCCTCTTCTCTCGCCAATACTGGTCGGGCCGTGGCGGGGGCAGGCTCTGTATCTGGCGCCCAACCTGCTTCATCGTACGTCAGGGCATTACCCTCGTCTAGACCTCCGTCAATGGGAGCACACTCATCTTTGTTGCAAAAGGTATCTGAAAAAGCTTACGAAAAGAATCAAGAAATCTCCTTCCTCAATCGACGATTGCCTGTTTTAAATCCAGGTGCGCCGAAAACAGCCGAAACTCATTTAAATTCTACTGTGCAACAGCAACAGCCGTCATCAAGGCCAGTGCTACCAATAAAAGAACGACAATATCAACATGGAATGCCACTTGGTCCTCAAAGACCGACGGGCACGCATTCTCAGAGGAGCGTCGTTTACTCCTCTCAATTGACTGATCACACGCCTTATTCTTTGGCAGGCCGGCAATTGCCTTCAAACGTTTATCCACTGCCATCCGTCGGCCAAAACACTGTTCCATTGAGTCCAGTATCTCCTACCTACACGACCAATATGTATCGATACAGTTACCCTTCCTCATATACTTGGTCGAGTTATGCACCTAGGAGCCCGTCCAACCGCCCGCTGTCTGCACCAGAAGCCTTTTACAGTCAGCCTACTCCGTCAAAATCTGTTAGCAAGCCATCAGAGGGCGCGCTGGCCTGTCAGCAGCAGCAGCAGCAACAACTCCAATCGCAGCAGGGTTCTATTTCAATAACTCCTTCGTCATCACTGTCTGGTGTTGAGAGTCCAACTCCCAGCATAGACTCTGATGCAGACTGTGATTCCCGATTTACAAAGAACTTTCTGGCCATTGATCCAAGCCTTGGAAACGTTCCCGATGACAGACGGAGGTCACACAATAAACCCATTGTTGTGGGGAACAAGAAAGGCGTAAAGAAGACCAGTTCACTGGAATCTTTGGGGTTTATTCCCAAAAGATCTATTTCAGAATCTTCAATAGAGTCGGATGTCGGGCGGTCGGACGACTTTGCATTTATTAAATTGTCTCAGAAACGGTACTCTTCTTCTTCTACTTATTCTTTGAATCCCGCATCATCCTCATCCTCTAGTTCCGGGAAAAGGAAGCCACAAGGCCGTCCATTCACTGATGAAATGGTAGTCAGTCTTCATCTAGCAAATTCAGTCGATGATATTTTTGCTTCCTATCTGGGGGTCGAAACTGATCAAATGGGGCATTTGCAGACCTATAATGTAGAGTTTGTCAACTTGAAAGAAATGCTCAATCGCGGAAAACGTCGCAAGAGGGAATCCAGTGTAGATATTAAACAAGATGAAATCTATCATTACAAGGGATGCGATAAGATATCCGGCGACGATCACGATGACGACCACATTCAAGCCGAGATGAAACAACAACAACAGCCAATCGTAGTCAAACACGGAGGAATTTATCGTATCGACCATCGGCATATCTATGATGGTATTAAAGAATTGTTCAACTTGAACAATGACGAATTTTATTTCGTACAAATCATTCGTTCATCATCTAATCAGGACAACTTTGTCGACCGGCTTGTATGCGGTCTGCCAGTTCAAAAGTTCGTTACCGTTCCGTTGCCGGAATCCAGAAAAGATGAAATGACATGTAAATTTCTTAAGCAGAATGTAGCCCATCCTCGATACAAGTCAAACATGAGGCTATTTCTTGTGAGAGGTAGATGTGCAAGCCATCCAGAATGGATCTATACTAGCAACATGTTGATGAACCAAGAACGGCGACAGATCAATGCTGGCCAGATGACACCAGCTCCCCACGGAACAATCATTCAGGGTCCATCAGAATTTATGCAATGGGCTATAAACCGTCGCAAAGAGAGACGAGGACGCTTAAGGAAACAATGAGTCATGGTTTTCACTTTTATTTAGTCTATCTCCAATTTAAATGTATGTTATCTTCGAAAACAGATTCATCGTTTTTTATAAATTTTAACAATACTCAGTCTTTGAGTTTTTTCTTTCTTTCTTTTCATTTTTTGTTTTGCGTCTCGGTTTCTTTTTTTTTTAAAAAAAAAAAGAAACAACTAAAAAACAAAAGAAAACAAGGAAAAACGGACATAGAAACCGAACAAGGAAAAAGAAAACCTGAAAAACGCCTCTAACGCGCGGCCACCAGAAAGGTTGTCGAACAAACCCTTTCGTTTTTATCGTTTCTATCACATGAAAATCCTAACCCTTGAGGACTTCGGGCAAACTTGAGTCATAGCCAGAAGAGACATTCATACATACATACATACATACACATTTAAACAAAAACAAAAAAAAAAAAAGATGAAAATTTCACAAAAGCTGCAAAATGCGCAGCCCACAAGCCCGACATTTTCATTCGAGTTTTTTGTCCCCAAGACTTCTCAGGGAGTTCAGAATCTCTATGATCGTATGGACCGTATGTATGACCTAGGCCCTCAATTTGTAGATGTCACTTGGAATGCCGGCGGAAGACTGTCAAATCTAACGTGCGAAATGGTAGCAACCGCTCAATCATCGCTGGGCTTAGAGACTTGTATGCATTTAACGTGTACAGGAATGCCGCTGCAAGTTGTGAAAGATGCCTTAAAAGATGCATATAATGCCGGTTGTCAAAATATCTTAGCACTTAGAGGTGATCCCCCTCATGCGAGCGTTTTGGAAGAAAACGCCAGAAATGGAACCAAGACCGAATTTAGATACGCAAAGGATTTAATTAAGTATATTCGAGATGAATACGGTGATTATTTCGATATCGGAGTGGCTGCATACCCTGAGGGACATCCTGAAGAACCTGACAGCGATCTGCTGATTGAGTACCTTAAAGAGAAAGTTGATGCTGGAGCCACGTTTATTATTACTCAAATGTTTTACGACGTCGACAACTTTCTCGAGTGGGTGGCCAAATGCCGTAAAGCCGGCATTGACATTCCTATTATTCCAGGAATTATGCCTATCTCCACCCACGCTTCATTTGAGCGACGGGCCAACTGGTGCCAAATCAATGTTCCTGAGAATTTCAAAAAAGCTCTCGAGCCTATCTCCGCCGACGATATGTTGGTTAGAGAAACAGGTACCAGACTGGTAGCGGAAATGTGTCAGAAGATGCTGGATTCCGGGCTAATTAAGCATCTTCATTTTTATACCATGAATTTGGAAAAGGCAACGGTCATGGTTCTCGAGCGTCTCAAGCTTGTTTCTCTAGACAAGGGCGAACAGCGCAAAAATGCATTGTCTCGTCAACAACTTCCTTGGAGACAGTCTTTGGCGCCTGGACGCAAAAATGAAAGCGTTCGTCCAATCTTTTGGAAAAACAGAAAGTACTCATACGTTAATCGGACTCAGGATTGGGATGAATTCCCCAATGGACGGTGGGGAGATTCTAGGTCCCCAGCATTTGGAGAATTGGAGACCTACGGTGTGTTACTTCGACACTCAGCTAAAAAGGCCATTGAACTCTGGGGCAGTCCGGAGACCGTGCAAGACCTTGAAGACTTGTTTGCCAGATACATTGAAGGCAAGGTCAGCTGTCTTCCATGGTCCGACATGCCAATTTCAACGGAAGTAGGACCTATTCGTCAAAAGTTGATTGAATTAAATCGACAAGGCATTTTAACTGTTAATTCGCAACCCGCCATTAACGGACTGCCTTCGAATGATGCTATCCACGGTTGGGGACCTGCTAATGGATACGTTTACCAAAAGGCATATTTAGAAGTTTTCGTCTCGGCTGATCGCGCAACTAAGCTTTTGGCCAAACTTAAGCAAGATAAATGGGTCACCTTCTTCTCTGTCGATAATCAAGGGAACCTAGATTCCTCTTCAGGATCTGAGGAATCTGGACCAAACGCTGTAACCTGGGGTGTGTTCCCAGGCCGGGAAATTGTTCAACCTACAATTGTAGAAAAAATCTCATTTTTAGCATGGAAAGATGAAGCATTTAGATTGGCTCAAGAATGGGCTAATTGCTACGAGAAGGACAGCAAGTCTTATCAATTACTGAGCTCACTTGGCCAAAGCTGGGTATTGGTGAATATCGTCCACAACGATTTCTCCAACCCCTCTGGGTTATTTGATTTACTCTTGTCCGACGACAATTAGAATGTCTTTTTCATATTTCTTTTTTCTAATGACCACCAACTTCAACAGTATTTATTGCGAGGCATTGCATCTCGCCCATTTAATGACTTCAACAGTGTTCGACACTTCAACAGTATTTATTGATGATTTATGAACTTCAACGTTTTGCATAGAAGAATAGAATTGTTTTTTTTAAAAAAAAAAAAAAAAAAAGTTTTTGAATGATGTTTGTTAGTTAGTTAAAAGAGTTAGTACTGTACTGTACTACTAATGCTAGTAGATGGTTTATCCTCCTCCCATTACAAGTCCTTCTAATTTTGACCTAATTAGTGCTTGTTGATCCGACACTGTCAGATTCGACAGTTTTTCTAAAACGGCCTTCGCCAGATCATGAGCGTCTTTTTTATCTCCTGCACTAAGAAGTGCCGTTATGGTTATGTCACATGCTTGCAACCATTTTGAGACACCCTCGTTGACTAAAGGTGAACTGCCACTACGAATCTCACCCGCAGTCTTCTCAGTAGTATCCGCGTCCTCATTGGTATCCTTATTAGGATGATGATGATGATTATCTGTTGTTTGCAGCTTTTTCACAATACTAGAAACTTCGCTCAGACTGTCCTGCAGCTCATGGGACTTGGAAAAATCAGACTTGGCATGTAGATTTTCAAGCGTTTCAGCCGCTGAGATCAGTTTATTATAGTTGTTGTACACCAGTGCTTTTTGCTCACTCTCCAACGCCTTCAATTGAGCATACAGCTCATTTTCTAAACTTAACAGGCTCTTGACATCACTGGTGGCTACCAGTTGAGACACGTATGATGCAACCGTAATCCCAGGCTGATCGATATCGGACTGAGGAAAAATTTTGTCGGAATCAATTGATTCATTGTGCTGATGGTTTATAGGCTCAGCCCTGGACGACTCGTCCTGAAGCTTGTAAAACTCTCTTAGCGCATGCCGTCGTCTTGCTGACGATGATGACATGTTAAAGTTAACATCCCACACCAGGGTTCTAGCTAAGTACGGAATAGGTTGGGTGTAGAGGAAGGCCGTCCGTTTGGTAAGAAGAGTAAGAGGTCCTCTATATAAGTACTATGATGTCAATGGTTCATCACTTTTACTTACCAAGTTGCCTAAACTGCCAATTAGTTTTACAAATAAATAAATATATTTCAATCTTTTTTATGAACAGTGGAAACGGCAATGTCCATGAGTCTAGATCGATGAGAATGTCTTGATTTCGTTAGATTCAAAAGATGTTCTTTCCCAAATGGTGGAGACCCATTCGGCGTACTAGTAGCAGACGAAGCCGTGGATGCTCTAGATCGAATAAATAAGGGAGCCGCTCCACCAAGACGTTTGGTAGGTGTAGTACTAGTACTGCTAACACTAGTAGGAGCCGTCGTCGGCGAAGAAACAGAGACACTCTTCGTGTCGTCAGAAGAATGATATCTTGTCAACGGCGGATGTGTCTCTATAGGGCTGCTTAGTTGAGTTGAAGAGATGTGTCGCTGAACCGGCTGTTGTTGGATCTTTTGTAGCTGAATAGCCGACAAAGGCGGTAAACTGTGATTTCTTGATATTTTCTGTTTAGATGGCAATCCAGTTGTTGTCGTTGTTGTTGTTGTGCTTGTAGTTGTGGTTGTCGTTGCGTGAGACTGAACAAAAGACAATGACGATGGAGACGACACCATTCCATTAACTTCTGGACCGTTTGGCGACGTCGGTGATCCAATAGATCGCGATCTCGCCAAAGCTGACGGCACAATAATAGGGTCTCCACTGCTCCTACGTGTCCCATGGAATGATGCGCTAGACGAACCATTACACGAACCCCTAGACGCTGCTGCTTTTGTTCCCGCAGAACCGCTCGACACTCCTACCATCGTCTCTGCAACTCCATTCGATGTTGTGATGGCAGTCCCTGGAAGCACACCAGCATTTGTTGCTACAGCCGCTGGGCCCGTACGTGCACTAGAAGAGGTCGTGAATGCTATAGGTAGGTTAGTTACGCTGGAGGCCGTGGTTGCTGTTGCTGCTGCCCCTACAGAACCGCTACTATCCTTCAACTGCTTAGCTCTCTGCCTTCGCTGAGACTTCTCATGGATAAGGCTCTGCAGATAGTCCTGCACCTGGTAAGTCGAACAGTATTGCACCGGTCTCCAACCTTCCGCATTTGGTGTCTGCACATCGGCATTTCTATCAACTAAGGTTCTAATTGTTTTAATATGTCCATATGCCGCCGCTATATGTAATGGTCGATTTAAATCCTTGTTTGGCAAATCAATATCAGCGCCAAAGTCTAGCAGCAATGTGACACACGGATCATTGCCGTACTTTGCTGCTACCATTAGCGCGGTCTCATGTTTGGCGTTGACCCAATCTAAACACCTTGGGATATGCTGGGCCAGAAAATGGACAGTCTGTTCGTGGTTACTTTGAGCTGCCAAATGTAATGCGGTACAATAATCGTGTGTTAGAGAAATCTCTTCTTTATCGTGTCCTTGGCTAATTAGAAATACGCATATATGATATAGTCCGTGGTAGCTGGCATAATGCAATGAAGACCATCCATTAGTGGGGTCAATATTCTCTAAATACTCTGGGTACCGTCGAATCAGTCTTCGCAGAATATGTAGATTGTTATGGACTACCGCCCATCGGATTCTGTCATGGACGTCCATAGTCCACAAGCCTTCAAGCGTGGAGCGTATCTCTTGAAATCACTTGACAACTGTGATGACGTAAGCCAAGAATTGAATCTCAGCTAGGCACAAAGAAAAAAGAAAAAAAAAAAAAAAGAAGAAGAAAAAGAAAGACTCTAAATTAATTCTCTATTATTATTTCATTTAAAGAAAATTTTCTTCCTCATCTTACAAGCCCCATTGCGCTAGGTGAAACTGTTAGGAGATACCGTCTCCTAACACCACTCACCAACTGGACGCACCACCAATCTCTTCTTTTGGTGCTCCTTTTAAAACAGATAATAAATTAATCAAATAAATAGAAAATAAATAACAATCATACAAGCCACGCTTCCGTAGCATACTGACCTAGGTCTGCATCTCCGTTGTCCGCCGGCTCTTTAATGTGGCTCAACGTTCGGGTAGCGCTGAGAAGCGGCCGTCGAAGCTCGGATGGAAAATGCTCTAAAAAAGAATTATGGGCTTCATCCTCAGACGATACTGACATCGCCACCGACGACGGTGATGAAGGAGCAACCGACTCGTCAGTGGCATGTTCATTGGCAGCGTCGGATCCGTGTCTCCGGTGAGATTCGGATTGCGCCGTACCACTCAAATCACCATGGTTCTCCGCTAGGTCAGAACTTTTGCGCGTACCACGATTCCTGGTAGCCTCATCTGTATTGTTGTCTGTATCAGGCGTATTACTAGCGTCATTATAATTGGCGCCATTCGTAGCATTGTCCCTATTAATGGCGCTATCATGAGAAGCGTCATCATTGTTGGCATTGTCTGACGAATTGTCTATCGGACTCCGAGGCTCTATTTGTGAACTGGCTGTACTACTGGTAGTATACTGGCTAGACCGGGTCATCGAATAACCCGAAAAGTAATCAGTGGGTTCCGAAGACCCTGTAGTGGTATTATCGTTTGAACTGTCACCCGAAGACCCAGATTCCACTGAGTGACGCTCGCGACGCACACTACTCGAGGCAGCCATTCGATCCCCTTGGATATGCCGTCCAATATTCACCGCAACATCATATGTAGGCGGAGGACCTGGCGTCGGAGGCATGGGTGTAGCTAGGCGATTAAAAGAATACGGTGTCGCAGGCATCGAGTACTGAGGCAGTGTCAAATTCGCCAGCGTGCAGCGCGAATCCAATAAACTAATCGGAGAATCAATGGAAATTTCATAGTACTTGCGCTTTTTGTCATCTTTGGGATCAGGTCGTGACAATCGCATAACAATCTTCAACCAGTGATGGACCTGAATATTTTCAAATCCAGTATTGGGCCGCAGGTGGTCAAAGGGAGAGCATGCTCCTTTCGCACAGGACGAGGGTGCAGACGATTCAGGAATTCCAGCGGAATAATTAAATTCCGTTACACTGCCGTCTTCATGAAGTAAGCTGGCCTTTTGCTCTCCAGCGTGTTCATGGATCAGGAACTTCCGTGTAGGTTCCACACGATGAACTTTCTTGTTGCGGCAGTAGTATTCCACAGTCTCCGTGACATATATCCGCAGCCTGTGACATTTAATAAGTTTCGACAACGGCAAGAGTCGAACGTGAACAGGAATACTCGATCCAATGGAAAAACTCTTACCGCCAACTGAAATTTCGTAGTGCAGTTGGTCCTCCCAATCCTTGCAGATAATAATCGGCTCCGATGCTTCTAGATTAGATACGCCTCCTGATCGCACGAATGGAATCTCCTTGCGGCCGACTAAATTAGATCGAAAAGTGCCAGGCCGTTCTATTGTAGCCTCGAGAAAGTAATGCACAGATCCATAAGATGCATGAATAGTTTCGGGGACAGAATGTGGGATTGGCAGTTCGAAGTTGTAAATATATTCTCCCGGCTCAAACCAGCGGTAGCCTTTCGACTTGGTATCCTGCTCAGCTCCTTCATGTTTCGAAAAACTGCGGTGAGGCGCCAACGAGACGCCGGTCAGGCTGTGGGCAGCCGATGAAGGCGGGGTCGGCGATGCTGTACGTCGGAAACGACCCGTGAGAAATCGCAGTGAACTTTCATGAGTCGAATCGGAACGACTGTGGCTGGTTGATGCTGTCGATGCATCCGAGTCTCGTCTAGAATGTCGTTCCTTGTGCGATCCCGCCATCTCACTAGCGCTAGGACGTCTACTCGATGTCGGAGATCCTCGTCCCCGGCTCTCAGACCTCAGTCGACGGTGTTCGCGATCCAGCCTCACTAAGTCAGCACCGGATGAGTATTCCGCTAATGGAGAACTCGCATTAAAAAATGTCCATACATGGCCATAAATATCTTCCGATTCAGAAGTTTCGACTCGCTTTGGTGGAATACCTTCCGGCCATTCAGTCTTGGCCATTCCTTTAAATCCTAGGTTTATAGCTCTGACTTTAGTCGGTTTGGCAACTGATAAAACTAGAGTTCCTCGCAGTAATGCCGGCGCCAAATCAGCTCTTTCTACCGGGTTGAATCCTTCTAAGAACATTATCGGTTCTGCAAGGACGATAGAAATCGACATCCCTCCTTGTGATGAAAGCTGATTTTCTGGAGCCGCTATAGCTCCTTCCGACGTGAACGCCGGGCTAGGAAATATGGGTGATGCGTTATTCATGATATTAGGCATGTATCTGTCGGCTCTCTAATCACTCAACATATACAGTCATATATCTTTCCATACAAATTATTCGAATCAACCACAAGAGAACAAAAAAGAAAAAAAAATAGTTGTCAGTCTGTACCTATTTTTTTTCGACACTATCCGTTATAGGCTTGCTACACATAGTTTCCCTAACGCCGCATCAGTCGTGCCTGGGCCATTTAATCCGAAATGATAATAAAACATGCCTGCCACGGTTAGCTCGGCTTAGTCAAACTATGTGACTATTGGCCGACTATCCCGTGAGCTGCGCGGGGGAGGAAGCCAAGTTCAAACGATAACGTGGGGTGAGGTCATGACACGCAGACTCAGCCCACAGCAACATTACTAGTGCCATTGAGATTAGTGGTATCATAATTAAAAGATAGGCAAAAAAAAAGAAAAAAAAAAAAAGAAACAATTAAGCCCTGTCTTATCTTTTCTTTTTTAATGAAAAATAAACAGATAAAGGTTAAAAAAAAATAAATAAATGACTAGAACGAAAAAGCAAATCCCCAGCTCAAACCATTTAGGTTGGCCTGTCCCTACTTCGGCCGAATCTGAACGTCATACTATGTTTGTAAATGTACGGATGGATGGAGGATGACCTTCGATTTCTTACTTTTAATGTTTGATTTTGTTCTGGCTTCTTTTTAATTTTTTTTGGCCGACACCAAACCATTCTCAGAAGAAAAAAATAAATAAATAAATTACTATAAATTACCCATATTTACAACTTGAGCTCTCCAAGAACTTTGGTAGCCAGATTCTTATATTGCCAAGAATTTCCAGTTAGCTTCTTAAACTGAACCCCATGTAATCCTAATAAGGGAATCTTCACAATATACACCTTGAATCTCACAGGCGTCCTTACATCATCAGATGGCCGGTCCAATCCAAGCATGTCTGAACCTCCGATACCCGTAGCCTCATCTAGTGATTCTGTAGACGCTCCAGACGACTCTTCCACGACACTTCTACGCCGGAATATTCCTGACCCAAATGAGATTCTTCGATGATGTCGAGCTTGATCTGCCGTAGTTGCTGCTAGATAATCATCATTTTCATTATCATTCTCCTCTCCATTTTCTCCTCGTCCAGTCGTTGACGGCTTTTCATTGTTCAACGATGCCCGGTATATGCATGCAAATCCACCCTTCACTTCGCGGTATGGAATATTAAGCTGCTGCAAGACTCTAATAATGTCTGCACGAATATACGGCAGCGATTTGGTAGACGTTGTCTGGACAGAAAAGAACCCCTTTAAAAACACCTGTTTAGGATATTGGATGGACAATGGCTCGGTGGACTGTTGTTTCTGTTGCGACACCGAGTCTTGACGTTTTTTATGGCCCCACGACCTCGTACGCGTCGATAATGCCATATTTGGCATGTCAGGCACTGGCTCGGCCGGTTGCCGAGATGAATCCGACACAGATGTGGATCTTTGTGGAGGCACATATGATGATGTCCGCGTATGCCTTTGACCTGAAGATGGCGACGACACATAGAATCCAGGACTAGCCACACTGGCAGAATAAGACGTGGGCCCTGCGGCAAGCGGCTGATATGTTGCTGTCGTGGGGGTTGTAGCGCCATAACCAGATGGAGGCACGGCAGCTGTAGACTTTCTACGCGATGATAGTCTACGTAGCAACGTGCCCAATCCACGGTTCATTGGCTCTGATGCATGATGTTGATGATGCCTATATGAAGGCGTCGTCTCCGCGTATTGGACAGAGGCTCGCGATGCTGGCTGTCCCAGTTGAGTTGGCTGCGGCTGGCTCTGCAGGGGCGCAGCCTGCTGAAGTTGTTGTTGTTGTGGCTGCTGGTATTGCTGCTGTTGCAAATGCTGCTTACTTCTCGTCACAGCCTTAATCGGTTTATTGATCACCTCATCATGCTCCCCATTGGCTCGATCTCCGAACGGGTTCGGGTATCCATTAGTATTATTATGCACAGTATTAATCGACATATCTTCTAAGCGCGCAGTTGCCCCTGCGACACCTGTTGTTGCAGCCATTGCCTTGGCGGCGGACGAGGCCCGGGCAGCTTGCCGCTCCATCTTCTCCTTCACTAAATAGTACATTGAAATTAGCGGATGATACGCATTGGTCGGATCAGGAATCTCTGGTTTATAACTATGTCTTCTCAGTCCAAAATCCAAGGAAAAATGCCGATGTGTCGAGTGCCGCCGATCTAAATTGGCACCTCCTCCAGCACCACCTCCAAAATTATTATTAGCATTGAGCATCATATCGTTATGGCTATTGCCGGAACTTAGGCTGCGATGATGTTTTGATTGACGACTACTGATAGAGGCTGCTGAGCCCCTCCGTTCATTAATTGCAAACCAATTCTGACATGCCCTATTATAATCTGGACTTTCCAAGATCTCGTGTAGCTGGCTATTGATTTCCTCGCGGTTTCCGAAAATTTCAAAGTCGGCAATTTTATCGATCACAACGGGATCCAATTGGCCCACTAGTGGAGTCCGTCTTGGCATCTTATTGTCAGGAGGACCATCGTACCCTCTTTTCATCCAGGGATGGTTCATAATTTCTTGCAATGATGCCCGCTCAAGAGGATCCACAACTAACATTCTCGATAAAATATCGCAGCATTCTGCGGTCAGCCACGCAGGATATTCCACTTTGCCCTGTTTGATCATCTCATGCAACGCCGGCATAGATTCGTCGTCAAATGGAACTTTTCCGCAAACTAATACATATAAAACAATCCCAAATGACCACACATCAACTTCTGGACCAACATACGGCTTAGCAGAAAGCAGCTCCGGTGCAGCAAAATAGAGCGATCCGCAGAATGTTTTCAATAGCTGACGCCGATTGTATAAGTTTGACAGTCCAAAATCGATGATCTTAATTCCTCCATCTTCACTAATTAGAATGTTCTCAATTTTTAAGTCCCGATGCACAATTGAGTTACGATGACAGTAGTCCAAAGCACTGGCAATTGACCGAGCGAATTTTCTAGCATGCTTTTCCTTTAATGATCCATGGGCAATAATATAATCTAGCATTTGACCACCTGATACATATTCGAATAATAAATAAAAATGATTGGGCATGGCATGAATCTCATATAGTTTACACACGTTCGAATGATGAAGTAATGATCCAATTGCCGCCTCCCTAAGAGTTCGAATATCCTTAGACTCATCCTTTTTTGTACTGTTGCCAGCTCGCGGGACCACCTTGACAGCACACAGAGCTCCATTCCTTTGGTTCTCCGCCAGCTTCACCTGACCCATCGACCCTTGGCCAATGGTCTTCATAAACTTCCAATCTCCAATCGCCTGTCTACCCCGGTGGACCTTTTGCTGCGTTGCCTGTTGTTGTTGTTGCTGTTGTTGTGGAGGTTGACGTTGCGATGACGGCTGTGGCTGCGCGCTAGGCTGGTGATTTTGCTGACCCGTTTGATATGGCTGCTGCTGAGCTGACACAGACTGTCGTTTGACGCTTGCACGACGCATAGGGTAGTCATCCCCCGATGGTTGTCGATGGTGGGCCTGAGGCGTCTGATATTGATACGGTTGTTGCGACTGCGGTCGCTGTTGCGGCGACGGGTAATGCTGTTGTTGTTGTTGTTGTTGTTGTTGTTGGTTTTGCGCAGTCGCCGGAGTCTGCTGGACTGCATATTTTTGGTGCTGGTTTTGGTGGCTCGGCGGAGCTTGATACAGCTGTTGCTCCTCATCGGCCACTTCCGACTCGTAACTAGGCTTGCTCATATGCGACCTAGCATGTCGATAGTTGGTGGTATAATTCCGGTCATCACTCCGAAACGATCTCGATGACCCAGCGCCCAGATGGTTATCGTTCGCAGGATTTACGTTGTTGCCAGGGCCCATTGCTGCGGGGTCCAAATTGGCATTAACTCCGGTTCTTGGGCTCGATTTCGCGCTTTCTCTCATACTCGGCCCCATGGTAGCATGTAGTTCGTCTTCGCGAGGTGGTCCGCCACTGCTCATCACGCCGCCGCTCATACTAGTATTGCTACCCCCTCCAGCGGTATTGTTATTCACTGGTCTCCTCGGTTGTTCTGAAGACAATGGAGAGCCTGGAAATGTATACCTATCACGAGGAATCGGGTCCATTGGATGGGATTCTCGTTACTCTTGTTTTAAATGTTGGCTGTTTGGCTGTGTCGTCTGCAGGACCGTTCCTTCGAAAACCGCTTCGTATCTGCAAATATAAATACCAGATCAAAAAGTAGGAAATAAACAAATAGTCAAAAAAATAAATAAACAGAGAAAAACAAGACAATCAACAAATAACCGAAAGTCACCAAGAAATGAAGAAGACGCACACGCACACTGGTACTCGACCGAATGCACGCCTAGTAGCTAGTTTCGCCAATTTCGACCTTGCGGGCGCGGGTTCTTACCGGATTGGGTCCGCGCTGGTAATAAGGCTGATGTGCAGTAGGCGGTTTTGTTAATCTGTATGCAACGGATAAGTTTAAGGCGGAAACAACACAAACTAAAAACGTAAAACGACAAAAAAGAAAAAAAAAAAAACGAAGACATGAACATATATATACATAAATGCATGCATTGCCAGATTTCTTCAAAAAGATGGGTAATTTAGCCACGCAAATAAAACGTAAATGTAATCTTGCTATGATTGCCTAGGCAGATAGCTTACTAACTTAATATAGATTGCTGGACTAAACTAACTAGTCTGTCCCACCAACAAGAAGCGTAACGTATAAATGGTCTGTTAGCATATGTAAATATACGAGCGTGGGTATGTGCACACACCCCACAACGGGCTCAGATACACGGCCAGAGCGAACTACTAACTTTTTATTTTGTCAATTGCTTCTCCCTCAATGACGCAGGGATGTTTCCTGTTTTCCAGAGGCAACAATGAATTCAATCTACAAGACAGCCTATTGTCCAATAGCTGAATAGAATCAACCCGTAAAATTCTAGAACACCTTCACTAGCGTCGTCGTCTTCCCTACCGCTAACAAGCTGTCTTAAATCGATAGACTAAAAGAAACATATCTGATCTAGTACCATCAGTTAGTATAAGCTGACTTCCTTGTCATGATCCCCAACCCTCCCCACAAGTTTTGCTCTAAAGTTGAACTTCGTCCCACCCGCCCCGGGCTAGGGCACAAAAACTTGCCACACCCAAATTCAATATCCTAAGTTAATCCATGGCACCCAACGGAGTATTGCATACTATTCAAGGGGTTCGAATTCTGGCAGTTGCTGAGATTCGAGGAAAATTAAGTCAGCTCAATGAATTGGCTACTAAGCACAATGCTTCCTGCATAATTCACACCGGCAATTTTGGCTTTTTCGATGGTGAAAGTGTTCGTAGAATTTCTCCCAAGTAAGTGCACACACATTATGTTTTTATTAGAATTCATTATCTTTTATTGTTCTTCTTATTCTTTTTACTCTTCTAACAAGAACGTTACGTCACATTGCTATGTTTTCTCCCTTGGTAGATGCTGCGAAGATGCCAGAATCCGGTCTTGAGTCAGCATTACCGCCCGATGCTCTTAGTGAACTGCCACAATTTCTGTCTGGAAAACAACGTCTTAATGTCCCAGTATACACAATTTATGGCGCCAGTGAAGATTTGACAGTAATTGAGAAATTTAAGTCTGGCGTGTACTCCGTAACAAACTTGCACCTGATTGATGAGAATGCTTCGCACGTTATCCCTACTGGAGCCGGCGCTAGCACTAACTCTGGCGGTCCATCAATTCGATTGTTTGGAATCGGCGGCTCTCTAATACTACATCGCTTCTTTGACAATGGCGACGGCGCTTCCACGATCGCTGGCACTGCAGGCTTAATGTGGACTACAGCTTTACAAGTAGGACAATTAATTCAGACTGTAAGATCAAGTTTCGACCCTTCGGAAATAAGAATTATGGTTACCCATCCTTGTCCTTCGCGCGAAGGTTTGCTTTTACAATTGGCGACCGCTTTGAGAGTAGACTTCACAATCTCTTCCGGCTTACATTTTATTTATGGATCTTCATTTAATGAGTTCACTGCTCAGCCTTCCTTAGATCATTTTAGGGCTAAATTAGCAGCTGCTAGAGCTCAATTTATGGATATCTGGAATAGCGTCAAGTCTCAAGTGGAAACTTTGGTAGAGACTAATGCAAAGCACAAGCAGCTATTGGAATGTGCTTTACAGGTCTTTGAGAAAATGCCAATTGACTCTAAAGAAACTGACGTTACCTCAGAGGAAGTTTTGGCGGCTGCGTACAAGAATATGTGGCATTTTAATCTATGTGATGCCGAATATGGTTCTCTAGTATTGACAGTTAATAATGGCAGAGTCCAAGCTGAGGCTCAATCGCAAGGATTCAACTTTGAATATAGACATGCCAAAGCATTCAAGGCCCAGCAGGGAGCTGGTGCTGGTACTACCGGAGTTGGACTTGGAACCGGCGCTCCAGGTGGCCCTGTAGGTATTCCCGGGGTTGCTGCAGGCACCGCTGCTGCCACAGCGGCCGGCGGAGCTTCTTCAGCACATCAGGAAAGGCCAACAGAGCACGGAATATGGTTAGCTAATGGTAACGTAACTGAGGAACAAATCAGGTCTTACTTTCCACCAGATATTGAAAGGCAAATTTTACGAATTGCGATTAAAGAGTCCCTCCGTTCACCAGACAGAAAAAGTGCCTCTGTCATTTTCAGCACTGAGGCGGAAGCGAAGAACGCTTTGGCGAAAATTGACAGAGAAAAGTCTGGCCACGCTTCTTTGTTAGGTGTAATGCGACCACGGGGCTCCTATTCGGGCCGCGGCGGCGGTTCAAGCTATAGAGGTCGATCTGATAGAGGAGGTAGATTGCGTAGAGGTGGTGGCAGTGGCGGCGGGGCTTCGAGTGGATCTGGTCCCGGTGGACCATCGACTGATTCGAGAGAACCACGGGACTCCCCGCGCGGTGATAACACCGATAAAAAACCAAAGGAGTAGATAGCAATATATTTGTTTTCTATCCAATAACATTGATGAATTTGAATTAATTAACCTAGTAGAAAATACTAGATTTTGGTTCCTCAAAATGGCTTGTTTACACTGCTTTCCTAATTTGGACATGGTTGGAGTCACCACCAACAAGGTTAACAACAAAGTGCAGTAAATTAGATGGCCCGTTCATCTGTCCGCATTTCGTTGATAAGCTTGAGCTATGTTTTGAGCCCTTGCTTTCTGCTGTCTTTTTTTTTTTTTTTTTTTTTTGGTATTTCCTTGTTATCTTTTTGGTTGTTTGTTGCTTGCATTTTATTCCAGTTCACGTTACCCAGGGTACGGGTTTTGCCTCTTGACCCTTCATATAAAATCGCGTAACGGATTCCCTGCCAAAGTTCCTCGTACGACCACGACACAATGCTAAGAATTGTCAATTGTCCCATTAAGCGCCAGATCGCTGGGATCTACGGGTTTCACACGTCTTCTATTGCTCTTAAAAAGTCAGTAGTTAAGGAACTTAAAGATCAAGTCAAACGCCCGGCTAATGCATTTGCCTTGTTTCTTAAAGATAAAATTGATGATTACAGAAAACCTGGCGTGAAATTGAACATATCTGATGTTACGAAGTCAATTGGTTCTGAATGGAAAGAATTGTCTGAATCTGCAAAGAAAGCTTACACTGATCAGTATGAAAAAGCAAAAGCACTTTATCTTGAATCCAATCCTAAACCACCTAAAAAGCGAGCCCCAACTGCTTATATGATTTACTTTCAAGAAAGATTTAAGGATGTGGAATCTGAAGTTAAGACTGGCGAAAAGCTTGCCAAAGGCCAATTCGAAGAAATTACCGGCAAAATTGGATCCGAATGGAAGCAGTTGTCTGATAGCGCAAAATCCAAGTACCAGGACTTGGCGGCTACAGCAAAGGAAGAATTCGAAAAAGCAAATCCCAAACAGCCTAAGAAACCTAAAGGACCTCCTTCAGCATACACTTTATTTTTGAAGGAACGCTACGAAGAAGTTAAGGGCAAGGGCAACTTGACGTTTGCGGAAATCTCCAAAGAAATTGGCAACGCTTGGAAGAAATTGCCCGATTCTCAGAAGCAAACGTACAAAGATTCTGCTGAAAAGCTAAAGAATGAATGGAAGGCAAGCCACTAATATATTTAGTAGATGTAGTAATCTTATTATTGTTATTATCGTTATGTGCAATTAAGTTAATTGGGGGCTATTTGTTTTAGATGCTTGTCGCAATGATCGCTTTCTATTGGCCATAAGAATCGCCTTCTTTTCAGCCTTTTGCCTCGCCTTTTGGCGCGATATTGCTGCCGTTTTAGCGCTGCCCAGATTCTGGTTGACTTGTGATATGTATTTCTTAAAATTGGTCTTAGACTTCCGACTTTTCAGCCTTTTCTGAAATTCGTCCCATGATTTTTGATTCCAACAGACACATGACCATTGAAGCGACGACCTATTTTCGTTAAATAAATCATCGAGTGCATTATGCAAAGGCGCAGCAGAATTTCTGTTCCGTTTTTTCCTGCCGGTACTGTCATTCCGGGATTGGTTTCCATTTCCTTTGCCGTTGCTTTGCTCTAGCTTGATGTTTTCCATTAAGTCTATCTCCCGTGTCAAGCGCCCTTTCTCGTTAATTTTTTTCTCCCTTTTCTGGCCATCAACTGCCTGAACATTTTCTTCGTCTCCTGCACAGTACAGCCTTGGGCCAAATAAAAAGAACGCCACTCCTTCATCTTCAGAATATATAGGTAAAGTCCTCAAATCATCTGGCGGCTTATCTAACGCCGACGCGTCTAATTTTTCTCGAAATTCTTCGAAAGTAGTAATCCATTTAATGAATAGGCCCAAGCATATGACGCGTAAGTCAGGATCTAACATTGAAAATTTTATACCTTCACACCACGTAAAATCATTTGGATCCCGACTTTTGGTGGTTCGCTTGACAGCACAGCATTTCTCCATTCTTCTCACAATACTTTCTTCCAAGTAGTTGTTCTGACCATAAAATTCCAGCGCTCTACGAAAATCTTCATCCACATTTCCAGTACAGTTCTTCACCAAAAATGAAACTACACCATTTGTGATTTTGTCTAACAATATCGGCGGTTCATTGATACCCAGCAGATCTTCTTCGAAAATTTCACTGGCGTTAGACACGTCTCCAATTTTGATGTGAAATAGCTTTCGGAAAATCGTTATAAACTCAATGATATATGGCAATTGCCATAGATTTCGCAGTTTCTTTAACGTCTTCTGGTATCTTAATTCGTCCAGCGGGACTTTATCAATATCGCTAGGTCCTGGCATTGATTTGATGAGGGTTGGGAAAACACCGTTTTGGGTGATATCAAGATTGCTCAAGCCTTGAGTCAAGGTGCTAAACGCGACAGGCCATATTAAAGTATGTTATAAAAATATGTGACATATGCGTTAAGTCTAGTTGAGCAGTTTAAAGAAAACAAAAAAAAAAACAAAAAAAACAAAAAAGAAAAAAAAAAAAAAGAAAAAGAGGTTCAGTCGCCCAGCACAAATCCATTTTTCCTCTCTCTTAAAATTAATAACATTGCGTTTGATTTAAACTAGGCTGTTCCACTAGTCATGACTATCTACGATCTCTTTATGCACTCTCTCAAAAGCTGACAAACTCATTCTCCATAATGTGCCTCCAATAACTTCCTTAGCTACGAGCCCAGGGCATGCGCTATCCAAATATGAGAGACTATACACCGCGGCTTCAAGCTGTGAATGCACCCTAGATAGATCCGAACTCACTTGAGAGGGGTTCTCTGATCCGGCAAGTTTACTGGGGCTGTCAGGGTCCCATTCTTTTGCCTGCGTGGGTAGCTTACCTTGAAATAACATATGAAGGTACTTGTTGATTGTCGTAGCCAAATTATCGTCGATAGCTGGTGGTCCCACGATATTCTTGATTTCAGCTACCACGTCTGATATGACTCCTGCAGGTGTGGATAGTGTCTGTGAATATCGTTGTGCGTAATCCAAATAGCCTTCCGTGCCAGGCTTGCGTTTGTTGAGAAAGATGTCCACGCTATGAGGCTGGTACGTCCGTCCAATAGTGTAGTACTCAGTGACAGTGGTGTGTGAAAGAACTTCGTCCGTTTTCTTTTTACGATCTGGGTGGGTCTCGTAGAACTTCTCAATCAAACATGAATACGCATATGAGCGGTACATTCGGCCCACGTCCCATGCCGGCCAGAATGATGATTCATAAAGAATTGGTAGAAATGATACCAGGATGCCTGTCTGACTGTACAAATTGATAAACTCATGAGCTGCCAGGCAATAAGATGTACTCAATTCATCGGAAAACTTAGGCTTATGTGCGTGAACTCTGTCCTCTGGTTTTACCAAGCGATGACACCGCGGTACAGATATGACCTTGACACCATTATTGGGTATTGGGTTTTTCACGTCACTCGAATCACCGCCAAATGTAAGGTATACATGTCTGTCATTGAAATTATATTTAAAGTAGCGAGGCGAGTCGCTGACTATAAAAAAAGGGCCATGAGAAGCACTGGATGCAATTTCCCAAGCAATTGCATCCACTTTATCCTCGCCCGCGACCCTAACTGAGAGGCGATTGTCACGATTACGCCGTTTGGCCCATACAAAGAGCAGCAATGGGGGAAGTACCACAAGTTTCGGCGACGCTTCCTTAATTCTGTGCTCTGCAAAATTCATGCGTTCAGGTAAGTCCGAATATGATACGTTGCCGCTGAACCACAACGTAGCTTCGCCGACTGAACTGTCTAATAAAGCAGCAAAATATTGATTGGCCAAGTCTGTGAATGCATCATAAGGGGCTTGCTGGTTATCAGATAGCAAACTAGTGAGATAGAATGAGACATATAATGCGTCGAAATGGATGACAGAGCCAGACAGTCGTTTGATGGACTCGGTAGCCACATAGGACTTGGCTTCCAGAAACAATTGCTGGTCTTCAGGTCTTTGAAGAGGATACTCCATGCCGGTTGTGGGGTGCCTTACCACAGTCAATTCAGTTCGGTTTGTGGTTGCCTTTAGCCTCGCTGCTGTGGAGTCCACTAACGGTTAAGAGCCTTGAGCCGCATGCAGGCGGACGCATAGGGATAAACAAAAATATGCATGGCATCTGCTGACGTATGTATTATATGTACAAACTGTCTGGAAGCAAAGTTTTTAAATTGAAAGTTATAGCAGGCCATTTTAGTTTACCATTTATTTAGTTATAAATGACTGGCGCAGACATTGTTAGTTCCAGGGTGACACGTATAATCTATAACCGGTTCTTCTCTTGGTGGCATCCTCATATATATTGTGTAGCCAGGTTGGCTCGAATATACATGATCTGAGCCTGAAATGCTAAGTGAAATGCTCGTATTACAGAAATTGTACGACTCTAAAGGTTAACCAACAGAGTACAGGACTAGAAAGAATTGTTGTTCGCCTTTAATGACGGATTTTAGACAATCACAGCAAGCACTAGGAGAGAAACAAAGAGTTTAAGGGTTCAAAGATTTGCTTTTGACTTTCTATATCCTCGGGATTTCGTCAAGGAGTAACGACTCCAATAGTAATTAGTCTTGCGAGCTGCTGGTCGGACTTATATGTTGCGATGTGCCGTCAAGAAGTCTTTGTAAATATGGCACACTGTCCGTATTCATCGAATCTAAGGGCAGAACAGTTGGGATACTGCTGAGCCTTCAGTCACGACCAAAAATGAAATGACCCTCCATTTCGCAGAAAAATGGAAAAGATCCAGCATGACTTGTAAATCCACTCTTTGATACTAATGGAAGGGTAACACTAACAAATACAAGGAAGAACGGAGAAAGTTCAGAATTATCCGAATCATATTGACATCTGGTGCGAAGAACAAAGGTTGAGTGGGGATTTTGTCCATGTTCAATCTCAAAATGTTACAAATGAACCCAAATACTACGTACGTCTGAACAATTACGTTCAATTACGTTCCTATTCGAGTATAACATATGAACATGGAATATGATGACGTATTGAGCCCACGACAAGGCATTTATTTACGCGTGCTTTTTAGAGAGACCAAGTGACAGGCACGTGACAGAAGCTTATCCTTACGGTTAGCTTTTCCAACTCTATTGTTACACCGCACTCCGATTGTTCCAGCCTGCATATCCGCCATGTTATAATGGCAATCTCAATTCTATTTCTACTCAGCATATGCATTATAAACTCGATAGTTATAAGAGCTGACTTTCTGCAGCAAATCAGTTGTGATGTCAGCTCAACGACATGCGATAACGTTCCAGATTATGTTTCTGCGGCGAGGTTGTCTCAACGCGACATCTCGTATGCTTCCGGCGTAGATCAAAGTGCTATGCTGGGCATACGACTGAGCACAGGAATATTCTCAGTCGAAGGATATTCTACAACTGCATTAACCACTGTGACCGCTCTTTTAGAATTAGGGTACAATGAGCTCATTATAGATGCATATTATAGTAATGCCAATCAGCAATGGCAATTATGTCCAGCACCTTTCCCACCGGACGCCCAATCTAATTCCGGCATTCTATACGAACTACAGGATCCGGAAAGCCATACTACGAGGGTTGTGTGTCAAACCAATGTAAGTTTAGACTCGTTGAGCGAAACGGTTGCTTCATATATTAAGAAAAGTGATACAAATCTTGCAGTGAACGTTATTACCTTGCACTATGAATTGCACGATCTGCTGGAAGGAAATAATATGTCCGAATACATTAATGGAGTCAAAGGAGACGCGATCCTTGGCAGTAACCTCACGAACATATTTCCGAATAGAGTATACACTCGGAAAAATCTGCTTGAAGATACCACCACCGATTCCGGAGAGACGAACACAACTAGAAAGTTTCCATCACAACAACAGTTCCTTTTGACAGAGAAAAAAAGAATTATTGCTATGGCGAGCAATGTTTCAGTATCCTCAGATCTGAACATTACCGATCTGATAAACTCCGAAGCGATTTTTTTTGATCAAAACTCGTTAATGTCATTGGACTCCCAGTTAGGACAATCCCTCTATAACGAGTGTCTCAATATTTCGGTAGCGCGTAGCTCATTTGAAGCTGTATACAATATCCAAGCTGGAACAATGTTTCCATCACTGTTAGATTCCGATTCGTATGTGTTTGATAACAACTCGATTATCACCTTATCACGCTGCGGCATCTCGCCTGTGGTCAACAGTCAACTGCATAACCTCACAGATGTTCTCATTCCAGTAGAAGCTGCGTTTTGGAGTTGGGCTCCTGGCGAGCCCAATACCGGAAATTCATCCAAGACTAGCGCTCATCAGGCAGTTGCGCGGCAGTGTGTGTTGTTATTTGAAGATGGCTGGCAAGTAGGAAATTGCTACGAACAGTATCCAATTATGTGTCGAGCAAGTAACGAGAGTTTTGAATGGATAATACCTGGAAATAAAACAAACTATTTTCTTGCGCCAGATGGATGTCCTAACGGAACGAATTTTTCAGTGCCCATGACTGCGCTAGAGCAGGCATCTGCGAAGCTAGCCGTAAGAGAGTATGACAATGTTACATTCCCCGTATGGATTGACGTAAATTCCATAAACGTTGAGGGGTGCTGGGTATCTGGTGGACCATTCGCTACCTGCCCATACTTTAGAGCGGAAGCAAATCGGAACGGGGTAGCACTATTATCAATAGCTGCGTGCGTATCATTTGTTCTTCTTGTGCTGATGGTTCTTCTAAATTTCAGGCGAGTGTCAATGCGTCGTAATCAGGGACGATGGCGAAAATTGTCTCAATATTTCTCCGAAAGAGATTATCAAGGAGTTCCTGCTTGAGATCAATTAACTAACTAGACTAGAATTATTATTATTATTATTATTATTGAGTATTACTAAAGATGCGAATTAAGGCAGACCACAAAATGCGAAGTCGACTTGTGATACGAAGGGAGTGAGGAGAATGGCCAGTCTCATGCTCACCGGATTATTCCTCCAAATTGGCCGTTGTTGTAATTCATCTCAACAAGAGAGCTCCCGTAGAGGTTGAGGTCTTTAAAAGGCAATCGGTTATTGATTTGCCAGATATGAAAATATCGAAGCAGTTGGTCACTGGAAATCATGCAAACGCAATCACCTTTACGAGAAGAGACCGCATACAGGACTCTTGTGCTGGACTCTCGATCTCCATCCCACCGGATTGGCGGTGGAGCTGGAACTTGAACAACCAGTTTCATAAGAGGATAAGAGTAGCATGAAAATAACACCGGACGCTCAGGATCTCCGTAGCCAAAAGTCACAATTAACTGTCGATAGTGTTTTGACCAAATAATCGAAGTAATCTGTGCCTTTGTGTTATGTTTGCTAATCAGGAAAGGTTCGTCAAAGTCACCGACATGCCAGAACCGAATATGTCTATCCAAGGATCCACCGCCAGTTGCCAAAAGGGAAGACGACCAGGGACAGAAGGCTAAAGCCTTGATGGCTGCAGTATGATGTAGATAGCATAAAAATGTAATTTCTTTCCTGCTCTCCTGGTCGTTTACTTCCCAAATACTTACTTTGTTGCCATTACCGCCGACTGCCATTCGAGTAAGAGACTTATTAAAGGCAAATGCGCAGATTTGAGACGAGTGTTTTTGACCCAGGCTAATCTGATGGTACTCTTCCAAGATCCCCATACCCGAACTGTCAGTCGTTCGCCGAAAAAAATACACGTTGATGTTTCCATGTTCGTCACCCACAAAAAGAGATCGTGTGGAGCCTGCTGAAACTCTGGCAGCTTCTGTCCGCGCAGCAGGACTACTGCCATTGGTTTCCGTCTCTGTCAATGGAAACCAGGATAGACATGTGATAGAAGTCCGATTGTCAATTTTGGGAAGCTGAAGATTCCTCCCAAGATGAAAAATATAAACAAAATGCTGTTTTACTCCAACGGCCAGAATGTCGTCAACTTCGTCAGGAGAAAACATGATTGACGAAAGCTGTAAGCGATCCTCATTGTCATCCACAATAATAGAAAACCTGTCCTGCCTCTTTCTATCAAATACATGAAGCCGGTCAGTTCCTCCAGCTACTTGATATCTGTCCGATGGTGACCAGGCCAAAAGACTGGGATAGAAGTCGTCTCGAAGTCCATCAGTACGTTGATATTTGTAAGGACTAAGAGTGGAAACTTGCTTGCTCAGAGATGATGAATATCCTTGACCATGCATGTCATTGTATGGCCTTGCAAAAGAACAAAAATCTGGCTTATTGGCATGCAAAATTGGATCGTGAGTTCGGTCATCAATATCGAATTGGACATTATAGTGGTAGACACGATCATCAGTATTAAATCCCAAGGAGTTTGCCACTTGGGATTCATAGGCGCCTGTGGTATGCAAAATTTGGAAGTTCGATAGGTTCGACGAACTGGACAAATCATACCTGCTCGGAGATAACCTGTCTCGAGTCATGGATGAAAAACAAAAGGCGAGAGACCAAAAAAGACCAAATTGGCCAACAAAAACAGAACGAGAACAAAAAGCTGTGCGATAAAAAGAGAACCAGATAAATGCATTTATATTTGTCTACACATGTGGCCTAGTAGGCCAGTCTGCGGACTATGCAACATAATAACCTAATGATGCATAAATGCGCATCCTTTCAATAATGAAAGAGCAGGAAACAAGCTGATAGAATAGACATAATATTGTTAATAAATAAGTATATCCTCGTTGTTATGCAACAAAACATTAAGAATTAAGTCGTAAAACATTTCGTCGTGGAAGTCATCTCAGAAGGAGAGAATACATGTAGAAATAATGAATTCGGCATGACAATGTACGCATCGCTTCCCCCTCTTCCGCTTATTTTCGTTTATCTTATAAAGTAAATTCTTCTTGATAAAAGGGAAACTGGTTTTTGTTCGCCCACATTTTGGTATCGTGGACTAACCTATGGGTACCAGCAGAAACTACCCAACCACCCTGCTTCTGCTCTGGACTTAATTGTAGCAACTTATCGACGCAGCAGCATTCATCAGTATCTGTAGATAAACCGCACAGCCAAAGCTTTAATCTGATATTAAGAACCGGGCGACTGTTAAACATGGCAAATGCGTATTCTTCGCGCGGATCCTTATACCGCGCAGGGGACGGAGGAACAGCGTCCGGAGGCGCAAAAGAATTTCGAAAAGCAGGTTGAGACTTAACTGTAACATCAG
The DNA here is from genome assembly GCA_030581755.1 of Crinitomyces ghanaensis. NCBI lineage: Eukaryota > Fungi > Ascomycota > Dipodascomycetes > Dipodascales > Trichomonascaceae > Crinitomyces > Crinitomyces ghanaensis. Next base: position 65,761 of record JAKTVX010000037.1, read on the forward strand.
GTGCATTAGACCCAGTTTCCAAGGTGGGCTTTATGACGGCATCTGGAGCAACACTCTCTGATCCGTTAGTCTCCGTAGCAGTTGACGATGAGGAACCAATCGATCTGTTTTCCTTAATCGAAGCTCCAGAATGGGGGGACAACTGCAAATTATTGACAGCTTCCGAGGTGGTAGGAACACACACATAATTGGAGTCGGCGTTCGGGTTACAGATAAATGCTGAGGGATTTTCTCGGAACTCAGCAGACTCATCTCCGTGGCTTCCGTAATTGACTTCAAAACCATGGCTGCCAGCAAGCAGTGGTTGGTTCTCGTTTGCAGCACCACCGCCACCCACAGGGATTGATGCGGTTGCATTACCGTTGGTTTCTGAATTGCGATCCTCAACGTCCTCATCAGAAAAACCGTCCTCATAAAACTGAACACCGCCTGACAGGCTGTCGCTCACAAAGCTTCCAAATCTAGTTCGTCGACCTGGACTATCCATACAACACAGATCGTCCACAGCCACATCTAAATCCTCGTCATCATTGTAGCTATACATTTGAGCCTCAACAAAAGGAGCCGAGCCTAGTAACGATTTAGGTTGAGTAAAATGAATCTCGACGTCCCCAGACATTACCGCATCGTGCAATCCAATAGGCTTTAGAATGGCAACATCTTGAGGATCCCTAATGGCCCACAGTAGCTTAACGTCAACTCCTTTATTCTGCATGAATCTTAGTAATGGAGCCGCAAATGCTATTCCAGATCCTCCAACCACAAATAACACCCGTTCAATTTGACCAAAATCAAGAGCATTCAAGAAATCATCTGAGACAGACCTGAAAGGACCAAGAACAGCATAATCACGTCGCAGCTTAATGGGGAAGTTGGATTTCCGAATGACCAACTGCACAGGATCTTCATGAGGCAAAGATGCAATAGTGTACGGATGAGAAGACTGAACCCAGCTAAGAGGTTTCCATAAGGGCTGCGATACCCTAACATGAGCGCCTGGGCTGCCAACTGTAGCAGAAGGTCTTGTAGAAAAGCAAAACCGTCGAAAATTTTTCTTTGGGATTGACACCAATAAAAGCGAAGGAGATGCATATTGCACTTGAAGCTTCGTGTGAAAAGTTCTAAAGAGCTTGTAGACAATTTGAGAGATCAAAATCACCAAACTAAGAATCATGTAGCCGTCTGCCGGTGGGTTGCAATGGTACCATACTAACGGCAGCGTCATCCATACAAGAACATAATGAACTCCATAAAAGAAATTGTACATTTTCCGCCGGACCGGACTCAGAGACGTAGCTGCCATGAGTAAGAACAAAACTAGTGCAATGATTCCAGATACGTTTCTATCATGGCTGAGCTTTCGAAGCTTGCCCAAGACCACATAAATTTTCACATATAAAAGACCATGTGCCAACATGATCACAACGACTGCACGGCCAAACCACTTATGCAGTGGCAGTAGCTCCAAATAAAAGGAATTGATGAAGGGAGAAGGGCGAAGAGCCAAAAAATATACTGTAGGCATAAGCGCAACGGCAATCCGGCCCAGTCGCTTAGTTAAATGCTGTAAATCATAATTCGTTTCGGCGAATGTAACATATAAGAGCCCAAAAGTCCACAGCGCGAGGACAATGTATCTTCCTCTATTAGATGAACATTGGAAACTCTTTGAGAACCAGGACGTATTCTTGAAACTTGTACGCGCTCCATTACTAGTGTTTGCTTGGTAATGGCTTGTACTTCGTCCTTGCTCTTGCTCAGAGCCCCTAGCCGCTCTTCGACGCCTCAATCCGAATAATTTTCTATTGATTCGTGGCAAAATATAATTGTGAATACAAATTAAAAGCACCGACAAAAGACCGATTATAAATGCATAAAATGCATATTTGCGGATTAGTTTGGTCCTTAAGCGCTTCTCGCCATGAGGAATTTTTTTGGGTATATGCCACCACATGAAGAGAATTGTCCAGGACAAAAAAAAAGCGAGACAACAGAAAAGAAAAGCAGAAAAATTGTGTCGCCTTACAGCAGTCAAATTAAGTATTCATGAGGAAGAAGGGCACACAGGTTGCCGTGGTATATATAAGACAATAATATAGTTTGCAAATACAGTTTATACCCTGGGGTCTCGGGACTCAAAGTGTCCGGAGTTAATTAATTTGTAATAGGTCCTGCGGTCAAAAATCGGGTGCACATCCCAAATAAGGATTTATCTGATTCCCTTGCCCTGGTAGCTGCAAGAAAAGCGGGCGGACCAAGAAAAAGACAACACAGTATACAAAATAGCCATCAGATTCCAGAATTAAAATTTCCGTGTCTGCAGACTAAGCCTGATTAAATTTTTTTAGGGAAATAATATAACATGGTGTCCATTTTTGCCTTTAAATTTGTTTTTGGATGACATACATAGTAATAATGGGGCCGCATTATGTAAGATTATCTGATCAGGTTGCGGATCCGATCATGCATACAAGATGACACAAACAGAGATCCGTTATCGTAAAGAGAAAGTGCCGTGCATCGGGGGCATCGGACCCAAATTAATTACCCCGCCCCGATTTGGTGCGGAATTTTCGACCCTTTAATTCAATTGAGTCGCGTTCGTCGCCTAGTTTTCAATTGGAAACCTAGTTACTATCTTAGCGGGAGAAATTGGCGACAAAATTGACTATCTTAGACGGACGTGCCATGCTTACTATATAATTATATGTGTGATGCTCCAACAGTACTTATGGAGGCTTTAACTGGTAATAAAAAGTTGGCTAACTTAGTAATGAGACAACGTCCAGACCCACGTCACATGCTGGCTATTATTATTTGCCTAGACGGCCAGCTGGCGACGTAAAATAGAATTCTTTCCGAGCGCTAAGTGTATTGTTATTGTAATCATTTATTAAAGTTATATAGATCATATACATAGATTAAAGAAAGCACCGTGGCAGTCAAATATTTGCGTGATATGCAGATTGTTCTCTCAAATCGGTTATTGATCAATTCTGTTCTAGGATGGTGCAAAATTGCTTCAAGGACACAGAGGCGACCATTTCTCATTAACGCCGACAGCCACATCTGCTAGGTTTACTGGGAAAAGAACATAAAAGTGCTCACATGAGCATTCACCTAGGAGACAATTTTATTATTACTTTTTTTTTTCTTAAATCCTCTATTTATCTTGCGGCAGTCACATATAGTTACATAATAGGTCTTTGAAACCAACAGCAGTTGGATGCGTCCTACCGAACAATGCAATCTCACACTATCGTGAACAAGAAACAGAGCAACAGCCGACTCAAGAGAACACCTTCTGCAATATGCAAATATTTGGCTATACCCAGTATTTGCATAGTCTATAAATGATAGGACTCTAATAAATGATTGCAACAATAATATGGACTTCTCTCAAAATCACGAAGTCGTACTGGTCAGCGTCTAGGCAACATGCTTCGCGTAGCAATAAGTTACGCGAAAAGCTTGGTCAAAGTAAACACTTACTGTTTTAGTATTAAATGTTTAATACTTATCCAATGTGAGATGAAAATATGCGATATGACAGCAGTCCGTTAGCAGTTAAGGTTTCCTTTCAATATATCTCAATTATCTGTGGCCTTAAGGCTCAAATAAAAACTTATTGCCATTGCTTAATGCAGGCGTAGCTCAATTAATTATTTAGAATGCGAAAAATGTGAAAATTTTGCTCAAAATGTTTAAAATATATCTCATATAGAACAGTATTTCAAAAAAATTCGTGAAATGCCTTGCTAGCTCAATCGGTAGAGCGTGTGACTCTTAATACTCCTTATCAGAGTTAACAGTCATCACAAGGTTGTGGGTTCGACCCCCACGTAGGGCTTTTTTTTTTTAAAAACATCTTTACACATTTGTTTATCCCCTTTTTACACGCGGTCGAAATCTAATCTAACCCTTCCGTTAATGTTTTTTTAGTCCAATATGGAGACGAACGAGGAACAAGAACTTCATCTCAGTGCACCTGAACGTACTCTTTTAGCGGAATATCAAAAACTATCTCAAAATCTTAAACTGTTGGCCGACGCGATTAGAGAACTAGCTGAGATTCCTTCACCGCAAATCTTGGAATCTTTACAAAAATTAGAAGAAAAAACATCTTTGGTATTCACATTATTGAAGGCATCAGTATACAGTGTTTTTGTACAAAATGAAGAAGGAGAAGAAATTGAGGATGAAGGAAGCCGTCCTGATGAGAGCATGAATTATAATACGACGGCTGAATATTAACTTAAGTGCGGCGGAATATGATAGTTGAAACTTCAGTCGACACAAACGGTAAGAATGATCCGAACAAAGCTGCTGGCATACCGCCCGAACACGGGAGCAGTTCTTAGGTCGCCAACTTGTAGGATAGTTGGCCGGCCGACAAGGCTATTAGTGGCCTCGCGTTTGTCGTCATCATTTACATCGTTTAGATGGTATTCTTCGGACCCCACTGCTAGATATAAAAAGCAACTAGAACAGAGAGCCCGAGAAGAAGGAGTAAAGTCTGTGGATGAGCTTAAGGAGAAGCTTAAAGATGAACTCGAACGACATAAAAAAGAATTTGATAAGATTGATCCCTTGCAAGCTTTAGAAAAGGAGCGAGAAAGGCATCCAAATGCCGAAGCAGTTGCTGCCGAGAATAGACGTCTTGACCAAAAGCCGCCATCAAGCCTACCAAAATCTGACATCAAGAGTCTCGACAAATTTGTGGATGTAAAGAAATTAGCAGAACATGATGATCCGAAAGAAATCGAAATGATTTGGAATGCCAGGTTCGCCAACAAAGAGCGTGCGTTATGTGGTTCTTTAAATGGAATTACGTTCAGCCATATATACCGAAATGCTCGAAAAAATCCTATCTTTGTATTGCCGTTACCACACGAGAATCAAGGAATTGAATTACATTACATTCAATGGTCATTCGCAGGACCCAGTACCTTGCACTGCATGATGACCACATTGGCGGAATACAAACTGCATCAAGATTTTGCGAAACCTCATACGACTTTGATATTCCATAGCGACTTGATGGCCGACAAGAATTTAGTGCTCATGAACGGTACGGTAGAAAAGGATAGTGCCACCACGCTGGACGAGGCTATCTTGTTATCACTGAACGTACAGAGATTTTACAGCGCTCCCTCTGGAACTCCAAAGCAAGGACTGTTGGAGGCATTTAACGCAGGATCTGCAGATTTTTCCGTCGATGGACTAGTTGCTGAGGCAGAGAAATTGGAGTAGTGATGTTGCATTCAAGGCGGACTGCCATGTACATATAGATCAAATGCGCAAATAAATTTATTTCAATTAGCAAACTAAATCTTGGCGAACAATCCGAATCTGGTTTGAAATTAAAGCTGTCTCAAACTATCACATGCGTTGTCAATATGACGTTACGTCTCAGTTTGTTCGGGAAGTGCCTGTTGACAGATTTCCAACCCTAGAAGATTCACGGGAAATTTCGCGGCTAAATATAAGTATTGAGTTTTGTGAGTCAGCCCCACCACTACTACTACGTGATGTCTATTGCTTACCTGGGACCAGCAGGAACATACTCGCATCAGGCTGCGCTCCAATTATACAAGGATCCCAGTGAGCTACGCCCCTGCAGCTCTATCTCCGAGTGTTTTACATTACTTGAACATGGCCAAGTCACGGCTAGTGTGGTGCCTATAGAGAACTCTACTAATGGGTCAGTCGTGTATGCATTGGACAACCTCCGTGACTTATACCACTGTAGGAACAATAAAGATATTGCAATTATTCGAGACACGTATGTCGCCATTCAGCATAATTTAATGAGTCGAGCGCAGGACATTTCAAAAATCAAGCGGATATATTCTCATCCGCAAGTGTGGGGTCAGGTGCAAGAGTGGTATGCTGCTAATATCCCAGCCGGAGTCGAGAGAATAGACACAAGTTCCACGGCCAAGGCCGCCGAGCTTGCTAACAATGATCCAGAAAGTGCCGCCATTGCCGGCTACGCCGCTGCGAAGATATATGATATGCCCATATTGGCGAATAATATCTCGACTCAAAAAGACAATACTACGCGCTTCCTAGAACTATCCTCTAAGGAAAATAGCGTTTCATATTCTGCACACAAGGCGTTTACGACTGCTGTGTCATTTGTTGTAGAAGACAAAATGCCTGGCGCATTGTGCAAGGCTCTCAACGCTTTCTCAGAACAGGATCTTAACCTCACGTCAATAGTTTCGCGACCGTCTACGTTCACCAAGTGGAAGTATTGCTTCTTTATAGAAGTTGATGGCCATATGGATCAGACAGCCATGGCCGCGGCTGTGGCTAACATGCGCCAGTATTGCATTGAAGTATGCGTTTTAGGTTCATTCTTAAGGGAAGAGAATGCTTAGGGGACGGGAATAAAATAACTAGTTGAAAAGTGCAATGGAATGTGCTGTCCGAGTTTCTGGATTAGATAGGCTAAATAGGCTATCGACGCTGGACGACTTTCAGGGCGCAAAAATGCATGTAGCTTGACGATTCATATACTCGGTGAGAAAGTAAGATTAATCATCTCATTTCTGATCAATAAAGTGTTAATAAAATAAGAAGCACGTTTATTTTCTACATGTTTCATAAAATTCTACCATGCAATATAACCACCAGGTGGAATCTTTCACTAAAACCTTGCAGTCTTCGTATCTGCTCGTCTACATAGAGAATATAATTAAATCATTCAGATAAATATATATAATGGCGGTGCTGCCCGACAAGCCATCCTTTTTTATTAGTGCCCGTATTTCTGGAACTGCCATTCACGATTGTCCAGTGGACAACTCTGTCTTGTTTTGAGCCATCTGGAAATACAATGGAAATGGAAAGCATGGTTACACATTCCCCATGCTACGGTACATTCTTCGTTAGCTCCACTACCGGCATTGGCTTGACAGTCGATACAGTGCTCCATAATATGATTCTTACAGATAGGGCAGTTGTCCACAACAATATCCCATGACCAAAACGCTACGGCACTCCATTTTTTGACTTCAAAGCGCTTCTTTTCTTTCTTATTCACTTCAGACTTGGCGACCGTCGCCGTCTCGTCAACCTCCATTGCATCAGACATGGCGGTTAGTAGGTAGTGTTAGTAAGTATATAGGTTTAGGTAACTCGAAAGGTTCACGCTTCACAACTGCTTGAGCATAGACAGGGTGCGTGACTTGCCTAACTGAACAATATGTATTATTGAACGGGGAGATTTTGCGGAGATTTTGATCATTTCTCTTTTTTTCTTTAGTTTGCTTTGAAGGTTACAAAATCGTTAAATATATTTCTCGTTAATTACGGCTTAACATCAAATACAACTACTTGGCCGTCCACTCCCGAGGTGGAGAACTTAGTCACCCGGCCATTAACAACCTCATACGGTCTGACTGACGTAATCGTATTCTGATGTACAGTGAGCAATTCTGTAGAATCGCTGGTGCCCCCCTTCAGATCCAATTGTCTAAACATGTTAAGCGCAGACTCTTCCTTGACACCTCCCTTTTTACTCTTGGCAGGGTCATCAATGGAATAGGCGTATCTCCAGCCCGATTCTCCACCCTGGAATACGAACGGGTGGCAGTCGTATCCTGCGGCTACAATCTCATCCTCACTTGTCCAGATCAAAGATCTCAACGGCAAGAAGGCCGTGCTCAAGCTGACGACTGCCTTGGGAGGCTGTTCAGGGCCCGAAGGATAAGCAACTACAATGGACGAATCATGCGTGCAAAATGCCAATGCATTTCCCGACGGCGAGAAAGCTACACTATGCACCCATGCTCCCGTGGTGTTGGTAAAGTCCCCACAAACCGTGTTAAACGGCAACCGCTCGCCCCATACCGTAGGAGCAGGGCGTTCATCCACAGCTTTAATGTATCCCGAAAACACTCGTGCATGACCGTCATTCGATCCCGCAGCCAGCAGCACAGAGTTCGGGTGCCAAGCCACGGACAAAACTGTAGAACGCAATGGCTTCTTGATGTGCTTCGATACCCACCAATCGTTCTCGGGCTCAAAATAGCACACAGCAATTGCTCGCGCGCCCGATCCAACAGCGAATTTAGACCCATCAGGCGACCACCGGACACAGGTTGCAGCTCTGTTGATCCGCAGTAACACTAAAGTTTGCTTCCAAGACCCATCGGATTGAGGCTCCCAAACAATTGCATTTCTATCTTGCGAACAAGTGACAATCTTTCCATTGTTGGCGACATCTATTGACGTAATGGTTTTATCGTGCCCCTTAAGTGTAGTGCCCAATTGAAGCGCGCCGCGGCCGGTGTCAAAGTACACCTGGGCCAAATTGCCTCGCGCGACGGCCAAAAGAGAATGATCAGCAATAAAAGAATGCTCTGAGATTGGTTCGTGGCCCAAATTATGGATTTGCATGGCAATGACTAATTACACAGTATGTCAATGAATTCAACAGGAGCCCACTCTACTGACGAATTGATGACAATGATGTGTGCGTTCATCGGAACTGCGGTAATCATAAGGTTGGCCAGGCATAAACCCTAACCTACTCATGGATAACGATAGCTCCTAATCCGGGCATGGTCTTTTCTCTCATGTGTATACCCTAATTCCCCAACTGGCTTCCCCCTTTTGTCCCCCTGCAACACCCCCACAGTCACAGATTTCCCTAACTAGGCAACCGCATTGTCGGTTTTTCACTATCATCACAGCCTGCCCATCACAACCAGTCCGCCAACTCCTCCTTCAACTATGGGTAAAGATCATTTCACCAAGGAGCACCAAAGAAAGAGCAACCGTACTGCTCCCAAGAGCGAGAACGTCTATCTCCTCTTGTTGGTTAAGCTGTACCGATTCCTCGCTCGCAGAACTGATGCCAAATTCAACAAGGTCGTTCTTAAACAATTGTTTTTGTCCAAGGTTAACCGTCCTCCAGTTTCCCTTTCCAGAATTTCCAAAGCTGTTTCTCTTAAGGGAAATGCCGACAAGACTGTCGTTGTTGTTGGAACTGTGACTGATGACAACCGTCTTTTGGAAGTCCCCAAGGTTACCGTTGCTGCCCTTAGATTCACTGCTACTGCCAAGGCTAGAATCCTTAAGGCTGGTGGAGAAATTTTGACTCTTGACCAACTCGCCAGAAGAGCACCCACTGGACAAAACACTTTGATGCTTAGAGGTCCTAGAAATGCTAGAGAAGCCGTTCGACACTTCGGTTTCGGACCTCACAAGAACAAGGCTCCTAAGGTCTTGTCTAAGGGACGCAAGTTCGAGAGAGCTCGTGGCCGCAGGAAGTCTCGCGCCTTCAAGGTCTAAAGAAATGTATAAAATTAATGAAGTGAGGATCAATTTGTTTATTGATGTTATTTTATGCACACGTTTATATATATATTATCTGCCCGATGATATATTATCACAATATATTTCCGTGATTTCTGGGAAATAGCTGCCGTAAGGTGGTTTTTGGTAAAATTTGTTGTTGTTGTCGTTGTTGTTCTTCTTCTTCTTCTAGGCTTAGCTGTCGGTTCCATTATCGTTATTATTCGCGCCGTACAATCTTTGACCTTTCCATTGCTTCAGTTATGTTGATTACGCTGCAACTCTTCGTTCACATAATTCTTTACCTTGTCATCTACTGCTACCGCCTCTGGTGTATTTCCTTCTCTATCGGTTCTTTCTGGATCCGCCCCGGCTTCAATTAATGCGACCACTACGTCCCCATGCCCTTCCGCGTACGCATGATGCATGGCTGTCCAACCCGAGTCATCTGTAGCATTCAGGGGACATTTGGCGTCGATCAGAATCTTCACCAACGGCAAGCTTCCAGCAGCTGCCGCTCGGTGCAGTGGTGTCTGACTCAGTTTGTCCTTGATCCGCGGCGATCCCTTGTGTTTCAAAAGTAATCGCACAATATCAATATTACCTTTTGATACAGCAAAATGTAGAGGAGTCTGGCCCCGATTGGTCTGCGCATTTACTTCGGCAGCCATTGATCCCTCTCCCTCCAACAATTGAGTTACTGTACTCACATCTCCAATGGAAGATGCTATATGTAATGCCGTCCAGCCAGAGTCGTCTGTCTCATCCACATCAAAATCCTTGGGTTGGCGCCTTTCTCTCACAAATCGCAGGATCTCACTGGCAGTCTCTGGACCTCCGCTGGATATGGCCCAAAACAATGGGGTTCTTCCATCACCGTCCTTCTTGTTGAGCGCAGCCGGATTCTGATCCATCAGACTCTTGACCAATAGATTTTGGCCCTGTTGCGCAGCGCGATGTAATGGCAAATCTGAATCCATTGCTAATTGTGTGCTCTCAAGTTTGGATTTGTTTAGTGTTCTAATTCAATTGAATGATTGTTAACTTCAAGCAAATTGTTTGCGTCCCTTTGTATACCTAATTTAGACTATGCACTAAGCTAGCTATTGTTTATATTAAGGTTGTGCGCTGCTGCTGAGTCAGGCGTTGTTAGCTTGACATGTTCACATCTACCCCTCCTGGGTTTGCAAACACTCCTGTAACCCGCGGTTGGGTATGTCTTCTTGTCGTTCTTCCCATTATTGTGTCTCTCGTCGAAGTTCAGTATGCATTCGATTTGTCCATTACTCCCCAATTAACTGTCTGGCACCAGTATTGGAGACTTGGCCTTAATCAGCTCATCTATGTCAATCAGTCGGAAATTATCGTAGCAGCTGTACTATTGTACAATTTAAGGATACTTGAGCGGTTGCTGGGGTCTGCGAAATTTATGGTGAGTACATACCGTCATTCTTTGGTAAAGTCCGATATCAGGCTGATTCTTCGGCTTGTACTGTTTTTGGCGAGAAGTCGATTGACCCGCTTCTGCATTTGAGATGTTTTTCTTTTACGCCGGCGTACGCCTCTCGACCTTGTTAGCTATTTGCCATTTTGTTCTATTTTGCTAACCAGTCTCTTGCGATTCTACTCTATTTATTGAACGTCTTCTTAGTCCCATTAACCGTCTATATATTGCATTGGATACCATTCATGCGATCAGTGAACTCTATCCAGCCGGGCCAGACTTCAGTGTTATTTGGTCTTCTATGGATGTACCATATCCTTGTACCTCCATTGTACAGATTCCAATTGGGTAGCTCGTCTGCCACGGATAGTTCACCACCCTCTATGCATAGCCACCCTACATCATCGTCTCCGTCGTCGCCAAATGCATCATCTGCACCATCGTCGTCTCCTCCACCTAGTTTATCGCCATCTTCTTCCCAGCCGTCTCCCGCTATGTCTACATTTCCGTCTTCGTCATCGTCCCCAACTAATACCGCGGTCCAATTATCTGATAAGTGTTTTGTCTACATTTTAGCATTGCAACTTGCAGCCATGCATTTGCCCAGTTCACTGATCAATGCCCTAGTTGGCTGGACTCTTAGTAGCTTAATTCACGCTGAAGTCATTCCTGGCAAGAATTGGCGCGTCCCCTTTTTGCGAAAGTACTTGGGCTGCTAATTACTAACCCAGTAGATCTAATTTTGTCTGCAAATGAGAAGGAAAAAGAAATCAAGACTTGTGATTTTATGGGCGAGCAATAAACAGGAAGACGGATGAGGGCAAAAAAAAAAAAAAAAAAAAAAAAAAAAAAAAGGAAGATGGCTAAATCATCTGTTTATTCCCGCATCTAACATACCATATCTGCATCTTTACGTCATGTTCACTATAATTTAACCTTATCGGAATCCGATATTCAGCCTCGTCTGAAGTCCGATTGACGCAGGCGTACCTGCATTAAGATATCGTCATAACTGCTGAGCAATAGAGGCGAAGCTCATCTCTGTTCTGCTTCTAATTTAGAATCAGTATTTATATAAATGAGGTTGTGCACTTTTTTTGTTTTATCTTTCCTTTCTTCTTCTTGCCTTCCATCAATCAAACAATGCAATACGACCATAATACTCAATCTACTTTGCCTCAGCACTTTAGCGGGCACCTTGAACCAAGGACAAGCCTAGAGTCGGTCGCGTCTGATAACTCCTGGGGAGATTCCTTGGGCCAAAGTAATGGTAACGGAAAGCGTAAAGGCTTCAAACAAACTTTGATGAGCATTTTTACTCTTAAGGAAACTCACCATATTGAAGAATTCGGCATGGTAAAGCCATTGGCTCACCGGAATGAGCGATTTGTCAAGTTATAATTGCTGAAGTGTTCACTTATTTATGGTCTACTACTGATAATGTTGACCATCTATTTATTATGTAACTTACTTTTTTGATAAATCCAGGGATATTACGTATCTTTAACCTATTAATTTTGTCTATGTTCGTTATCCGCCCATAACCCGCTGTGGAAGTAACCAATTATGCAAATCTTTGGTAATATTTCTCTATCGTTCTTGAACAAATTTATCTAGTGGAATGCCGTTGCATCTTCCTATTAAAAAATTTCTCCCAAAGCCGTCGTTCATTCGTCAGGCTACAAATGAATGGGAAGACGCAATGAACTTTCAACGGCATTCATCAAAACTGAAAATAATACATTTTGCAAACACTGTCCAATGTATTCCTCGTTCTAGTACGCCAGCATATGGTGACACTAATGACATGGAACAGCAGATAATAATGATCAACGATCAAGATGAAAACGATTTGCCAGACGACGCTAAATTTCCTGCTTCCGGTGATCAAGAGTTTTTTTTGCATGAAAATGATTATCACTCAAAGATGGTTCTGCGTTCCCCTCCTCCACCAAGTTCTAGCGGAGTATCTCCTGTGGTCTTCTACCAGAATGACACGGAGAATAACATGACTCCATTTTCAACAATGGTTAGACGTGCGGAAATGTATTTATCTAAAGAATATGCGTCATCCGAAACTAGATTTACCCCTCTCAGTAGCAGCAGTAGTGAGAATACAAAGCTCCATATCACCGCAGAAGATGATGCACCGATTTTGGGCAGCGATGGCTCCCACAAAGCAACTCCTATCATTATCATCGACCCTGTAATATCTGAATCAAAACCAATAACTGTAAGCACTTTTGCCGCCGGGTATGGACAAAATAAGGAAAACGCAGAAAATGTCCAACTGCACTTGAGCAAAGCAGTAAGCGGAACATCAGCCGAAACTGAATTTGCTCATTCACACCAAGGGACCTCAGACATTCTAAAAAAACTACAAGACGATGCAGCCTGGGTAGGACTTATCGACGCAACCGAAATGTCAGGAAGTGCCAATCCCTTCGCAGACAATGCGCCGCTACCAATTGAAGAGCTTGTACAGAATAAGCCCAAAAACCACAAACGGACCGACGATACTGCAGAGAAAGCTGAAGGTTTATTCGAGGAAAAACAACCTAATCTTGTAAACGTCACTAAGTGTGAGCAGCAACAAGAACGCCAATCGCAAGATCCATTACCTCAAATTTACAGGCCAGAGAAATTCCATAAGGAAGATACAGTATTTGACGACTCTAGCCAAATTCAAAAAGAAAAGCTTCCAGTTCCGTTGACTTTTAAGGCAAAGCGTTGTAGCCCGCCATTCAGCTTCTTGTATCTTAGAAACCGATTGGACAAACTTGCTGAGTTTCCTCGGAAGCATTTCAATCTTTTCCGAGTATTTGGCCGCAACATCCGCACCAAAAAACGATGATCGCCCCTTTCAAAGTAGCTAGTAAAATAAACTTTATCATAATTTTGAGTGTTAAGTCGAATCAAAATAATGAAATTTCACTTTCACTGCACCTAAGTTCTTCTTCCCTATTAGGAAAAACCACAACATATTTGCAAATAAGGTTCGCTTGCCGATGTGGGGTTGGTGAGCCAGGCCACTGTCAGCCTCGGTTATCAACTTTATATCCCCACGACCATAGAACACAATATACAACTATGTCCTACGACATTACACACCATGTTGATCGAGTAGTTCGTGAACTACGAAACCCCCAGCATTCGAATAAACAAAGGCTGTTACAAGAAGCGGTCTATTATTTGCCCTCGCTGCGGAATGAGCACAACATCCCGCTGTTGGCATATGAAATAGTGACTAGTCCGTTGTATGCTGGAGATGTCGAATGGATGTTAACTGTATCTGACGCCATTCGGGCTGCATGCACACGGAAATTTGAAATTAGTGATCCGACGATACCTTCCGAGGAATGGGTGTACCATCTAGTGTTTGGAACATACACTTTGCTAGACAAGGCCGATATGTTGTGGAAAGCACTGCCTCTGCTTGCAGGACTCATTCTTGCCACGCATTTCAACAGCAGTCCACATTATAAGCCCAAATCTTTTCGACATATCCAGCGCCAGCAGCATCTTCTTGTATCCATTGCCAATTCCTGTTTGATTAACCCGCATGATAACAGCAGCTCTTCATCCCATCATGACCCGAACGACCCGGTAGTCCAGATCGCTAGCTTTATGCTCGCAAGAACTGCCAGCGTGCTTGACTCGCATGTATTCAATCAGATCGCCTTTGAGGCTTTGCCGACTACGTTGGCTGTTGTATACCAGTCCCGACATGCGCTGCGTGGCATTCCATCACCCGACTCGATTATGTTCAAAAACCTAAGCTCATTCTCTAATTTTATAAAACGTTTCATTGAAGAGCGACGACCTTGTCTTGAGGACATCGATGAAACTATAAATCGTTTGGCCAGTCTGACTGATTCTGTAAGCGCAGAGCTGACCAGTACACTTCGGTCCGGTGGACCGCTCCCGTGGCAAGTGATTAAACCATTATATTTCGCCGTCGTACTCCAATTACAGGGCATTGTGGGTGCTCTTCTCCATTGCTCATACTTGCCGCTGCCAAATCTCAGCGCGAAGATTCTGAAAACTCTATTTCCGGTGAATTTCATAATAAAGGAAATGGGATTATTCGAAGCTTATTCTTTTGTCTATCACATCTGTGTGGACATTCTTCTCGAGCATGGGCCCTCTAGTGGCAATTTGCCCTCATTTATTTCTTTTCTAGCGGGTAGCTGCAATCCGGGCGCGGTCACTCATGACGCTATAATGAGAAGCAAGGCGGTCTTTGTATTAGATTTGTACGAAATCCTCATGCCTATTATTCCGGGTCATTCTCTGCAAACTGTGGTCATTCCATTCACCAATGAATTTCTTCAGTTGCCTCCTGGTACGTCTGTTGAAACGTTCCGTCCCGTTTTGGAATCCGCACACTCAGTCATGTTGGCCTACTTTTCGTTAATGGAGTCACAGCATTACAACATTCATCGTCATCACCACAGTATTAATCAGGGGCCACAGCTGACCAGAGACCAGATCATGGGATACTTTGAAGTTGCAAGTTCTTTATTTCCTAATGTATTATCAGGGCACCAATATACCTTGACTGTCAAGGCTATTGCAAAGGCTATTACATCTCCAGCTATGTTTAATCCTGCAGCGCTTGACTGGTTTTTAAATTCATTATATACCAAGGCTAAGACATCTCAACCGGGAGTTATGTTGACTAAGAAGCCAAAGTCGGATAATGCAAGTAATAACACTAATGGCCAGGATGATGAATCCGGCGAATCTGACGCACCAACAGTTAGATCGGTGGTGGTTGGTGCGCTAATTCACACTCTTCCATTGTTAAACAAGGATTCATTTCCCATTTGGTTAGACAGGTGCGACAAGCTAGTTCCGCGGTTAACATATGCGCCCGGGATGATAGCTGAATATGAGTATCTTCAAAAACAGCTTCAAGACATGGTGTCCTTGGAGCTCGACTTGACTTTGGCCGACCAGGGTATCACATGGTGGTTCACGAAGTTAGGAAAAATTTGAATAGGAATTGGTGGCGGTCGCGGTACCAGCGGTAGTGCATATAGCATAAATAGAACTAACTTTCTACCATAGCGCCTTCCTTGGTAGTCTTGCTTCTCGGCCAGAACGATGGCAACGGGATCTGCTGATATCTAGGTGCAACACACCGATCAGTGAACCATTTTCGTAATCGATATTCTACGAACTGCCCTATTTTAGGAATGTCTTGTAGTTTTGATCGCGCTCCTACTAAACTGTTGATGTTAAATTCCAGTCTATAATCTGGAGAAAATGAAAATGTCAAGAAAGTGGCCCCAGCTTTTTCTCCATTTCGTTGAGACTTTAGACATACCGTTAATGTTCCAGAAAACCGTATAATAGAAACAGATAATGATACAGGCAGCACGGCAAATAAAGGCTTCGGGTAATTCATTAGTAACCGAGTCTCAATACCCAATGTTACAGTATCTGTCAAATCCACATCGATCTGCGCTTCTAGATCAGTGTCTTCAGATATATCCTCGTTGTTAGCATTAGCGCTATTGCTACTGGCAGCAGCGCTAGTATCATTTGCAAGTGCAGCACCGGGACTAGCATTTGCCGTTCCCTCGGGCTTGGTGACCTGACATTTTATGCGGCAATTGGAGAAAATAGGATAGTCGTCTCCCATATTTAGTTCCGTCACACGAATATTGTCAACAAAATCAGGAATTTTGTCTCCGTTCAAGATATTATTCAAGCTGGTCATCATATTATCATTGGTTCTAGCATCCTCCCGGAATTGGGCAATTGCTTGCGCAATTAGCACCGTAAACCAGTCAAGAGACTCTGGTGCATGTGTTTCAACGTTATAATACGTCTTCTCAAGGATAGAGCCCACTCCTTCTGACCCAGACGGAACTACGACTTTCGCTTGCCTTTGATCGGAAGGTGGTGTGTAGTGACTTGACCCGTCTGCGAATATGAAGAATCGGATAAAAAATGCGAATGTGATAATCACAGTAAGCTGCCCGACAAGCAATCCATACGCAAAACTGGAAGAGCTATTACCGTCCATGGCGAATGTTCAGGAGTTGATGGCGTTTTGCAACTCTAATTAGTTAAGGGACGTTGAAGATGAGGAAATCGTCGCGAGACATGCCCGCGAAAAAAAAATAGAGTTGACAACTTTATTTTTTTTTTTTTTTTTTTTTTTTTTTCTTTCTTCAAGTACTTAGGATTTTTGTATTTTTAATAGCTTATCATGCCTAGAAAGAAGTCAGCCGCCAAGAAGGCAAGAGAAGCTACCGGAGAAGACTTCGCAGAGCGAAAAGTACAATTTGACGAAAGACTGAACGATGAGCCAGCGAATGATTTATCTGAATCGGACGAAGAATCTGCATCTTCTTCTGAAGAGGAGGAGGACGATTTTGGAGAGTTATTGACAGATAATGTGGACGCGAACATTAACAAAGTATTGCAGACGATCCGTGAAAATCCAGAATCGCTTTTGGATAAAGGCACCAAGTTTTTTGACGATGAAGATTTTGAGCCAGCAAATGTCGAACAGAAGTCTAAGCCAATGTATCTCAAAGACTATCATAGAAAGGCTCTATTGGGGCAATTGGACGATAGTGGTGATGGAAATAACCACAAACTGGGTGACGAAGAAGAGCTTCCTTTTGCCATGAAACAAGAAGAAGAGCGTAAGAAGCTCATTGCTGAAATCCACGGTGATCTTGGCGAAGAAAGTGACGCCGTTGGTCGTGAAGACGGGGATGAGGATTATGACAACGAAGAGGGATTTTTGACGAAGAAAAAGGAAGAACGGAAGATTGAACCCATCGAGCTGCCGGATCCTGAACAAAATGAAAATGGATTTTTGGAAGCATTTCTTAACACCAAGGCTTGGATACCTCAAGCCAAAAATGAAACAAAAGGATTGAATGGTGACGAAGACAGCGATGAAGATATGAGTTTAGCAGAGCAATTCGAGACTGCGTACAACCATAGATACGAGGAACCTGGTGCTTCAGAAATTGTAAGTTACGCTAGATCTCAGCATACTCTAAGACGGAGCGAACAGTCTGCTCGCAAGCGAGCCAGAGACAAGAAGACTGAGACTGAACGACAGAAGAAGAAAGAAAAAGAAACTAAAATGAATAAGGTGAAAAAAGAGAAGGTTCGCGAAGTCATGGAAAAGCTTGAAAAGCAGTTTGCAGGCATGGATGAAGATATGGCTAATCTGCTCAGTCAACAGGACTTGGATGCTGACTTTGATCCCTCCGAATGGGATAAACGGATGGAGCAAGTCTTTAATGATGACTTCTATGCGGAGATCGAACAAGGCGATGAAAAGGAAGGAGCTCAAGAAGATGGCGAACAGGGTGAGATCGACGAGGAGAATGGCACGTTGTCCAAAAACAAACAGCGAAAACTAGAAAAGGAACAACAAAAACAGGAAAAGCAACGACTAAAAGAGCTTGCGGAGAAATTTGTTGAACAAAACATGGATTTAGTCATAGATGAAGTACTGGAAGAACCTCCTGAAGAGCTTCGGTTTAGATATAGGGAAGTGTCCCCTGAGTCATATGGACTTACGGCTCGTGACATCCTGCTGGCTGACGATAAGCAACTCAATGAGTATGTCAGCATTAAGAAGCTGGCGTCCTTCCGCGACGATGACCGGAAGAGAATAGATAAGAAAAGGTATAACAAAAAGAAAAGGTTACGTGAGTGGAGAAAGACTGTGTTTGATAACGAGGAAGGTCCCACGAATGAAATGATTGACGAAGTATTTAACAAGCAAGAGCCCGAGCCGAAAAGGGCCAAAAAGTCGAAACGCTAATTATTTATATAGATAAAACAATTATAGAATATAACCTATTTCAAGGAATATATATATATATGTACTATTTTATTTATTTACTGCTGATTATGCCTTTCTCGCCTCCTGTGCGAAATCGTTCATAAAGTCCACCAACAAATCAACACTCTTCGGTGAAACAGCGTTGTAATTTGATACTCTCATGCCTCCAACAGACCGATGTCCCTTCAGTCCAGTCATTCCCCAGATTGAAGCCTCCTTAAGGAACTTCTCTTCTTTACCTTCGCCGGGGATCCTAAACACAATATTCATCCGACTGCGGACAGGCTTATCTACTAGAAGCGTGTACACATCCGAGTTCTTTTCCAATGTATTGTAAATCTTCTCTGCCTTTTGCCTGGACTCTAACTCTTGCGCCTCCAGGCCCCCCTTATTGAGAACGTAGTCCACATTCAATTGGATAATGTAAAGAGCAAAGATAGAGAGCGTGTTGTACACACTGTTATTCTTGACGATTGTGGGAAAGTCAAGACAAATTGGAACTACGGGTATACCCAGCTCTCGCAGCTGTTCATCAGACACATTCCTTTCCAGAAGTGATTTCTTTATAATATACAAGGAAATTCCGGCGATTCCAATGTTCTTTTGCGCGCCTCCGAAAATAATGCCGAATTTCGACACATCGAGTTTGCGCGACAAAAAGTTAGATGACATATCCGCCACCAATTCCACCCCTTGGGGGACCTTGGGTACGTCCGGGAATTCTACGCCAGAGACCGTTTCATTGTCACAGTAGTACACATAGGCAGTCTCACTGGGATCACTGAATTTCCATTGTGATTCGTCGGGAATTATTCCATACTTGCCATCAGGGGACAACTTCTTTGCGTCAACCACACGATTCACGTCAATTCCGAGCCGCTGAGCCTCTTCCACGGCTTTCTGGCTCCATGATCCCGTTACAATGTAGTCAGCTTTGCCCTTTTTGTTTGTCTTGGACGCAAATGCCGCCATCATATTACATGCGATAGCAGCGAATCCGGCCGTTCCTCCGCCTTGCGCAAAGAACACTTCATGAGTGTCTGGAATGCTCAGCAATTCCACTAACTTTTCCTTAGTGGTATTGATGATCTCTGTCGCCTCCTTTGACCGATGCGAGATCTCGGCCAGCCCAATTCCCAATCCTTGGTAATTGATAAGGTCTTTGGACGCCTGTTGGAGAACTTCAGTTGGGAGCAAAGCTGGGCCCGCTCCGAAATAATGAGGTTGAGGACGGTCGTACGGTGAAGCTTTCTGATGCATTGTTGGTGTATTGAAAAAAAAAAAGAAAATTGAATTGAATTGCCTAAACAGAATTCCTCAGTTCTTTTCTGCCCTGCTTTAATTGGCTGTTCGTCTCGGCACCTTTTTTTTTTTTCAGGTGTCTTAATCAGTCATATATGCAAGTTAATTTTATACCCCATCTCTTAAGGCTAGGGGAAGGCGGACTACCACTAGCACGGCTGATTGTCTTGTTGTCTAAGCTAGCACCAACAGTTAGTTAGCGCTAGACCATGGCTTAGAGTACGCGCCGTTTTATCTTCGACAAATGGAACAATTCAAAGATTTTAACAATATCTACGTGACTAACTGGTTTATAGGCTGATAATGCCAGGCTCCTAAACCAGATCGAAGAAGACGCCCGCCGTCTGGCAGAGACCCATGGCTGGAGTGGCTGGCTCACAATGCATCTATCTGTTGCATGTGTATATTCGGCTATCCTTGCATTGATTGTTACCTGGTCTATCGATCTTCAGCAATGCCCGCGATCATGGCTTTGATGGTATCTGATTTCTGCAGTGAAAAATTTTGGGGGTTGCCCTATGACTTCGTACCATGCAATTTTTCAAGCATGTGGGGACTAGTATTTTTTATGGTGTATATGTTTATCCTAGTATTTCGGGTCATTGTCCCGCGTGTATTGCCATGACTGGACCACGACAGGATATGTATATATGCTCATATTATCACTCTATCGTCATTACAATTAAATTACGTGCGCTATTGGGCTTGCATTACTCGCTCGTTAATCTGTGGGGGCCGGCCGCAAACGGGATGTACATGGCTTCCAAGTTATGATGTGAGGACGATCATCATGTTCTTCGCGTCATCTTCCAGATCCCCAATAGTGCCGATTAAAATCTTGGGCGTCGCTTTCTTCCTGAAAACTTACTATCTTTGGCAACATCTCTACCCCGCTTCCTCATCAGTTCCTTCTTTCTCATAATGTATTCTTTCTTTGACTCATTGACTTTGGATCGCTTCTTTTCTCGCGGTTTGATTTCAGCAGCCTCATCAACTGTGACTCCCTGAAGATTAAGCTCTTGTTCTGCCACTCCGGCCGACAGGACTAAATAATATTTGGGCTTTTTTGTTTCTGGATTATCTACTACGAGACCGCCTGCGAAACCCGTGGCCTTTGCTGCGCCTAATATTGCCTGGGTCTGGCTGTTATCCATGGGATAGAACTGGCACACTACCTTGCCTCCTCGTTTCAGACTAGCATATAATGTCCTGAAAAATGTCAGTAATCTTTTCTTGGGATCAGCGTCTGCCCGATCCGCATTACATAACCATTGAATAGCACTAATACTTATGGCTGCATCGAAAGTGCCTGCTCTAAACGGAATCCCATTTCCCATATCTGCTAGAAACATATCCCCTTCAACTTCTCTATCAATAGCATTGGCCAGCATAGAAGGAGAAATGTCCATTCCTACCCAAATGTGGCCCTCCTCGGTCAGTATTTCTCCTGATAATCCGGATCCTGCACCAATATCTAGAATGTGTTGACCTGGTGGAACGTTGAGTAGCTCTAGGGCTCTCATTGTCATCTCTGCTTGAATATGTTGGATGCGTGAGTTTTCAGTGTATTTTTTGGCCTCACGATCATTATAAAATAGCTCAGGAGGAGCCAGCTGTTCAGGACGGGACATAATAAATGTTAGTTAGTAGAAATGCTCAAGAAATAGCTAAGATGGTGAATAAATATCTCTCCAATTTTTTTTATTTTTTGTTTCAACCTTAACTTTAACGTTAAAGTGAGCACCAGCTTCGTTTCTTTTTTTTCTGATAAAGCATGCTCCGTCCGCTTGCACCTTGCATCAGATCCTAATGTCAGCGCAAGAAAAACTTATAGACAAATTTGTGGGCCAGGAAGTTTTGTCCTCTGACTCTCTGAAGAAAACTCAGGCCATTTTAGGGACAATTGATGCCGATTCTGCCATATTGGTTATCGAAAAACTTCCTTTTGCTGAAAAATTATCAGACAGCCATCAGTTACCGGTTTCACAAGTCCGCTGCGTTGGCACAAATGACATCTATTCATGGGGAACTGGATTGCTGCGCCAAGATTTACAATCATGCCCAGGCTGTAAGTACTCCTTGATTTATCCTGCCACGGAGACCCATATTAAAAAGCACCGCACTCAGCGACGGCGGGTAGTCAAAGAGACTCCTAAAATGTATAAGGAAATTGTGGCTCCATACATCAACACCATGTTAGGAGATCGCATTAAATGGGTTGGCAATATTTTGCACCACGGGGCTGAAGCCGAGCGAATTGTGTTTAGAGACGAGGACCCAGAATTGGGATTTGTATTATTGCCTGATATGAAATGGGATGGTGAGACTCTTGAATCGATGTACCTTATGGCGATTGTTCAAAGGGGCGATCTCAAGTCCATCAGAGACTTGAGCAGTACGCACATCCCGTTTTTGGAGTCTGTCCGTGACAAAATCGTGAAAGTGGTCCATGAGAAATATGGCCTATCAGCAGATCAATTGAAGCTGTATTTCCACTATCAGCCTTCTTATTACCATCTGCATATCCATGTGGAACATATAGCACATGTACAACTGGATTTTGGTCGGTCAATCCTGCTTGACAATGTAATTGATCAATTACGATTTATGGGCCCACGGGGTCTCTCCGAGGCTACTCTGAGTTATTTCATTGGAGAAGGTCATGATCTATGGAAATTGTTTGATGCTTCGACAAAAGCTTGATAGTGGGCACTTTAGACTATACATTTATTTATTTTGATATTTTTGTTTGTTTTGTTTATTTATTTATTTATTTATTTATTTATTAGCTTATCCCCTTTTCTTCTTCTGGTTTCTGGTTTGAATTTGAATGAATGTTTTGATATTGTCCTTCCGGTCTGCCCTAACTCTAGTTTCCTTATGTCATGGGTGTCCAAAGTCCAGCCCCATTCATCCAATATGGAATCTCATTGATGTTGGCCACTTGGGCTTTTGACGTCATTAACAATGTAGCGCCAAATCCTTATCTTGATGAGGTTTTTCATATCCCGCAAACCCAGCAATATTGTTCACAGAACTTTACTGCTTGGGACCCTAAGATCACGACTCCTCCGGGCCTATACGGTCTAGGATACTTATACACCAAATTGACCAGCTTCCCGTGCAGTACCTTAACACTTCGAGGATTGAATTTTTTTGGAGTGGCTTTAGTGTTTCCTTTAATTGTTAGCTGGATAGTGCCAGGAGCTGGTGTAGAATTGGCGTGTTTTCCTCTTATTGCGTTCTTCGCCAATTTGTACTACACCGATGTGTGGTCAACAATCTTTGTTTTGATTACCTTGTTATTTGCCAAACGCGATTGTCCAAATATTGCTGCACTGTTTGGAGCAATTAGTGTTACATTTCGTCAGACGAACATTGTGTGGGTAGGATTTTTTGCCATGTATATGATACTAGAAAGGGTCAGAAAGCAGGCGCGCATCCGAAATGAAGATGGAACCCGTAATGATCGTAATAATAGAGGCCTAAGTGAAAACCCTCTGATCCAATTAATATTAGAGTGTTTTAGATCTTTTGATATCACTGTCCCATTTGGATTAGTGGCCGCGGCTTTCGCGTCATTTGTCTGGTACAATGGAGGAATCACTCTCGGGGATAAGTCTAACCACCAGACCTCATTCAACGTTCCGCAGTTTTTTTATTTTGCATTCTTTCTATTATTCTTCTCCTGGCCCACGTGGCTGGACGTGCCAAAAATCTGGACTTCTTACATTAAGCATTCCATTTTTGGATCTCCAAAGCGGTTCCTGTTCTACCTGTGTCAACTCACCCTAATTGTGGTAGTTCAACATCAATTGACCATAGTACATCCATTCATTCTCGCAGACAACAGGCACTACACCTTTTATCTCTGGAGGCGGCTACTTAACCGAGACTATCTTTCAAAATATATCATGGCCCCAATCTATCAGTTTGGATTATCTATACTGTTTTCAAACCTATCCATGGACCTTCTCTCTTTGGGGTATCTTGGCGCTGTGGCTGCGACATTAGTTCCAAGCCCATTATTCGAGCCACGCTACTATATCATCCCTTACATTTTGTGGCGCCTCATGTTTGTCAAGTCTTCTCCTAATCGTGTTTGGGCCCAATGGATATGGTACAACTGTATCAATGCGGTGACGATATACATCTTTGTCACTAGGCCCTTTTATTGGCCCTCGGAGCCTCAGCAGCTCCAGCGTTTTATGTGGTGATTGAATTATTACATTCCCCTGATTAGAATAGAACGCCCAATACTACTGATAATAATAATAATAATAATAATAATGCACTGCTTAAAAATTATAGTAATAAACGGACTTCTATAGTATTAAAAATAAATACTTTTGCTATCTAAAGTTCTACCTCGGCCAATTCATCATTAAGTAAATCGACTTCGTCCTTGTGTTTAGAAGTGTCGTCATCATCATTGTTATCATTGTCATCATGCTGTTCAGCTTTGCTGTTCTTCTCATCCTTTAATGTGACTGCATCGTCGTTTTCTTTCGCCAAAGGTTCGTGCTCCTGACTTCTGTCAGCTGCGGGTACCAATTCTTGCTGCTGGTCTTCTTCATTTTCATTAGTTACAACAAGAGATGGTTTCTCGTCGGCTATTTTAGCATCTTTTTTCGCGTCGGCTTCACTATCCTGTGTGCTAACGCTCTCTCTTGACAATCTAGTAGTCGAAGGGAATCCATTACTGGCACTTGGCGACGACGGCAATGGAGGAGTGGGAGATGATAATTTAGTAGTTGAACTCATCGGCGAAATCAATGAGCTAGTTGAAGGAGACGTTCTAACTACTGGTCTCTTTCCTGATACCTTCCTGTCTTGTTGTTGCTGCTGCCGGATCGTTCTTTCAACCCTTGCTTTCAGAACATCAAAATATGACATGACACGTCCATTCGGAGTCTGGAACATAAAGTGGGCATCCTCTAAATCATCATCAATATAATGATCGCCGCTTTCCAAGTCATCAGCAAACATCGCTAAAAATGCAGCCCAAGATGGGGCTACGACATATTTTCGATCGAAATCTCGCCCGAACAATATAATTTGGCCCCAACGACCGTTTTTGCCAGGCGCCAAGTCCACAGCTATATTATTTCCTTCAAAATCCTTAGCAAGAGGAATCCAACCTGGATGCGCGTATACTAGTTGGATGGCACGTTCAGGCACTGATTCCTGGTGTCGCATCCATTGAGTGACGAAGTTATTTGGTCGCCTTCGTCCAGGAGCTGGGGACTGCAGTGGCCCGCGCCTTTGGCTGTTGTTTACGTCATCATTCGGGCTGTTAACATTATTATTAGAATTACTAGATTCTTGTTCTCCCGATCCAGACAGGTTGCCAGCTCCGGTTCCGTTTGCTCCATTGTTGGAGGAAGTCGATGGAACGCGTGATCTATTTTGTTGTTGCATCATTCTCATCTGCATTTGATATTCTTGTTCTCTTTTTCTCATGATTCCATTGACCTTTATTGCGGTGTTTTTCCATTGAGTCCATTCATCTGCAATACACTCCAAATCTAGCAAAGTAATACCAAAAATTAGACCGGTAGGCTTTCCGCCTACTTCCTGTCCGTCATGGACCATATATGAATCGCGAACATCTAACGGTAAAGTACAGTCTAAATCAGCTTCAAGTTCGTTTAGATCTGCAGCTGTAACTCCGTCAGATAACTGATCGTATAATTCGGGATAGTTTGATTCCATCCATCGATCTATTCGCTTCCATGACAATGCAGGTGCCGGTGGCGGAGGAGTGCCATCAGCGTACTCCTGTAATGGAATTCCATTGCCAATCTGTGTAGATCTCATGCCTGGTTGATAAGTTGGTCGATTCAATGATGTGGTTGATCCATTCGATCTGGACATATTCATTAGGCCTGCAGAATCTAAGGACGATGTAGAGTTATTAGGATGTAGAAATCCAACCCTAGTAAATCCATCAGCATCAGCTGCATTACCTACAAGGCCATTGATTTGGTCACCGCCATCACTGGTGACGCCTAGTCCGGGGCCTCCTGGCCCACGTCTCGCATTTGAAGAGTTACGATATTGAGACTCATATGAAGCATATCGATCTGTAGTAGTGATCGAATGTACAAATGATTGCACAGATTCAAAGAATTTGTTCATCTTGTACCAAATCCGGTATAGCCTACAAAAATGGTGTGACGCTCCGGTTTCAGCTTAGTCTGTCCCGAGAAGGAAAAGTACACAAAAACTAGGGGTCAAGTGTATGTTTTGGTTTTCTTTTCTTCTCTGGTTTCGTGTGATTAGATTTTCGGTTTTTTTTTGTCTGTTGGTGGTGTGTTGACAGTTTTATTTTCTTGTGGTTTAATCCTGTCCCCCTTGGTTATTACTAGAAATGGGTTGTGTGATGTTAATACTTTACACAACAGTTCAAATCTGGTCCTCAACTTGGCTGCTATTCTTCTAGGGGTAGGTTAACAATTCAACCTTAAAATCTAAAACTATGGGTTTGGAAACGTGTCACTGGCAGCTTATTTAGGTAATCGAGGTCGAGGAATGTGTGACACAAGATTATAGTAGTATCTCCAAAAGAAATTTGAGCAACGAAAGAGAAAGGAAACGAAAAATAAATATTCAATTTATGAAGCCATTCAGGAAGTCCTATCGCAGCATCTTTCATTTTTTATTCTTACTATTGAATATTAGTCAGATTCATTTAATCATTTTATCTGTGTATTTGCGCGATAAGGCCATATATGTGCCCGAGGTTGATATCGGTCCTCATTAGGAAACAACTGAGGCTGACATTTGATTGGCAATGATTAGAATAGCAGGAGTTTTGCATGCCCGTTCTTCCGTAAAAACATCCTTCAAGATAAACAATTACATTTATAGACTAGTTTCTGTTTTATCTCTGTAGTTCAATTTGGTTCTTGCAATGCAGAATGATGTGTCTCTTCGGCTTCCAAGAATTTTCCTTCTTTCTACTTTCTCTTCTGAATTACATTCAGCTTTATTCAGCACAGTCGCGGCCGGTGTTCAATGGCAGGCTCCTGCACTCTCATTTGCTAAGACGCGCCTACAGAGTCGAGCGTGTTGACACCTCGAACACAACAGGAATTGAAATTTGTTTAGATATTGCAGTCGCGCTATCCATTGAGCGAACTGCCCAATTAAAAAAAAAATACGGATAGCGGCGATTAACAGAGAATAGCAATTGTGACCATATCCTGGGACCAACGTGCTTAATCAAGCAGGGACAGGGCGACCCCGACACTGCCCGACAGTCGATACCAACAGCCAAAAGCACATTGCCCCGAGGTACATAGACATTAATTTTTCAATAAGCATTCTGTGCCAATCTCAGAAATATTATCACATGTCAGTCATGTCTTTTCCGCCCCATCACCATGTGGCTCCCCACCCTATGCAGGCTTGTTTACTTTCCATTGGGTTTCCACGGCAACGCTATCCTGTTTTCGGTAATCAATAAACAAAACCTCAGTTAGGTTTTGGTCCTTGCTCTGTCAGATTATTTATTCCCAACAATAAAAAAAAAAAAGGAAAGAAGATAACACAAGGAAGATAAAAAAATGAACACCGATTCAGAAATCCAACCAATGCATCGAGGACATCAAACAAGCGAGGACGAGCAACATCTTCGACAGGGAATGTTCGCCAGAACCCTGCAACAGCAGGGACATTTTGCCTCGCCTACTGATAACCTGATGTCTCCATGCTCAGCCAAGTTGCAAGCTCATAAAAACAAATATCTTAATCGGTAAGTATCGACCTCTTATTGTGTTTCCGTCTTTCTGTTCTAACCAGTGCCAAGCCAACGACTTTGTTCTCTTCTCAAGACAAGGAGAATAGAAACTGATATTTATTTATAACTGATGAATGTGATGGGATTTTAGTGCTAAATCAGATCCACAAATTAATGAACTAGAGGTACCAGGTAGACGATTAGCAGGCTTCTACAGGCCGAGCAGGACATAGACGTCTACTGATAACATAGTCTAAGCTTCCGTATACGTACCGTTACTTACTCAAGGGAGATGACCGTTTACACCAACAGTCCTAAAATCACTACTTCAAACTACGATTATTTCTACGAACAAGAAAAAAAAAATAAATCCAATAATGTCCGTTTTTTAATCATTCGATCATCCGTTTTTTTTTCGTTACATTATTACTACTTACTCTTCCTCCTCGGCCTCGAGAGTCTGGGCAGCAATACGATCCAAATCTCTTTGACCGTTTTCAGAGATTCTTCGTCCTCCATTCTCGGTTTGCTCTAAAAGACCAAGCTTTTCAAGTGCTTGAACAACTTTTCTGTTAACTGATCCAGATGCATCCTTATGGTGAGATGGTCTAACACCACGGTTAACAGCTCCTCCATAAACCTTGTTAAGTCTTCCAACACCAACGTCCTTTCTCAAGTAGATGTGACGAGCAATGGATGCAGATCTCTTATAGAACCAACCGGCAGAGTCTTGAGGGGGAAGTTCGTTACCAGCTGAAGTCTTGACAAGTTCAACCCATCCAGGAACTTCAAGTCTACCTTGACGCTGCAAGAAAGCAGCATAAGCATCAATGAACTTTTGTGCAGGCACGTCTCTCACGGTGACACCAGGCATGTTGTATTGAGTGAGTAGTCGGTGGTTGGACTGTCGGAAAATGCCAAAACCTGTATTGGGTGCGAAATGGACTCTAACTCTAACTAGGTTGGAGTGAGGCGCGGGCATTTTCGTGCTGGAATTTACGCAAAAATTAAAGCAGTCACAAAACCCCTATACCATGATCGCCAAACTGTAACTTAGATCGTACGGTGTACTGTAACTTATTGCTTGTTTAGGGGTATACATTAATGTGCCAAGATAAATTATATGTACAGTATATTAGTTTATGGCAGATTCGAGGCAGAAGAAGGAAAGACAAAACCAAATAAACAAACAAACAAAGAAAAGCTTCCGCTATCCCCCTACTTTTCCCTATACAATTAATGCTATTTTACAATGTCAGTTTATTGCCCCATGCGTCATTAACTTGGACGCGTTTCTCGTTTCTATTTCGTCCCTTTCTCTTGCTCATCTTTTCGTCGTTGCACGTTCCAATTATGAACCCGCGCAGTATTAACTTCCATTGTAGTAATATTTTCTCTTAAAAATTCAAGATCTGACTCGCACGTCTCCAATGATCTCTTGGCAGTTTCTAATTTGGATTTCAGCAATTCAATTGCTTCCTCAACAGTATATTCTAACATGACATTGGCTCCTAACCATAACGACACAGTATCTCCAACTTTTATATTAGCCTTGGCATATAATGTCTCATTAAGTTCGTAGCTGGTAGTTATTTCCTGCTCCTTTTTTGTCGCTAAAAATTCTACCATTTCTAACGACTTTTCCATGTCTGGGATCTTACTCTGTAGTCCTTGAATTCGATTTAGCGTATTCATCTCCATGAATTTATATTTTTGAATCATTTCTTGAAACTTTGAGAGAAGCTCTTGTGCCTCGTCTCCTGTGGTGGCATAATTTTCCACTTTGTCCACAAATGGCGCCTGCGGGATACCTCGTGGATTGACATATGTAGGTTCGGGTCTGGTTAGAAGATTCCACTAAAACTCGGAATTATCAGCCATTTTTTTCTTTGCAAGTGATTGCTCTATAATCAGCAACCATTTGCATAGTTAGATGAGCGTGATCACCCCAGAATACACATACAATTCTACTTTATTGCTAGACATGGTTTCTGATCACTTGGGAGGTTCAGTTTTAAGGTTAGCAGCATCACGATGATCGTCTCCAAGAAAGCAAATAGGAGGAGAGAATTAGCGCTGCGAGTTTACAAAAAAGAAACAGGTGTAGTAATACATAATCGGGCAATTCTTTAATGTGGTAATGTCTAAGATATGCACACGCAATTGGGCAATCAATTTTGTTATATTTCTTCTTCATTTTTCTCTTTTCCTTCTATTTACATTCAATCCTGCTGCCACTACACAACAACGTGCTAAATAAACCACGGCTCACTTCACTTCTTGTGGACTCTCAAATCATCAGCTACGTTCAAAAGTAGTGAGGAGTTATCCAGCATCACTCTGTTGCCAGATTTGGACAGAATGTCTGCAATTTCTCTTGCAGTATCCAATCTCTTGAGTTCAACATAGTCACTGCTCTTCTTGATAGCTTCTCCAATAAGTTCGGCACTGCGAGCTTCACCTTGAGCCTTAACAATAGTTCCTTGCTTTTCTTGACGAGCCCTGTCGACGATGAAAGCAGCACGTTGAGCTTCTTGCTGAGCAATTTGCTTAGCCTCAACTGCTGCAGTAAACTCAGGACTAAACGTCATATACGTCAAAGAGACATCATCAAGGAGCAAATTGAATTTGGCTGCCCGCTTAACAAGATTTTCTCGTACCATTCTTGATACTCGTTCACGCTGAGTAATTAACTGAGATGCATTGAACTGTGCAACTACACTCTTTAAAACTTCATTAACAATACTGGGTAAGACTCGCTCGTCATAGTCAACTCCAAGAGTTCGATAAATAGTAGCTAAGCTTTCAATTCGAGGTTTCGACAATACCCGACACGTAATGTTCACCATCTGTAAGTCCTTCGTACCTGTCAACGACGCCACATTTCTTGGCTTTGCTCGAACATCGTATATAATTGGTCGTTGAAACCATGGAACAGCAAAATGAGTTCCTTCATTATATATTTGAGGCTGAATTCCTCCAAATCTTGAATACATAATAGCTCGATGCCCACCGTCAACATTAAATAATGAAGCATTCAATAATAATGCACCTCCACCTAATAAAATCAATCCACCAACTCCGGCAAAGATACCCTTTGGTGCCCCTCCAGGACCTCCAGCACCACCTGGTCGGGATCCTCTTCGTTGAGCTTCTTGCATGGCTCTGGCAAGTTTTGCCCACGCTTCTTTGCCTTGATTGTTCATTGTTTGCCTCAGTTAGTTGGTGGTTGGTGTCCCAAGTCACAAGGTTAGTTTTTATTTTGTCGGCTGACTAAGCAGTCGATTGGAGGTGTAGACCGACAGGCGATCAGAGTCAAGGAAATAATATCCTTCATCTTGTTATCTAAATTTCTGTTCCTTGTATTCATAATCATCGTCTGTATAAATGGCTACAGCCATTGCTTATGACATCTACAACTTTCTGTAAATAGGGACGCGGAAGTGAGGAAACCGAATGAATCAAGAAACTTCCAGATTTGTATATCATAAATAGTTCGATTTTCTGACCTAGTGCAACATAAGTAAGAGGCAGTTGGACCTGCCCTTCATTCAGATTATAGCAGCCATAGACACACACACACATATATATATATATATATATATATAAAAGATGTCGACCTGCTTCGATGCTCTCACTTATGTTTCTTTTGAACAGCCGGAACAAAACAACTAGTTCGGCCCCCAACAGTCTCATGAGCAACAGCTTTGCCGTCAGCTGTTTTTCCTTGTTCCTTACGGCGCTTACCCCATCGATGTAGCATTAGCCAGCTTTCTGGGAATTCTTGGGTGTTTCCTTGTACTTTGACCACAAACTCGCATACTTCGACTAGCTTTTCGTATAACCGTTCCAACTCATCTTCCGTCAATGTACCACTAGTTTGCGCCGGATGAATTCTGGCCTGGTAGAGAATCTCATCTGCAACCCAATTGCCGACTCCGGCAAAAAATGCTTGATCCAATAACAGAGCTTTAATTGGAGGCCCTCTGCTGGAACTAAATTGTTTCATCTGTTTAAAGTCTTCCAGACTAGGCCGGTTATCTGGCTTAGAAAAATCCGGTCCATTTCTTTTGAGAGGCTCTTGTTTAAACAAGTCTTCGTCAGTCTTCGCTTTGATTATTCGGACCCTTCCTAATCTTCTTGCATCCGTAAACGCAACCTCTGTGCCATCATCCATAGTAATGGTAAATTTACTAAATCTCGGTGGCCAAACCTCGCTGTCATCCGTCTCTCCTGTCGACAGTACTGATCCACTATCTTTGGTAGATGTTTTACGTTTCTTCGTCTTTGGTTCGTCAGAATCATTGTCCTCGTCCTTATACTCTTCTTCCTCTTCCTCGTTCTTGACATGCTCCTTCTCTTGCTCTTTCCTATCATTTGCACTTTTGCCTTCTTTTTCGTTTTCGTCTTTCTTGCCGGTTTTTTTCTTGCCTTTGCTTTCTTCATTTCTCTTTTTGGCTTTCAAATCTCCGCCGTTTTCCATGGCTATAAAATGGGTGGTCACTCCCCGTACTTTGACCCATCCAGTCATTCCAAAATGAAGCAACATAATCTCGTCGCTATCTTTAAACCGGACCCAAAAATATTTGCCATGTCTGTTTACTGCTTCTACGATCTTACCGTCAATTGCTTTTTCCAATTTCTCATTATCTAGTGGTTTTACAATGACAATTGGGTCGTCATTAGCTGCAACTTCTGTAATTTTTTTGTTTACCAAATACTGTCTCCATAGGCAGGTAGCATGCTCAACTTCTCCTAGTTCAGGCATTGCGATACGATCAGTTCATACACGGACGCACAACCCGTAACTGTAACTTTTGGCGTGAAATAGCATTTCCTTCCTTCTTTTTTTTTCTACTAGAAAAAATCACTCAATTGCCTAGTGAAACAAAGATTGAATAAAGACGGTCTGAAAATGGGCAAAATTAAAGAAAATTCACTTATTTGAAATTTTCTAGTTCCTTAATTTCTTTCCCGTATTCTCTTCATTGCTTTTTCACGTGATGCGCGGCTGAATTTTTTTCTTTCTTTTTTTTCACAAGACTCATCTTGTTCAACCTTGTTTGCATCCTTGTTTTTTCATTAATCAAAATGAGCAAAAACGATACTTACTCTACCCCATTGTCATCACGGTATGCGTCCGTGGAAATGTCCCAGTTATTTTCTCCACGCACCAGATTCTCTACCTGGCGTCAATTGTGGTACACCTTAGCAGTAGCTGAGAAGCAATTGGGCATTACTGCGATTACTGATGAGGCACTTGAGCAAATGAAGGCTCATCTGACTGTGACTGATGAAGAGCTTGTCGAGGCCGCTAAGCAAGAAGCCATTGTTCGTCATGATGTCATGGCTCATGTACACACCTATGGACTTACGGCTCCGGCAGCCGCAGGAATTATTCACTTGGGTGCGACTTCATGCTTTGTTACTGACAATGCGGATTTGATCTTCCTGCGCAATGGTTTGGATATCCTCATCCCTAAGCTTGTCAATGTTATTAACAGATTATCGGAGTTTGCCCTCAAGTACAAAGACATGCCGGTCTTGGGCTGGACCCATTTCCAACCTGCACAACTAACCACTGTAGGCAAGCGGGCTACTTTGTGGATCCAAGAACTTTTGTGGGATTTGCGTAACCTTAAGCGTGCTCGTGATGATCTGGGTCTGCGCGGTGTTAAAGGTACCACTGGTACTCAGGCTTCATTTTTGGCTCTGTTCCACGGCGACCATGATAAAGTCGAGGAGTTGGACCAAAAGGTTGTAGAGATGCTTGGATTTGACTACGCCTACCCGTGCACAGGTCAGACTTACTCTCGTAAGATTGACTTTGATGTTTTGGCTCCCCTAGCATCGCTAGGTGCTTCCGCGCACAAATTTGCAACCGATATTCGATTGTTGGCTAACTTGAAGGAAATTGAAGAGCCATTTGAGAAGAGTCAAATTGGCTCCTCTGCTATGGCCTACAAGCGAAACCCCATGAGATCTGAGCGCGTGTGCTCTCTTTCACGTCACTTACAGGCTCTTATCGGAGACGCTTGGAATACCGCAGCTGTGCAGTGGTTTGAACGTACTCTTGACGATAGCGCAAACCGCCGAGTTTGCATCCCTGAAGCATTTTTGACGGCTGATATTGTATTATCTACAATGCTCAATATCGTCAGTGGTTTAGTAGTGTATCCTAAGGTCATTGAACGACGAATCAACGCTGAACTTCCTTTCATGGCTACTGAGAACATCATTATGGCTATGGTTGAACGAGGCGGAGACCGTCAAGAATGTCATGAAAAGATTAGAGTTTTGTCTCATCAAGCCGCTGCTGTGGTTAAAGAACAAGGAGGAGATAATGATTTGATTGACCGTGTCAAGGCTGACAGTTACTTTGATCCTATCAAAGAGGATTTGGCTAACTTGTTGAATCCTTCCACATTTGTTGGCCGTGCTCCTCAGCAGACTGAAAAGTTTGTCAAATACACTGTTGCCGATGCGCTTAAAGGATTTGAGCAGTTTGTTACTAAAGAGAAAGTCGAGCTGTCAGTTTAAGATGACAGCATGTATATATACATATAAGAAAGAAGGAACTACAAGGATTACATAGCAGAATACATAGGAGATGATAAACTACATGCATTGTGTTCCGTTTTTATGTGCGCACTTCGTCACAGTCGTAACAAGCAGGTATTGAGTCGGCACA
This sequence comes from Crinitomyces ghanaensis, assembly GCA_030581755.1. Lineage (NCBI taxonomy): Eukaryota > Fungi > Ascomycota > Dipodascomycetes > Dipodascales > Trichomonascaceae > Crinitomyces > Crinitomyces ghanaensis. The sequence continues at coordinate 100,079 of JAKTVX010000037.1, forward strand.
CGTACAATACCACAAACATGGTGAAAAAAAGACACCTCCGTACAAGCAATATGCACTGATATCAACATGCTAAGAGTCTCATCCGTTGCTATCTGTTACAGGTCAAGCATCTTCCATTTTTTAAGATCTCGGGCCTTTGCGCTGTCTGCTCTGGTGATCTCATCTTTCTCATTGATCTGGGGTAACAAGTCGGCAGGAATGGTCATTGAGTTTGCAATCTGTGCCGTTCGTTCTTGGATTTCAATATTGGATTTTCGCAATCGCTCAATTTCTTGTTTTCTGGCCTTGATTTGGTCTTCCATCAACATCATCAGAGTTTCCCTAGACTGATGTGGTCGGTATTCATTTAACAAGTGATGGATGTTGATTAAGACTATTCGAATATCTTCAGTTTTCTGAGGAAACTCCTCAGGGTTAATGCTCATAATGCCAACCAATTCCAAGAAATTTAGCAGCAAAGATTGCAGTAGCTTCTTAAGCTCCGCTATCCGATCCTGATGTTGACCCACGTCCATGTCATTATATAATTGTTTAATGCCTACCGACTCCAGGGGTAGTAATTTATCCTGAGTTTGCCAGACATTGCCAAAACCTCGATATGTTTCCTTTGGGGGTTGCGGAGGCTCAAACAGACTCAGCGGAAACTTTAGACCGTCTATTTTCTCATTCTCCTGGAGACTTCCTCTACGGTGCTTTTCGTCCTTTTTCGGACCAAGTACTTCCTTAGCTTTGCTGACATTGGTTCGGGTGAAATACTCGTAATACCACGGAGGCGGCGGAAATACTGACGAAAGGCCAGACGACATAGTTGTGTATGTTAGTAGTTAGTAGTAGGCAAGAAGAAATCTAATGAATAGTCCGTTAGTAATGAATATATTTAGAGGCAAAAAAGGGCTTTTTCTCTTTCCAGCAGTTCAAAGATAATTGCTGTTTGCTCTAGGTCTCGTATGCTAGCCGTGGCCTGCGCGCGCGACTGTGGTTGAGGGTTAGTGTTGAAAACGGGATTTTCAGTTTTCCAATATGAGTTCCGCCGTCGGAGAATCTCAGACTACCCAACCTTATACATCCATTTGCACAAGCTATCGACTGGCGAGTAGCATGTCATCCGTTGACCAACCTGGAATGGAACAGCCCCCTTGTTCAGAGTTCGACACTCGCTTTTACCGATATAAGCGTCCTAGGCTTTTAGGCATTAACCAAAAGGAAACTATGAGCCAGTCGGAATTTGACGAATTATACGATAAATACGTAGTCCAGACTGGTGACCATGAAAAATGTCAACAAGATATCCAAAGAGAGACCACAAAGTTCGGAATTCGAGAAACCTTGGATTATGTTAAAGAGAACTTCAGGCCAATTGAGTACAGAGAGTTTCTAAGCCAGTTATATTATTTATTAGCCGTTGAAGGTCATCTTGGAAGTATGTTGGCCGACATGCCGCCTTCTGAAGATATAGAAGGAAAAGAAGCAAACGATGCAGACACCGGGGCATTTGAAGAAGGTGAGAATCAGCAAGAAAACAGGACAGACGTAGAAAGTAGTACTAGCAAAGAGGATGCCAAGGCTCTCAACAAAGAAACAAGTAGAAAGATAGATGATGAGCAGAAAAAGGTATACGGAAAAGAGGAAAACGACGAAAAAGGGACGTCCCATGATTATCAGAAAGTGACAGTCAGAATATCGGAAGAAAGAATAGTACAACTAATTCAAGACTCAAGAATGCCTGAACTTTTTGATCTGGTCTCAACACATCCGCGACCAGATTTTAAGCTCAATGATGACCCAAAGCGCTTAAACAGGTGTCTGGAACGTGTCCGGTTCTTTCGAGAAGCTATTTTATTGCATCGCATCAAATTGGCGTCTTCTAGATTGGACGGCTTCAAGGCCGCTGTTCTTTTATTGGGCACGGCAGACCTGATTAATGATGAAGACAAAGAGCAGTTAACTAACTAATTAGCCAAATCATAAGTATTAGTTTAATACTATGCTATATTATTCCAGCCTCATATAATGAACTGATGCACCCAATAATAGCACTGCTGCTGGTCCACTTCATTCGGACCTGTTGGTCAGTATATTCGGTGGTAGGCCCAATCGAAATGTCTTTGAACATTTCATCAACCAGTCGCTCAACTGCTTCATCCCATGCCATGACAAATTCTGTTTCGATTCGCTCATCTATTGGCTCAGAATTGAACGATGTCCAACTATCAAATTCAGTCCTGTCATCCCATAATGGATCCAACGAGATTGGAGATTTCCTCGGGTTATTACTATTGTTATTATTATGAATTTGGTTAATCGGTTTGCTTGTTTGACTAGTAGGATCTGTCGTCGTAGTACTAGCCGAGAGGGTGTTCTTTCCTGATTGATCTCCACTCAGCTGTGAGCTTCTCCACCTCCGGTCCAATTCTGACTCAATCTTCTGCAAATGCAAAGCATCCGCGAACGCCCGATGTCCTAATTCCATATGTGACAAAAATAATTCACGCAGCTTGCCTTTCGCAATGGCTATATCACGTGACGCGTTTTGGTCTGCTAAATATCGTAATAGTATCTCCAGTTTGACTTTTCCATTGGAATTGGTAACAAGACTAGTTCCACAAACATAATCCGGAAAACTTATAATTCCATCTTTGTCACAATCATATACTTCAGAAAGTAAAAAATCTTGCAATCGACTGATGCTGGAATATCGCGTAGGTAGTATCTGGATCATGGTCGCCCTCGAAATAGCTCCCAATGACGCAAACTCTTCTGTGATTTCTTTTGAATTCTTGACATTATATCCAGAAAAAATAGATTCTATGAAGTTCCATTGTTGCCGGGATCCGAGCGACAAGGACTCTTTTGATGCCCCAGTACTGCCAGGTGAAGAGGCGGAAGACCGCGGCGGAGATGTCGACGGCGAAGAGGACGCATGAGATCCTAACAACGCTGCGGCACCCGATGCTGAAGTACTTGTCAATATGGTAGAGGAAAGACCTGCACTTGCTTCCTCGATGTTGTTATTAGTTTTCACAGCGCAATCAACTAAACATCGAAACTGTTCATAGAGTGCCTCTATCTCTGAAGCGCTTAAAAGATCGTATGTCCGACTTTTTAACCTCTCTACTTGGTCATACGTCAGTGACACACTCACAGGATTTGTTTTTAAAAATTGTCGGTTAGAATCCAAAGTCCAAGGTATCTGACATCTTGGAAGTACCGACTCGTCGTCAATTCGATATTTCATCTTGTACAATACATGCGTGTCATCATGCATATGTTCCCGTTCACATCTTTCGCAGAGGTAAATACTAGTACAGTATGCGCATACATACGCGACTCCATAGATACCATCATTGCAGAAGCTACAGCAGACTCGGTGTTCAACTCCCCGTTCCTTCAATGTATCATCACATACCTCATATAAAAGTTCATAAAGAAACTCGCCTTCTCTACTACAAGGGCCTGGTTCCGAAATGAGTGGGAACTCCAGATGTGCTGGTCGCCTGGGCGTATGAATGTGGGCATGTCTGTCGGTGCGCTTATTAGAACTACTCGCGCGATTCCGTTTCCTTTTTTCAGCTGTTGCTATCTCGACTTGACTAATGGCTGCCAGTATGACAGATGCAGCCATATAAGTCGCAGCTCCAATAACTATTGCACCACCCCATCTAACGACATTATACATTGCAATGCAAACATCAAATTGGATAAACCTGTTTTATCGGCCGCGAGGTTAAAGTTATCCGATTTTTGGACCTCAATGTCGGTGCGGCACGTGACCAAATGATGGTTATTTTTCTTGGGCAGTATCTCCCCAATTTCCCGTTGCCCACATGACGAGAATCCACCACCGTGAGTAGTCAAATAAGCTTCTTGATATCCTGTATTATATTTTTCGGTACTCTCGTTTTACGTCTGCTCAATCCTTGTATGTGGTGGTTCCGTCACCTTCTCATGGGGTCGCCCTAACCCCGGCACCTTCACTTCCACAACAATTTGTAGGCGGCGGCCCCACATTTTCTTCGAAGGTTTAACTGTTCTTCTTCTTCGGTTTCCTGGCAAATTGGCAGAATGTTTTTTTCGGATACTTGGGTCTATCTACTTGCGGTCATTATCAACGCGGCAAATTTGTTCCTCCAGGTCTTCTTTGCTGTCATGTACACTGACCTTGAGGCTGATTATATTAACCCCATAGATCTCTGCAACAAACTGAATGCTGTAAGTATGACGTATTCCTATTATCATCTATAATATGTTCTAACTAGTATGTGATCCCAGAAGCCATAGTTCATGGTTTTCTTACCGTTCTTTTGCTTTTGTCCGGGGAATGGTTATCTTTGTTGATTAATTTACCTCTGGCTGCATGGAACGTTCGCAAATTCCTCAACAAATCATTTGCGCTCGATGCCACTGAAATCTTTAGAACTGTTCATGGCTACAAGCGTGAGACATTTATCAAAATTGGCTTCCACTTATTTTTGTTCTTCTATTATCTCTATAGCTTGATTGTGTGTCTTGTAAGAGACTAACTGTATGAATTTATGACTGATATTTTCTTTTTTTTTTCTTTTTTTTTTGTTCTGCCTATTCTATCCCTCATTGTTTTTTGTCTTTCTTTTTCTTTCCCTTGTTATTCTTCGTTTCAAAATTCGTATTCTTTTCTTCATTATCCGAAGTACCTGTTTCACTCTCCCAATTACGGAAAAACCACGCACTCGGGATTAACAATTCGCCGGTGCTGTATGTAACTAACTCGCTACAAGGCCGCGGAAAGCTTTAAAGTTACTGCACCTTGAAGTAACTTTATTTTGAGAAAACAAAATACGGCCGTTTCAGCAACGTCATTTACGCGTACGCATGTCTGAACTGTAAAACCTGGATTGTTAGTTATTTTTTGGGCGAGTGTGGTAGCATATATAATGGTCTTTTCTATGTTATCGACCTTCTTAAATAGTTTAATTAGCTTTATTCCAGTTTATCATTGTTATGACATGTTATAACATCCTTTTGAGCCGCATGATAAGCTCCTATCATTGTTTACAGCTTGCTGAATTCTTTCGTATCACTTTGAACCAGCCAGCCAGTAAACATGGGCAGTTGCAGTTTTAGCTTTCTTTTCACTTTTGTCTAAGCAGTTTCAATCACATTTGGCCGGACGGTTTTACTGTCTTCATGTGCCTTTTAACCCATCAGCTATAACTACTTCCATTGAACTTCATGGGCCTTTTCTTTCCTCTATCTTCATTCTTTTTTGCCTGCATTTCCCTGTCCCCTGTCTAATTATAGTTGCCCTAACCCATGCAGCGCCTTTGATCTTGTCTGTGCTTCGGCATGGATCATCCTCTTAGTCATCGTACACTGTGAATCGGCAAAATGTATCCAAAAATAGCCACCTTTAACATCTCCTTTAAATTCCTTGTCAGTTGAAGTTGATTTATTTTCAAGCTACCTTTAGTCCATCGTCGATCCCATCGTTTGTCTTTCTTTCTTTGCCGGCTTCTTGAGTCTGTTTATTTTGGGTTTTTTTTTTCTTTTTTAATTTTTTGTTTTACATTCGTTTTCCCGCTAATTCCTTTCGGGAAATTTGTCATCGGTGGTCTCAGTTTTCATTTTCCCACATTAATCTAAGTCCGTCTCACTATTTGTGTTAGTGTGACCCTGACCAGTGCCCTCAACTTTGTCTTCCTACTTGTGACACCACTGGAAAAAAAAAAAAAAAAAGATCAACAACACCAGATCTACAACAAGCTACTCAGGTCTAACAACGGCGTTTTCTTTTTTTTTTCTTTTTTCTTCTTCGTCGCACATCTTCTTTTCATCAACCGCGGACCTCTCCCTCCTCTCGGCGTCTTTTCTATCTATTCATTCTTTTTGATAGGGAGAGATTTTCCCTTGCCCCGCTAATTTATTGGATCTTCAATTGATTTTTGTTTCGGCTTGATCGACTGATTGATATTTTTGGTTCCGCTCGTTACTTTCGTTTTCTTTATCAACTTTGTCTTTTAAACAGTCTACTTCAATGAAATATTTATCGTGCGTCGTTTGGGCCTTAGCTGCTGCCTCGCAATACTCAGTGGTGGCCCAAGCTTCCTCCGATTCGCCAGTAATAGTCCAAACTGTTACCACTATTATTACTACGACAAGTGCCGGCACAAAAAACACAAATCCAGAGCCAGCTGTGCACCTGACAGACTTAACTGCCGATGCCATCCATGAGCTCCCCGAAGGCGCTAAACAGGGGATTCCAATTATATTCCTTGATGGTGAAGGAAACAGTGTTCTGGAAAAGCGTCAACTAGATTTGCTGGACATTAACAACAATAACAACAACACTATATCTTCCGAATCTTCCAAGGCGCCAACATCAAGCCCTAAAACATCTGCCGTAGCTTCTTCAACTCCAGTGTCTACATCCACGCCTGTCACGACATCTGTGCCAGTTAGAACAACCACAAAGCTTACAGTAATCACGTCTACTTCCTCCCCTGTGTCATCAGCAGATGCATCCAGTCCATCGGCTGAGTCCTCAAGCGATGCACCATCTGTTACTTCGAAGCCTACTTCGAAATCCTCTTCGAAGTCTGAGGATGCAAGTTCTACGGATGAAGACTACACTTCCGTGGTTAAGGTAACCGTCACCCATGATGGCACGACTCAAACTACCGAAAGCACCATGGTTAAGACTTCTACAAAGCCTACTGCTTCGTTGTCTACTGAGAACAAGCACACTGGTGGTGGTCTATCGCCTCATAACAGAAACATCGTCATTGGTTGTGTAGTAGGTATTGGAGGCTTCATTATCTTATCTGCCGTTACTTTTGTTGTATGGAGATTATGGAAGAAGAATCACCATGGTCAAAGTCCTATGGTCGCAGACGGAAAATCTTCTCTTGACGATACTACCAATATGTTCCGAGCAAACATTGACCAATATCATAACGGTGGTCGTGTCAACAATCCCGCGGCTAACTTTTAATCATGTAATTATATAGCATACCAGATATTAAAAAAAACAAACAAAAAACCATACACAAAACGGAGTTTAATAGATATCTAGAAATAAAACTTATTAGAAAATGGAAAAGGAACATAATAAAATTGTAACAATAACGATAAAAGAAACAGACGGTTGTCTCATAAAAATTAGTCAATTAATGCTAATACTCTAAAGTCTGGCGAATTCCATGATAGATTCTAGTGACATCAGGTAATTGGAATTGTTCAAAAGCCAACGACACATGAGTATCCCATCCCGCGACTCTCTTAACTGGGGACTCTAAACTCAAAAAGCATCTATCTTGAATTTCCGCAGCAATCTCTGCTCCCACTCCTCCGGTTTTTGGGGCTTCATGAGTTACCACACATCGCCCGGTCTTTCTCACACTATCGAATACAGTCTGTCTATCCCATGGAGCAATAGTTCTTAAATCGATGATTTCCACAGATGCGCCTAATTTTTCTTCCGCCATTTTCGCCGCTTCGGCGATAAGATACAATTGAGTTCCGTATCCAATCACTGTAATGTCTTTACCAGGTTTTATCACCTCTGCCTTTTCTAGCGGAATCTCATAATCTTCTAATGGAACATGTTCCACACTGGCTCTATATAAAATCTTTGGTTCCATGAAAATAACAGGGTTCTTGTCTCTGATTGATGCCAACAGTAATCCTTTGGCCTGTAATGGAGATCTGGGAATAACTACTTTAAGACCCGGAGAATGGGTAAAAAAGGCCTCCCCGCTTTGCGAATGATATAATGCACCATGTCCAACAGATCCACATGGCATTCTAACTGTGAGCCCGCCACAGTGAAACGTCGTCGATCGATATCTGTACTTGGCTGCCTCATTAATAATTTGGTCAAATGCGGGGAAAACGTAATCTGCAAACTGGATTTCCGCGATCGCAGTTTGATTCATGGCTGCGTAGCCAATAGCAAATCCCACTAATCCTTGTTCTGATAAGGGCGTGTTAAATACACGATCCGCGCCAAACTGTTCTTGAAGACCTTGAGAGCATCGAAACACTCCTCCAAATGCTACATCTTCTCCTAATAAAACAGCGCGTTCGTCAGTTTCAAGTGCAATTCTCATAGCATCATTAATAGCCTGGTACAAGTTCATTTGTTTAGTAGCGGAGCTCTGGGGCATACCTGGCTGATTTAATGCTGTCTGAGAACTCCTACACAGAAATGGAGCCTCTGATAAGTTAACATGATTCGGTGAACTCGTTTCAGTTGAGAAGTTTCTAACAGAGAAGCGATGGCCACGAGCGAGGCCCCGTAGAATATTCAGACGATTCATATTGTCGATGGTATGTGAATTGGAGCGGGGATCAAGCCAAATGTATTAATACGGTAAATGGCGGGCACGGTTATCGAGGGTTCGGTGCCTTTTTTTTTTTCTCGGAGTTTTTTAGGGGGGCCCGCTGATGCTGCCCCTAGGGAAAATTGGAGGAAGAAAGTAAGATCTTTGAGGGGTAACGGACATCTGTGGGCGGCGCGATCCTCGTAACAGAAATTTGCCCCTTACATAATGTCTGAGTAATCGGGTACCTTTCCCTACGGATTAATATCTATTCCGGCCCGACAAGTAGGCATTTTGGAGTGTTCGACTTTCTGTCATTACGAACAGATCGTCTTCGTCTTTTCGGTCAATTGAGGTATGCAAAGCATCGGATTGCCGTCTTTTTAATAACGAGATTGCAAATCACCCTATATTTTAGTACTGAGTTTATTTATAGCATTTAGGCGGCCGTTGTTTATTTTATGACAGCTTCTATGCGGCTATTGTTTACTGTAAATCAGCAGACTCGTTCCCCCAGCGCAATTGCTGGAAACAGCGAGATGAACATAAAATAGAAATGAAATATATCTTTTTCTGCGTACACATAGATCCATATAAAAGTTCGGCCGCCATTGATTCTTCCAGTTCTTCTGATTTCTCCGCTCCATTCTTTACTATCCCTTTATGGCCTGACTATCAGCCTTTAGGTTAGTAAATGAGCCTCGTTCCATTTAACGTAACTGCGTAGAGTTATTTTTCATTTAAAAAGGGGCGGAGGTCCGTTAGCTCACAAGACCGAAGGATAAAAAAAAAAAAAAAAGAAGAGAGAAAGCACCAAAACGACCAGCAGAAAATAATAATAATAATAAAAATAATACTTTCTGCTAAGTAATCAGCTACACTCGCTGGCGAGATTTTATTTCTGCTTTCTATTGCCTTCCTATTGTATAATGACCGTCACTGAAGTTACTACTACAGCTCGCACGCTGCCTATGATCACTAAGGCTGAGCTGGAACAGATGCGCAAAACATCTGATCAAGTGCTCATCACCTTAGACCACCGAAGAGTGTACAATGTCACGGAATTCGTAGATGGACATCCTGGTGGCGCTGATCTTATCGTGAACTATCCGGATGCAGACGTGACGTCCATTATGGGAGATGCCCAATCACACATTCATTCTGACGCGGCATACGAAATGCTCGACGAGGATTATCTGGTCGCAATTCTGGCCAGTGAGGCTGAAGAGCGCGATTTGCTCACCGATACTAACAGAGAGTCTTTCAAGCTGGTATTAGGGTCCAAGGAGGACCGGCTGTCAGTGACCACAGACTTTGAAAAAGACTACGCACAGAACAAGTTTCTGGATCTCAACAAGCCATTACTGTGGCAGGTCATGTTTGGAAGCTTTTCCAAAGAATTCTACCTTGAGCAGGTGCACAAGCCTCGGCACTACGGCAACGGATCGGCGCCTATCTTTGGCAATTTCCTCGAGCCGCTGTCCAAGACCCCGTGGTTTGTGGTTCCGTTGCTGTGGATACCAGTTGACTTGTATGTGGTGAGCGTAGCAGTTCAAGGATTGAATTATATTGGTGTGGCTAGTCTCTACATACTGGGCCTGTTTATTTGGACATTTCTGGAATACCTTATGCACCGATTCTTATTCCATCTTGACGATCATCTGCCGAGTAACCAGATTGCATATACACTTCACTTTTTGCTCCACGGTGTGCATCATTATTTGCCCATGGACAAAATGAGATTGGTGATGCCACCGGCTTTGTTGATTATTCTGACGACGCCATTCTACCATTTGGCACACTTTGTGTTCCGCGATTATTATATGTCATTAAGCGTATTCGCTGGTGCATTTATGGGCTACATAATGTACGACGTAACCCATTACTCTTTGCATCACCATCGATTACCGGCATACCTGCAGGCGTTGAAGACCTACCATTTGGATCATCACTACAAGAACTATGAATTGGGTTTTGGAGTGACATCCAAGTTTTGGGACAGAGTGTTTGGCACTGAGTTGGTTGATACTTCGAAGAAGATGATTTAAGTAGGAGGGAGGCATCAGACGATCCTTATGTGAGATACATATATCTATTAGGGAATCACTCAAAGATGAGTGGTATAAAAACTAGACAATGACAACTAATTTATACTATATTATTATTAAATTATAATAAATGGCTAATATTATGAGATTTATTTAGGAATTTAGTTTAGACTGGAGCTCGGTAATTCTTGCACGGGGAGAATGAAGTTTGGGAGAACCTCGAATATGAATTACAATGGAAAAAGTAATGAGATCGTTACATCGAGGTAGATGCTTGATGAATAGGAGTAGTCTTTTTTTTTTTTTTTTTTTTTTTTTTTTTTTTTTGTATTTTGTCCTTTTCGTCCTACCCAGAATATAGACTTCTCAATTAACCTTCGCATTACACGTGCCCACACAAAATGCCATCGATAACGGAACTGCCGCCAGATCAGGCGGAAGAAGCTACAGCAGAAGAGACGATTAAGATGGATCAGAAGGATATTCTGACAAGTTCTCCGGAAGCGGACACGGAAGAAGCACAAAGATATAGGGACCAAGGGAATACTTTATTTCGGGAGCAAAAAGATTACGAAGGGGCGCTAGAATACTATGAGAGGGCGATCGCCATATGTCCGGACGACCGCAAGGATCTTCATGCGTTATATTGGGGGAACGTTTCGGCATGTAAATTCCAATTGAAGCAATACAAGGAGGCCGTAGAGGCCTGTACTAAGGCATTAGAATTAGATCAGAGCCACATTAGGGCCAGAGCAAGGAGAATAGCTGCAAATGAGAAGATAGACACATGGTCGGCACTAGAGGATGCTATCGCCGATATTAAGAAGCTGCAGGAGTACTGGAAGGCGAAGGAGGAAGCCAAGGATGCCGTTGATAGAAAGGGCGCTAACGAAGACGATCAAGCTGTTCAGAAGGAATTGACCAAACTAAACAATCAATTGAGCCGACTGCTTCCTCGTCTAAAAATTAAGCAAGAAGAAGAGACTCAGCAGATGTTCGGCAAACTTAAAGACATGGGCAACAGTTTGCTGGGCAAATTTGGTCTCAGTTTGGACAATTTCAACATGCAGAAGACGCCAGAAGGCGGATACACAATGAACTACGGTGACAAATAGGACTAATAAGAAATTGCGAATAAATTAAAATTAGGTAGTGGTTGTTAGTTAGCGGGTATTAGACCAGTCAGAATCTTCACTGTAGTTGTTCACATCTTCAAAAAATTGGTTCGGGTTGTCGGTAGGTCTGATGAGGCCGCCAGCAAAAGTCTCTAAGGTCTTGAGTGATTTTAGCGATGCAACCTGGGAACTGTAGGCCTGAGAGCGGGAGCCGGCATTCGAGATGATCTGGGCATAATCAACCTTCTCGTTGTCATGACTATCACTGCTATCATTATCATTATGGTTACCAATATCGGAGTATTCACTATCGTCGTCGCTAAAGCTTTCGCTGTCATCCTCAGTGGTAGAACTTTCATCATGATCGATATTCACACTGCTGTTCGCTTCGAATGCGCTAGTGGCCAAGGGCGATGGCAGTAACGATGACGACGACGACGACGACGCATACAGAGCCAACAGGGATTCATTATTAGGCCTTTCAAACGCAGTTCCACTGGCTGACAGCGCATCAGACAAAGCCGACACAGTTTCAATCCCCGACGAGGGATCTGGACCATATGTGGTGGTTAGATTTTTGGAACAAAGCAGAGAGTTAAACCAATCAAGGTTGCGAAGAGAAGTAAGCTCTGCGGGATTCCCCTCTAAAAACAAGGCCCTGCATCTGCCCATGGCGTTACCAACAATGGCATTCTGACTGAGGAAATCTTTCCAGGATCGCAGATGACGGATCCAGCCTGTAATTTCTCCGCCAGAAGCCGGGTCTATCCGCATAACAGGGGCGTGGGTTGTTCTGGCAGCTCTATCTGCCACATCGTCGAGAAGGCCATTTATGAAGGAAAATACCGAATGTTTCATTTCGGCACTTAGACGGATTGGAGGGTCCACCCGAGGACGTAGCCTTCCGTTAGCTCGAGGATGACGGCGATGGTGATGGTGACGACGCGGATGACCATGGTTAATGGAGTGGCTGTAATCACCTTCATCGTGCTCAGCCCGCATTTCAAGTTCCTCATTGAAATTATATATGCTCGTACGCACACTTCTTTCAAGCACTGCATCTAGTTCTATCTCGAGTACGTCACGTGCCTGCTGGTAGTGCTTTGAATGAACATTAACGGCTGGGGCATCAGCTCTTGTGGATACACCAAAAGATGGATCACAATGGAATTCGGCCGTAGGATCAGGTTCATTAATGTATCTAGATACAGAGTCTGGCATCAAGTGTGGTCGAACATTCCTGGATCCGGAGAAAGATTCTGGTAATAAAGGCCAAAAAGAGAAACGAAGGTGGGGGAACTGAGGAGATGATCTATGCAGAATATGGATCATGTAAAGTTGAGATGATAAATCTTTAGCTATTTCATCTTCGAGGTTTTCTATTAGATGGCGCCATTGGTATCGAGATTCCAGGGCGGACATGTCACATATCACGAACAAGGTTGAGAAAAAAAAAAGTTCACAGGGAAATTCGCGTAAAATGCGGAGTGGGAGCCACGAAAAACAACAGCAACAACAGAAAAAAAAAAAAAAAAAAAAAAAAAAAAAAAAAAAAAAAAAAAAAAAAAAA
>JAKTVX010000038.1:0-106078 GCA_030581755.1 Crinitomyces ghanaensis
GCAGCGATAGGGTCGGATCAGTATGGTGAAATTTGGTTAGTCGGTCTATATATTTGAGACTTTCTGATGACCAAATCAGTCTTGAAAATGGCATACTCCATTTAGGGGGAAATATTCATGGTCTGTTGTATTACAGAACCAGGGATAATGCTAGGGGTTGACAGCGCAATTGCGCATGTTTTGACGATATGCCGGAATTATTGTCTAACTTGGCCCGTATTTGCTCCTTCTAATCCGTGGTCCGATAAATTTTGGCGGAGAAACCACCTGCGGAAGAAAAGGAAAAAGAGAAGCTTTTTTTTTTTTCACTGTTTTCATCAGACTCACATCTGCGCATGAGCTTGCTTCAAGGATGCGAGCTGGGTACGCATGTGGGCCCAATAGTTGCGTCAAGCTAGACCAGGTTCCTTGGCAGACTGCGAAAGGTCATTTGGCATAAAGAAACGTAGTTCTGGCGAGGGTAGATATGCGATGTGATTAGCACAATGGCCACTGAACGCGCATTTGGGTATAGTGCGACTAGGCAGAAATTAGAATAAGGGATGTTTTGATCGGCCGTCAAGGGAAAAATGCATTTTAAAGAGCTTCGACTGTAACAGATCGTTCCATAAGAGGTTGAACTATACGTCCAGGTTTGCGAGACTCAGTTGTCCCCCGAAACAAAAAAATGACTATTTGATCTTGTGAAACGGAATGTGTAAATTTTTGAAGGCTTCACAAGGAAACATTTCGAGGTCTATGTTTGTTTACAGCGGTTTGCGGAACCGATAAGCATCAACGAAGGACCGCGATGGTTCAAGAGAATTGCTTCCTACGAAGCACCTAGCACTTTCCTCAAAGGCGGCTAGAGAATTAATGATTATGAGCGCGGTGACAAACGTTTTCTACACGTCCTGGATGGAGGCAGCTGAGAGAGGCCGTGTCAGGAATATAGTTCAAAAAGGTCTCAAAAAGGATACATGTGCGATTGCTGTGATGATGATACAAGTCAGGCGTTTCGGAGCACATACATGACACAGCGCAAGGAAGCTCATGTAACTGCGGACCTAGTAGTGAATAGACGTTTCCATCCTGAACGTCCTGAGAAGATCATGGAGTGAAGTGGAGAGAAAAAGATAAGAAACGTGAAACTTTCAGCGATGCCTACTGACAGCGCGACGGATTCCTATTGCCAACTACTGTAGAAATTACTAATCTACTCAAATTCGTTTGTTTTTACATATTTACTTATCTTGTTAGCCCTACAAACATTGATCCGTTCGCGACGGAAGGCCCGCATTAGGCATACACCCTAACCCACGAGAAAGCTTAAACCGTCAGCATCTCCAAATTCACAGAGGCGACTGTACTTTGGCAGTTCCAATCTACTGTATTAATATTTGATGTCATCATCTTCAATTTCGGGCGCGCCACAGGTCGCGGACCCAGATTTGCCTAACGCGACACCAAGAGATGTCAGACTTTTACATTTAATTTTAGCATCAATGGGAGTAACATCATACCAAGATCGAGTTCCACTGCAGCTAATGGATTTTGCATATCGGTACACGAGAGGTGTATTACAAGACGCTATACAATATAATGACCATGCACATGGATCGACGGCACATTTACCGGCAGGAGTGGGTCCGTCAAGTTCTGCACTATCAGTTAATGATATAAGGCTCGCAGTTGCGGCACGAGTGAATTATCAGTTTAATCCAGTTCCTGCCAAAGAACTATTAATGGACTTAGCACATGAAAGAAACAAGCGTCCGTTACCAGTTGTACCGCAGCAATTTGGAATAAGATTACCACCTGAGAAGTATTGTCTGACTTCCAAAGAATGGAATTATGAGGACGAGCCCGACGAGATTATGACGGAGATGGTTCCTGTGGAAAATGAAAATGATGTTGACATGACTGACGCTTAAATAATAATAACAATAATAATAACGATTATAGATTAAAAAGTGAACCAAAAGAAGGAAAATAAAGGAGGAGAAAAAGGAAGAAGTTGGGCAAGAGAGTAAAACAAAAAGAAAAACAAAAATAAACAAGACGTAAGCCTTGCAGCAGCCTTGAAGAAGGAGAAATGCAAAAAAAGAAACGCTGATTCGACCCAGGATCGAACTGGGGACGTTCTGCGTGTTAAGCAGATGCCATAACCAACTAGACCATCGAACCGGTTTGTTGAAAAGTTTTTGTTTCAGATAATGAAGTTCGATGAAAAGTTTTGCGTCCGGAATAGGCAACAGTTGCCTATTTAGGAGTATGTTACTGAAACGGGATCTCACGTGATATGCGCAAGCGGCCCGGTATTGGCTATGCATGTGGAACAAAGTGGTTTATGTTATCGGCTGAAAAGATTACATATATTGTGGAGGAAAGTGTTTGGAGCGGGAGTGAGAGCCGATGGCATACAATATTGGTTTGACCAGGTTGCCGGGAACGGCAGGTCATTGAAGTTGTCGCGAGTACGTGGATCTGCACAACGGACAATGTCTTCATTGGTGGACCTTTGTAGTTAAAGCTCCTGTTACAGATGCCGCGTTGGATTAGTTGTATTAACAAAGCACTAACCTATGTCTCGCCGAAAATATGTCGAATGTTTTATATTTGCTTTGCACGTCAGGTCACGTTTTTCATAAGAGGCAGCACCTGGCTGAAAGCAAGCAAATTTTTAACCTGTGCAATAGCCTCCTATGATCTATTTTTGTTGTTTGCCAAGGAACTGGAGATTCTTGAGATGAGTTGGGATCAAGGCTGATGTCCTCCTGATTCATAACGAAATAACCAAGAGTGTGCGAGGAACTGAGCGAGAATTTTGAGTGGAATGGATAGTAAAACAAATATAGTGGACGGGAAGAGGAAAAAAGAAAAAAAGCCAAGAGTTCATTGAGCTTGTGAATGATGATGAGAGTAGGAAACTGACCTGCGTCGAAATGTATGTGACAGACGAAACAGAGAGCATATTCACGAAGGACGATAATGAAAGAGCCATAAGAGTATTGAACGCTGTTGTGTGATTTACAATAATCCTGGCTTTAGGATGGAGCGTGGACAAAATCTTCGCTCCTTAATGTCCCTAGGTAGGAATTGATTGCTAGGCGGGTCTGACTTAGCCAACATTCAGCTCAAGACCCTACCATCGACAAAAGTAGTGTTGTGACAACTATCGTCAATTTAACTAAAATTTCTCTATTTTTTTAATCATTACATTGAAAAATTATTAGAAGGCAAACTAGGCAATAAATACATTTTGCAGAATCTCACGGAGGTACTGCACGTGCGTGACTATTTTCGGGGCCAGCCAATTACATATGGCTGATCTTGACATGGTTCATAGCTACTGGACCATAGGTTTTCTGATGAGCAGTCCGACATTCATTAGGCAAAGTGAAAAATTTGTTTACCGCGTGTTTAACTTTGTTGGCTTTTTCAGAAATGGATCCTGACGAGGATACAGAATAAATATTGTTTGAGAAGGCGGCCATTGTTAAATAGTTGAGTGTCTTTGATTGAATGAGGAAGCTAATTGATGAATTGCCGTCTGATCAAGGAATATCTAATGGGTTTATATAATGAACCGAAGGTGGCAAAATTAATCTTTTTTTTACATTTTTTTTTTCCTTCGGAGAGCGGCCACGGATTGTCACACCCGCATGGCATGACATGGCATGCATAAATGGCAGAGCGATATTGGTTGCCTCAGATGTCATAATCATATATTATTTTTGGGACTGATATTTAATTAGCTAGTTATGAAATACATTTGTCTGATTCTATCTCTTTTATGGCTCACGGCTCACTGTATTGATCATTTTGTATAAATTTTCTTATTTGAAAATTCGGGAATTTCGTGTTTTGCTTTTCAGGTTTTCTTTCTTTTTTCAATTTTTTTGTCCCTTATTAGCCGTGCAAGGCACGGCTGCTGGGAGAACAGTATGCAACGGAGTCCGAATGATTATATTTGGAAGTCCAAGAAATGTAATTTTTAACGAGGCTATGCTGCGCTTTTAAATAAAAGCAAATGAATCAATAAAGTACTGCAGAATGGCAAATATGGTCGCAGTTTCCTAAAGAAGAAACCAAGTTAGAGCATGCGCGGTGACAGTCCAAAGACTGATTCCGAAAACGGAGATATTCCCAGAAGGTTTAGACGAAGAGGATGCAAACGCAAGTGGCTAATGGAGGAGACAAATTGCTTCGGCCGTGAAGGGGAGGATGAGATGAGTAGGACAACTTAGATGAGTAGTGACTTGTTTCCATTTGAGCGAATACCTATTTTGCATTATAAGACATGTCCCGTGGATCCTTTTATTTCAAACATTTAACGAACAGATTAGTTTAAATACCTTGGTTGTACGACCTTTGTACTAGTATCGCCCTGCAGACTCATACATTGGGTTAATATGTCTGCATGCTTGTGTCATTTTCCTAGTACTTTATTCCTTAAAGTAACTTGTGGGTCTTCAAATATTCGTAAATTTGTTCAACTGCATCTTTGACAGACAATTGATCGTTTAATAGATGAATCTCCGGGGAATCTGGCTCCTCATAAGGAGCAGAGATTCCAGTAAACTCAGAGACTTCTCCAGCTCGGGCCTTTTTGTACAGTCCTTTGGGGTCACGATGTTCGGCTACTTCAAGAGGAACGTCCACATAGACTTCAACAAAGGGCAGTCCTGCAGCCCGATGCATTTCTCGAGCAAATTGTCGCTCAGATTTATAAGGTGAAATGAAGGAAACAATTGCAATAGTGGTTGAGTCAGCAAACAGCTTAGCCACCTCTGAAATCCTTCGCATGTTTTCATTTCTGTCTTTTTTGGAGAATCCTAAGTCCTTATCTAAACCAAGTCGTACATTGTCACCATCAAGACGGTATGCAATTTTGCCCTTTTGTAATAGATACCGTTCAAGAGCAGTTGCAATAGTGCTTTTACCGGAACCTGATAATCCGGTTAACCAGATGGTCAATCCGTTTTGATTTGAAAGACTTGCTCGTTCAGCACGACTTAAGCCACGGTCCCAGGTGATATTATTAGTGGACATTAATTAGCTCATGTTATAGGCGAAAGGACAGTTAAATTAATATATATAAGATATTCAGCGCGGCCAGCGATTGATTCAACTGATCATATGCCCTATGGCAGCCCGCCAACCCTAATTCCAGAATCAGTGTTGGTTGAATCTTGGTTTCGTGCAAGCGTTAAGGGATTAGGGCCAACTTGTTTCATTTAGGAAAGAATCGAAGCAAGATCTAAAATTGGCGTGTCCAGAACGGTCATGTGACAGAAGTTCTTTTTTGTTGTTAGAGGAAAGAGCTACCGCGCCCTCTACGACGTTTGGGGAAAACATCATATAAACGTACAACCGGATGCACTCGCTCTGAAAGGATGCAGGCATTGACTTGTAGACTAGGTTTGGCCATCATGCAAAGTGGAACGGTTTCATGCCGATAAATTTGATGAGATCTATAAAAGTTTCCCTTGTCGGATCCAGAATGTTCTATAACTTTCTGGGACACGAGTAAATATCCAGATGTGCGCCAACAAAAAGCTAGTAGAATTTTATTGGAAATTACGTAGCAATCATATATTACAGGGGCTATGTCAAATGTCTGCTTCAAATAATTACAAGTAATAAATAATAATAAGTTCACCTTTCTTTGGTCAAAAAGGGCTCCAGCCATCGGGTTAGTAGTAACTCTTCCACATGGTCCAGCCTGCGTCGAACAGGAAAATCACGATTGATAGTTCTCTTTTCTGCCAACGGATTCAATAGGGCCTTCGCTAGATACTGATCTTTTTCCGCTTGTCGAAGCACCCTTTTCACTAGATACGTCTCGACCGGCGGTGACAACGGACTTTCTTGTAGCGTCTGGGACAGTTCACGTAAAACGAAGGCATCTTTGCTGTTGGGATCAATTTTGTGCAGTGTATGATCAATAGCTCGAGAAACGACTGCCTTCGATTGTGCCGGAGGTTGGAGCACAGCTCCGACCGATGGGGGCGATGACAACTGAGACAATCTTTTTGTCGAGGTCCGATGATTATTACTGATGCTTTCACTGCGTGTAAGACTTGACTGCGCCGAATCTGGAGCGCGTGCATCAGCTGCACGAGAATTTCTCCGTCTCGTTGAGGGCGAGGAAGAGGATGACGACGCGATTGTTGTTGTCGAGGAAACTGACGATCTTTTCGCATGTTGCCGATGGTTCGCGGGCTTTAGAGTTGAATTCTCCACAGATACGGCAGTTGAACTTGAGGACGATGAAGACATTGAGGAGCCAGGGCGTCCAGAGTCTGATGGGGTCGTCGCTGAGGCTTGTGTCGGTGGTGTTGGTAAAGGCCGCCTTACGGGTTTGACAGTATCAAAATCCCATTCCTCATCTATTGGGGAAGATTCTGGTGCGACTTCTATAGTTTGAACAATTTTAGACGCGCGCTTCTTCCTCTGAGCCATTGTCGCAGAAGGCTGCATGTTCTTTTTCTTATTCACCAAATCTACTAGAAGAGACTTGTCAGTTGCGGTTGCGACGAACTTGTGTCGCAGTAGCTGGCGGACGGTGGGACGTCTTGTTGGGTTACGCTCCAGACATAACGAAACGAATTCTTTGAAGTCGGCGGAAAAGTTTCCCTGAAGCTTAGGCGGATCGCTCTTAGGAATAAGGAAAAGAACTTTCATGGGATGGACATCGGATAGTGGTGGCTCGCCTCTGGCAAACTCTATAGCGGTAATGCCCAAAGACCAAATATCAGCTTTGTAATTGTAATCCTCCTGCTTAATGACCTCGGGAGCCATCCAAAACGGTGTACCCACAAAGGTATTCCTGCGGGACAAATTATTAGACAGTTGAGTTGCCACGCCAAAGTCTGCAATCTTCACGTCGCCATCATCGGATATGAGGACATTCGCAGCCTTGACGTCCCTGTGTATTTTGCCATTCTGATGCAGGTAGTCTAACGCGCACAGCAGTTCTCGACAAACAATCGCAATGCATTTTTCCGAAAAGGGGCCGGTGCTCTTAAGTATGTCTAAACCTGATCCTCCGCCAAGATATTCCATGATAATCCACAGTTTGTATCCTTTGACGAAGCAGCCGTAGTATTTTGTCACGCGTGTGTCGTTGCATGCAGCGAGGATGGCGATCTCCTTTTGTATCTCATCTATTTCGTCATCGCTGTTCTCCATGTCTATCTTCTTAATGGCGACGGTCTGGTGGGTGACAAGATCTAGTGCTTTGTATACCACACCAAAGCTGCCGCTACCTAGCTCCTCAGTCAGTTCAAATTGGTCCGCGGCAAACATGCGGCGGCCAGAGGAGGTTGATGACCTAGAAGAGGACGAAGCCGAAGAGACCGTGGTCGAAACGCTTGATCGCCGGCTCATAATTTCGCTGTCGCGGCTGCTAAATAGACTCATGACATGTGTAGTCAGTTGGTGGGTCCCACCATGCGGTAACATCAACATTCGGGTTAGGGGGTACACCCACAACACTCAAAAGGGAAATAGAATCACAGAAAATCAAGTCGCACGGCCACTAACAGTCAGCTGAAGCTTGATGCTGCTTCAAAACTGGTAAACCGTGCAGATATTTAACCTTTTAGACTGTCATTAACAGGCGATGTTTTCTTTACGTTCCTCACTTTACTGCGTCTCTTTTCCCTTTTTTTTTTTTTTTCTCTTTTGCTCCTTTTTTTTTATTTTTTTTCATCTTTAATCTCTGATCGCGTTAGTTCAACTTATTCGAAGTTCTACAATCTTTCGGGCCCCTACAGGCATTGTTTTTTATCTGTTTACCTTTTTTTTTTTTTTTTTTTTTTTTTCAGCTTAACGCTATCACAGTGATAAAATCACACATGGATTTTCCAATTTTAAGTTAGCGCCTCGACATTTTCTTTTTCATGTCGGATGAAGGTACCAAACGTTCTCAAAGGTATCGGAGAACGGCTGATCAAGGGCAAGATTACTCAGGCTCACGGTCTACATCCAAGAAGTAATGTAAGGCCAATACCTAGAAATACTCGGAGTGATCTAAACGACACAACCAGCAACACTTCGCAATCACTTTACAATAAGCACCATGCATATCAAATCCTTCAACGGTTGACTCGATATCCCTTGGTAAAGACTGATGGCAACGTACTGGGAGGAGGAACGGCAACAGGCGGCGGCGCAGGCGGTATGCCGTCGTCGGGCCTGGGTCCTTTTGACGATCCGTCCGACTTGATCTTGGGCCGCGGAATCATTAAACATCCTATAAGTGACCATCTTGTGCGGTGCACGGTGTTTGATACCCAGGGAAACGTTTCTGTAGTGTCTGGGGAATTCAAGAGGTCGGAACTATTGTCGAAACATGGTCTTCTGCCGCGTGACTTGCGGAAACTGGATATAGGAGTCACATCTATTGTGCCATCGATATTGGTACGGGAAAACTCTATTCTTGTTAACTTATTACATATTCGTGCGCTCATCAAGGCGAATCAAGTCCTTATCTTTGATGCATACGGATCTACAGATTCCAAGACACAGAGCCTCTTTTTCTATGATTTAGAACATAAGCTGCGGCACGGTTCGCGTACAATGGGTGGACTGCCGTATGAGTTGCGAGCACTTGAGGCGATATTTATCAGTGTAGTCAGTTCGCTGGACGCTGAGATGCAGGTGCTGAAGAGAGTCATCACCACGACACTCGAAGAATTAGAAATAGACATTAACCGCGAACGATTACGGATGCTGCTTATTCAGAGCAAGAAACTGAGTTCTTTCCATCAGAAAGCCACGCTCATCCGAGACGCGATAGATGAGCTGCTGGACCAGGACGAGGATCTGGCCGGACTCTATCTGACTGCTAAGCTGCAGGGTAAGCCCCGGGAGGAGCACGACGACCATTCGGAGGCCGAAATGTTGCTTGAGTCCTACTACAAGCACTGTGATGAAATTGTACAGACAGTCGACAACTTGATCTCGAATATCCGCAGTACCGAAGAGATTATTAATATTATACTGGATTCCAACCGGAACTCGCTGATGTTACTAGACCTTAAGTTCCAGATAGGAACCTTGGGCCTGGGTGGCGGAGCGTTTATTGCGGCGTTGTACGGGATGAACTTGCAAAATTTCATTGAAGAAACTGACTGGGGATTTTTGACAGTCAGCGGAGTTGTAGGATTATCAACGATGATAATTATTATCATATCGTTGAAGAACCTGCGCAAGGTGCAGCGCATTACTATGATGACTGATGCCACAGCTAAACAGGCTAAAAAGAAAAAGGGGTTCGGATGGTTTACCCGACAATAAAACAATAAACCAACCGTGGTAACGATATGATACTACTGCAGCTGCCACTGCTACTACTAACTGTAATATAGAAGAACAATACATAATTTTATTATATATGGCAAAACGCGATTTGTGATGCGATGACGCGGCTGTCAGTGTTTGGGGATAATGATGTATAAATATAAAGGTCAATGTCAATCAGTAATCCAGAACATCCGGAGACTCTTTGCGCGGTCGACGATACGGCGGCAGCGGAGGTGACGAAGTACTAGACGCACTTTCGCGGCGCGGCATGCCAGCGGCCGCTCCCTTGAAGGACCAGTTGGCTTTGCGTGGCGGCGCCGGTAAAAAGTGCGAGGGGTCGTTTGCTCTGTATGGTGGTGCGTCTGACCTACTAGGATGATCGCTTGTCCTATATGGTGGAGCGTCTGATCTACTAACATGATCATTCGCCCTATATGGAGGAGCGTCTGACCTATGCGCATGATGGTGATCGTTTGCTCTGTAGGGAGGAACATCTGATCTATTAGCGTGGTCATTTGCTCTATACGGAGGAACTGGCCCACTGGCTCTATATGGAGGCATATCTGACCTATGCGCTTGTCCATTTGCCCTGTACGGAGGAATATCTGACCGATATGGAGGGCCGCCGTCACCTCCTCTACGGCCAGGCCCCTCAGACCTATATGGAGGATTGGGCGATCTTTGCGGACGAGCCCTTTTATAAGGTGGTTCGGGACCACTGCGTCTGTCGCGGCGATTGTGATGCATGTTGTTGTTATTGTTTGTATTATCATTTTGCTTGTGCCCGGAGGGCTCCAATTCTCGGGGCATTTCCTGCCTCCTCTTCTTTGCGGTATACTCGTGCGATGGCGCATAAGTAGGCATATCGGCAGGCGCAGTCGGTTGTGGGTCGTTGGTGAAGAATGGGTCTTTGAGCGCGCCTAGTGCAGTATAACGGGTCAGGGGGTTGAGAGTAAGTAGCTTGGCTAATAGAATACGGGCATCCTCGGGTAAATCGAAAAATACCGAATCAAATTGCCTTTTATATGATCCAAAACTGATTTTGTTGGCACCCGGAAGGCTAGCATAGCCAGGCATGGACTCCTCAGTCGGGGACCCGAGAAGCTTGAAGATTAGATGTCCTTGGTCGATGTCTGAGTTTCCTTGGAGGATGGGCCTTCTTCGGAACATTTCTCCAAACACACAGCCTATGCCCCACATGTCTATAGCCGGAGTATATCGAGATTCTCCCAAGACAAGCTCGGGTGGCCTGTACCATCGAGTGACTACCATAGAGGTATAGTCATATATGGCTGGGCTTGTGCCCTGTTCTGTCGGAGGGTCTTCTACGAAGTGACGGGCCAGACCAAAGTCGGCAATTTTGACAATGCCGTGGTTGTTGATAAGAATGTTGGACGCTTTGATGTCTCGGTGGAGATACTTATTTTGATGAAGATAGTTGATGCCCTCTAGCAGCTGCAGCATGTAGCATTTGATGTGGGACAGAGTAAGTCTGACAGACTTGTTCTCTAACAAACCGGTGAGGTCGTGGTCCATGTACGGTGTTACCATATATATGGAACCTTTACTTTTTGTGGCGCGGTCGCCGCTCTGCACTGACATTTCTAATAATGGGATGATGTTTTCATGGGTCAAGTCTTTGAGGATTCGGATCTCTCGTAGAGCAGTGATAGGGAACCCTTCCTTCTCATTATGGCGGAAGATCTTTTTGAGCGCGACTATTGTGCTAGACTTAATATGACGGGCTTTGTGAACCTCACCAAAAGTTCCTTCGCCGAGTTTTTCTAGAAATACATAGTCGTCCTTGACGTTAGAGCAGCCATAGAAGCGACGTTTGGTCATCAAGATTGAGGAACGGAGAAATTAAGGTTGCAGCTTTGTCACCCACATATACGTACATTAATTTTAATTTAATTTTACTTTAAAATTTAAAAACCAGATTATTCGATATTCATATTGAATATTAAATTAATGCATAGAATTACATACTGTACATGTACGTTTACACAGATGGATATAGACACAGTAAATGTGTACGCTGGTTTCACTTAATAAGAAAGTTTCTGTAGACTACATGGTTAACATACGGCGGACATGGTGAAATTTGGAAAAGGACGTTGGTGCTGATTTTCGCGCAGTGGATGCGTTCAATAGGCGTGTGCATGGCTCTGCCATCTATCAAGATAGGAATTAGTCTGAGTTCTCGCCAACTGGGCTCGCAGCGCACTGTTATGATAGGCGGGTAGAACAAAGAAGATCGTCATATGCAATTTCCGTTTCATGCCATGTCGCTGAGTAGAGGTTGCTATGCCTGGAGTGAGACAATGTCAGAGTCGGAATGACGTTGTCTCGCGCATTGCGGTACAAGGCGTTCAAAGCATAAAGACAGAAGTGCTGGATAAAAGAAGAGGATTCGACACATTTATTTGAGCATACATGCCGAAACGACGGGTACGTTCAATAACGGACGAACGGTCGGATGAAATACGGGTGAACAATCAGCATTGTGTTATCCATGAAAATAGATCTATTACACGGCATACAAAGCTGGTTAGTGTGAATAAGTTTTACCATTGTCCAGTTAAGAAATGTGGTAAAGGCAACTCGAATAAAAAGGCAATGATTCGGCATTGGAATCAGGTTCATTGTAGGGAATATGGCCCGCTTTTTGATGGGAAAAGCTGTAAGAAAATTTTGAGGCTTCGGCTTAATGATCCTGATTTGCGAAGAACAAGTCCCTGCACCAAACACGCCAAACATAGAGATTTTTTTAGAAAGCTCCGCAAAGAAGTTGGGGAGGAGGCCATATCATTATCTCAGTGTGAGACGCCAGTGGAAGCATTTTTGCTAGTTCGAGATGAGTGGGCCAAGATGACAAAGGACTCGGATGATCCTGGTTCGCTGGCAGCTGCAGAGTTTGCCAGATGGTGGGTACCGTGGCAGGTTTCCGAGTACTTAGCTTCGAAGCTCACAAATGTAGAGTCCAAAAGCATCTATATATGTTTGGTGGACCCTGTTCGCAAGGAGGGCATGAAATGGAATACCTTCGATGTGCAGAACCCCCGGTGGACGAGATTTTTAGCTAAGGCATTGGTATTCAGCTGGTTGTATGGTTGGATCGGTCCTATTCCCATTGTTGATCCAGAGAGTTGTGGTACACGGACTGCCTGGGAACTTCTTCATAGCCGTCCCGGTAAAACAAACTCATTTCCCGTAGCAGACATTGCCTGCCTCAAAAACCAACCTGCATACCCTTTTTGTGGATTCAACGGAACTGACTTCCATATGGACAATATGGGAGAGTTGCAATATCGAAACTGGACGAGAAGAGAATATGAGATGTCTCATTCCCTAAAGGAGATGAAAAAATTTTTGCTTGAAGTTTACAAGGATTATAATGCTAAAGGTCTTGAGCATGCACTCAAGAATATGAAAAGTCCCAGGGTGGAAGAATGTTTTGAATATAAGGCTCTACCGCTTTCGGACATAGGTATCGAATGGCCAGACGATCATAGGCGTCTGCAGATTTCAGGCATGGATGACCCCCTCAAGGCGTTTGAGCTGGTTGCGGATTTAAAACGTCCCATGGAGATCATGGACGCTGCACCCTTACCAAGATTTCTCCCAGACTATATCGATTTAAAGCAGCTGTTTAACGAGGGAAAATTTTCGCCGTTTTACCATTTGAAGTTGCCGGACAAGCACATGACCAGGGAAGCGACATATATAACGGAAAGACAGTTTAGAGGTGCGGACAGCTTGGAAAATGAAGCCAGTGCGATATTGAAGAATACGAGCGATTCAAATATCGAATATGGCAGCGGAATAAGAATCGATAGTGCGACAAAGGCTGGCAATCCTTCAGAGCCTAGCAATGAGAGGAGCGCTGACAGTACAGATATATTAGCCGGGCCGGTTGGCGGAGCAATAAGATCTGCAAGCGGACAAAAAACCGATAGCAGGGGAAGCACTGACAGAGAGAGAATGACCAAGGTGGTTACGCAGGCTAATAATGATAGCACGAGCGAGATTAACAGTACGACGAAGACTGGCTGCGCCACGGAGCTTGGGATTGAGAAAAGAACTAGAAGGTCGAGAAGCTCTGGCTCCGCGGCGCATTCTGGTAGCATCACAAATGTTACGAATGAACAAAGGATTGACACTAGCCCTGTGACGAAGATTGGCCGTAGAACAAGGGCTACAAAGGAGCAGAACGCGGATGCTAGCACTCCTGGCATTGCCACACAGACCGGCAGTACCACAAAGGCAACCAACAAACAAGCGGCAAATACAAGAGTTTCCGGCAGCGCGACGAAAGTAAGGAGCGTAACTCAGACTAAGGGTGGTCAAAGAGCTGCTCCGAGAGGATCTAACACGATGACGAAGATTGGCGGGATTGTGGGGCCCCAGACAAGGAGGAACGCTCGCAGAGAGTCAACCGCTGCCACAGGGGTTGGCAGCGCAAGAAATGTTAGCTCTGGGCTCTGTAGCGCTGGAGCCGAGGCTGGCGAGGCAATGAGGACCGATACTGAACAAAGTGCTAATGCGATGAAAAGCTCCAACATTGTGACGAAAGCCAATGTGACAACAAGGGCTAGGAGTAAGCAGAAGGCTGACGGTACGACGACTCCAACAGCGGAGACCGGCCCAGCTGCAAAGGAGGCGACTAACGCTACGGGAACGCTGAAAGGAGCGGCGGCAACGGCCGGCCCGACAACAATGAATGCGAGTATGAGGAAGGCCGATAACGAGAGCACCTCCAGTACGTCGACAAAGACTGACAGTACGAGCACCTGCCGCTCGGCATCAAAAATTGACAAAGCAAGAACTATCCACATGGTGGTGAAGGCTGGCAGCACTACAAAGGTTACTAGTGACATGGCGGCTAAGAGCGCGAAGACCGCTAACGCTCCTGTGAAGCCTGACGGTTGCAGGACGATTCACAGCAGCCCGACTAGCGCTGGGGCCGTAGCAATGGTTATGAATGAGAGGAATGCTAAGAGCGCGAGAACGCCCAACAGTGCAATGAAGACGACGCCCACAAGCACAACAAAGCCTGGGGACGAGAGGAAAGTGACCAGCTTGAGAGCGACGAGGGGCGACACTCAACCGGAGGTATCTCAACGCAAAGGAGAAGAATCTCTGACCGACTCCAGCTTGGATGAGTCCTCGTCAAACGAGGAATCCCGGACTGGTTCCGTTAGTTTGGATGAATATTCGTCTCGCGAACACGAAGGCCGGTGTCAAACCAGCTCCAATTCAGAGGAATTTTCATCAGGTGAAGATGAAGACGAATATCAGACTTTATCCAGTTTGTTTGAATCTTCTGGACATAGAAAGAGACGGCGAGGGCGTCCGCTCTCTGTTTATCCTCGCGGAAAAAGATGTAGACCTATAGATAATTGGCAACAAGGAAATGGATGCGAACAACGAGGATCTTGTAGTGTCGCCCGTTCCGAAAGGAAAACGCTAGAGCATTTTTGTCAACGAAAAAATAACAGCGGCACAGTATCAAATGAAAGCGGACAAGATGTGCGGCAAGGTGAGCGGATAAAAATTGCTGTTAGTGGAGAAAACGGTGAAGAATTTTCGATGAGTGTACCTAATTGCCAGGCACCATGGGAAAAAGTTATAGACATCACCGTCTCTACCCGAAACCAATTGGCGAAGAAGGGGTCGAACCACCACTCAAAGGAAAATTAGGTATTTGGGGGACTTCGTTGACAATGACCACACCATCAATTAGCCGCATTGCTGATTGGTCGAGCTTCAGTGAGATAGCCCTGCGGGCCGCTGGCGGTTGTCTTAGGTCTCGGCAAAATCCAAAATAGAATCTATGCTAATGCTGACCTACCTGAGGGTCCAGAACTATGCCAGAGAGCGCCGAAGTCCCGCCCAAAAGACAAAAGAATAAAATTATTCTAAAGCGTTATATATGTATGTAAATATATTAAATAATAGTATTATTATGCAGTATCCATTGCATCAGCTGTATCACTGCGTAGTCCATCAGTCGTCTCTGGTTGAGGTCCTTGATCGTTTCTTATCCACTTCTTTTTCACCTCGCCTACATCTGGAACAACGGCAGAACCGAAAAAGAACTTTTCCGCAGCTTTTCTATCTTTAAAGTCTACAATCACACTGGCAGAGTCTGCCGACCGGACGTCCTTGTATTCTGCACCGATGGAAACTAAGTGCGTAGTTAGAGCTTGCTGTGTCTCAGGCGAAGTAATAGGAACGACTTCGACAGAAGTTGGACGTAGATCTAAGCTGTATTGAGTTAATGAGGCTTTTTTGGAGTACGGGTGGTATGAGGATGACGGTGACGCCGTCGTGGCCGTTCTCGGAGCGAACGATTTATATGGCGACGAAGCATAGTGAATACCCAAACTGTCGGCTTCTTTTTTTAAAGCTTCCAATTGTTTTTTTAGGGCGTCAGTGGTGGAAGATGCAGTAGAAGTGGTGGTGGAAGAAGGATTTTTTGAAGCCATTACAGCGAGTAATTTTTCTTGTTCTTGCAAAAGGTTAGATTTGAGGTCAATTAAGTTTTTTAAGTCTTGCTCAGCCTTTTTTCGTTTGGCTTCTTTTTCTTCAAAGATCTTTTGCTTTTCTTCTTGGATGCGTTTTATTGACTCGAGGTCTAGGGGAGCACCGGCGGTAGCAGTGTCATCGGCAGCAGCAGCATGGCCACCAATGTTAGTCGTACCACCACCAGCTCCTAGTTTCCTCCAGTAGACCTTAATGAACCTGTTATCAAAAATGGGAGCAGGAGACTTCCAAGCGTTATTTGCCTGGTCGTGGGTCTCATATTCTAGTTCAGCCAGCTGCACAGCAGGGTTCAACGTCACGTTGGCCAACGTACCGAACTGAGAAAAGTAGGTTTGAATATCCTCTTTGTTGAAATGCTCCGGAGGAATCTTTTCCACTACAAGTTTTGTATTTTGGGCAAAATCGGGGCCTGGGCCCATTGCTGAGATTGAGGACATGGCATTACGAGAAGATCGGTGACCGCCGCCTCGAAACTTACCGCCACCACCACGGCGGCCGTATGGGGCAATGAAGCCTCGGCTGCTTGGTTGAATAAAACCGCTCATGTTGGGACCAGCGCCAGCGCCGGCAGGCAAAGCGGTAGGCCGTATATATCCTTGATTCGTAGGCTGAGGCATTCCCTGGTTGGCAGTGGGCACCATCTGGTTCGCGCCTTGAGGTGTGCCCCAGGCTTGCGGAATGTATTCATCTCGTTGATTCTGTTGGTTTCTATTTGCGCGAAAATTCCTGCGAAACTGTTCCTGGCCTGGAAATTCAGCATTGAGTGACTCTACGGCTTGCATTAAGGCGTTCACGAAAGGCTCTGTGTGTTCTTGTAAAAAATCGCGTAATTGATCTATACACATTTCCCGTAATTGATCAATGGGCATTTCATGTTTTAGTAGTGCGAGGACGTAGTCGGCCAAGACGTCTAGGTCTGCTTCGGTGATGGGACCTAATTGCTGTTCGATCCATGGCTTTAGTTGAGCTAGTTTTGATTCTGTGAGCATTGTTACAAAAAAGAAACCTGCAAAAGGAATATGATCTGGCGATGAACAAACTAGCAGCTGATATGAATTGAATTTCCAAGATTTCACTAACTAACTTTATATTTCCAGCCTCTTCTATTTTTCACCTTTTTTTTTTTCGTCTTCTTTTTTTTTCTTTTTTTTAAAAACGACCTGCCAATGTTAAACTGGTCGTAAGTTAAGCTTCAGCATCACGACCCAGGGAAGAGTCATGGCCATTGCTACATTAATCAGTCAGCATGCAGTAACAGAAGGTACTGTGGACGTGGTGAGCAGACATTTACCAGACATAGAGCAAACCCGGAGGCTGTCCGAGAGAGCGGTGGAGATAGTGTTCGGAGGCAGCGTGAACGCTGATTCACTTCGCCAGATTAAAGACACTGTCTACGAGGCAACTGAGGAAATTGATCCCAAGTTAGACGTGATAATCACTCCTAGAAGATTGACGCCCCGACTTTTTGTGTTCGATATGGATTCAACGCTTATCCAACAAGAAGTCATAGACTTAATTGCGTCATACGCTGATGTCGAGGCTCAGGTGTCCAAGATCACCGAGGCTGCCATGAATGGAGAGATAGACTTCAACGAATCACTAGCCCAGAGAGTGGCTCTGTTGAAGGGAATACCAGCCACAGTGTTTGAGTCTCTTAAAGAGAAGGTGACATTCACTCCAGGCGCTAGAGAGCTGACTAGAGCGTTGGCCAAGCTGGGTGTAAAAATGGCTGTGCTGAGCGGAGGATTTGTTCCACTAGCCGGGTGGGTGCAAAACCACCTGGGATTAGACTACATGTATGCTAACAATCTAGAAGTGGAAGACCGCACCAACGGTAATGATGGTCAAGTGCTCACTGGCCGCACTGTAGGCCCTATCGTCAATAGTCAACGTAAGGCCCAGCTACTTAAGGAGATTGCACACAAGGAAGGTTTCGAGGGCGTCGATGCTGTTGCCGTGGGAGATGGGTCTAACGACTTGGAAATGATGGCCACAGCTGGGTTTGGCGTAGCATTTAACGCTAAGCCTCGTGTTCAGCAACTGGCACCGTCGAAATTGAATACGCGGTCTCTGCAGGATATACTGTATATATTGGGCTACGATGATGACAAACAGAAGACTTTGATAGAATGTTAATTAATAGACTAGATTCGCCGCATGGCGTGTATATACATGCAGACACACACACACACGACATAATGTGCGTAACAATAATATGTACATGTATTTCATATAAATAAACGAGCGCAGCACACGGTTCATTCGGCAGCCGGATTCTGTGCGCGGTCATTAGACTTTCGTATAATACCAGAAAATACTCCGTTCACTCCATTAAACAGCAAAATGCGCTCGCCTATTTTTACATCGGGAAGCATAATCCTCTCTTCAGTCAGAATGCCCAAGCCTAACAGGTACTGACGTACCACACCACACAGACAGCCTGTGCCAATCATTGGCGTAATCCATTTGTCATTACGCCAAAATGCCACATTTGTAATGCTGCCTTCAGTGACTTCGTTACGAGCGTTGTACAGCAGGACTTCCTCGTGGGTCGATAAATGCGGCAATGAGCGGGCCCTTGCCTCATTGTAGTGATCTCGATGGGTTGTCTTGAAAGAAGTAAACGGAGAGATCGAGGTCATGTCCGAGTCGATGTACACGTCATAGACGAGGTCCGAGGGAGGAGCGGGAACAGGAGGATAATTAGCCAGCGGATCATTATGACCGGAGACAAGAGAGTTGCCAAGTGTAGCAGTAGCACCGACTCCAGCGGCCGCATCTGGCGAAATAGGAGGAGACGCAAAGGTAGTGGCCGGATTCGACGACCAAGTAGCGTCTGCGTAGTTTTCAGCACCTGCAGGATAGCTGGCACTAGTAGTTTCATTGGCATCGGCACCGTACTGGTTCATAAACGAGGGCCCAGACTCCGGGCAGAAGGCGGGGTCCAAGCCAGAAAACAGGTCTATCCGCGGCGGAACCGAGTATGCTTCTACACGCATTGCGCCATCTTTAGAGATTAACACACGCAGCTTGTAGGGTAACAGCGTATCTAGTTCTTTGACCCGGTCTGATACTTCCTTCAGCAGATGTTCGTAAGTCAGCTCAAAGCCCCATTTGAAGAAATCAATGGTAAACTGAATCCTTTCTCGGTGATAGACTAAAAGGAAAAAATTGTCCTCGATGTTGTCCAAATTGTCACCTGAGCCCAGCATGGGATCATATCGAATAGTGCTGAGGATTTGGAAGTCTATATCCTTGGACATAAATTTATCAATTTGAGAGGTAACAGCCTTTTTCCATCGCTGCTGGTCTTCTATTATGGGGTAGCGGGAGGATCGGGATATAGAGGACTGAGCAAGAGAGTGTGCAGAAGGACAAGCGGAGCTGCTGCCGCTGGCGTTGGCAGCATCTGCTGTTCCTGCCGCTGCCGCAGCTGCATCAATTACTTTATTTTTCTTCGACACCGGCTTGCGTTTCGTTGTGCCCATTGCAGTGGGTTGGACTAGCCAAAAATAAAGTAACGCTGAGAATCTGAAAATCAAGAGGGTCGACCGACCATTGGCGTCACACATCCACCCCTGGATATTTTAAGGTTGTCAGTGGTGGGGATTCTGCATGTGGCGGTCACGTGCTACATGTGGGCAAGGCCACAAGGTGACATTCAAGCGACACGGTGTGTGCGTGCAAGTGCGCCTAAAAATACGGTTAAGTATTGTGTAGGTAATGTTTAGCATTAACTAAAACCAGCTAGGCCCCAGCCTCCCTCCCATCGGCGAAAAAACCCAACCATGGTGGACCGAAGTGAGCGAAGACATGCGTATTTTTGGACGCAACTTGATGGAGTTGATCAGCGATTACAAGAGTTATTTGATGAATTAGGATTGAATGGCGACCAAAGAAAAGCGCGAGAACAGGAATTTTTCCAGTTGATTTCCACGGCAGTTGAAAATCATGTCTCGCAAGTAGAGGCCGAACGAGATAAATTACGTAAAGAATGCATACAGATGCAGCAGCGAGCTAATGCGATGATGAAGGCAATTTCCGATCTCGATTGGAACCAAGTATTGGGTGACTTAGATATAGTAGTGCGGGAGGAGGTAGGACCGCCGTATACTATGGTGCATGAATCGCTACGAGACGCATTAAGCCAAATGGAGATAGTAGTAGGAGAACGGCAGAAAAAGATGCAAGAGATTGTTCAGAAAATTAAAGAATTAGCAGACGGGATGGAAGAGCCTGGGCTCATTGAGCATCTGAGCAGGAATCTAAATAGAGGAGGAGGAGGAGGAGGAGGAGGAGGAGGAGCAGCAACGGCAGGTAGCGGCAATGGCGGCGCGGGTACCATGATGTTATCAAGTTCGCCAATTCCAATAACCAATTTAACGGAGAAGTTTATCGGCGATCTAGCGGAAGAGCTTCGGCACGTGAAGACTGAGTACGATAAACGGGTTGCGAGAATTACTCACTGCGCTGCGCTGATTGTTTCCCTATGGACAGAGCTAGGGTCCACCCAGAACGAGATTGACACAGATATCGTGCAATGCCGGAACAATCCGAAGATCTTCGGAGCCAGGAAATCAGAGCTGCAAAGGTTGGCGACTATACTGCAAAATTTAGAAGTAGAGAAGGAACAGAGAGTGGCACAACTAGACGAGGTGAAGAATGAAGTCAGGTTGCTGTGGACTAAGCTTAGCGAGGATGAAGCCCATGTCAGGACTTTTGAAAGGACGCACATGGGTATTAACGTCGGGGCGATCCAGGGGTATGAGCAGGAATTAGAGCGATTACAAGAAAAGAAACGAGAACACATCCAGCTGTTTGTGGAGGATGCAAGAAAAAGTATTTACGAGCTATGGGACAAGCTTTACATGTCTGAGGCGGAAGCACAGCTGTTCACTCCGGCATTTACAGATATTTATACCGACGCGACGCTGGATGCACATGAGGCAGAAATTTCACGATTGCAAAATATATATGAGCACAGGAAACCTTTGCTGCAATTGGTTGAGATGTACTTTGAAGTAAAGAGAGATGAGCAAGAACTAGAAGAGGCGAGCAAGGACGCGTCGCGGCTCCTGTTAAAGGGTCCGGGAAGACGGGATCCAGGGCGGCTGCTTAAGGAAGAACAAATGCGCAAGCGCGTACAGCGACGAAAGCCAAAAGTGCTGCAGGACTTGAAAAGCGCCTTGGTCGTGTACGAGAACGAGTCGATGGACGGGACGCCCTTCACAATTAATGGGCAGAATTTGTTAGAGGCGGTGGAGCAGGAACTGATGAAAGTAGGCGGTGGAGGAGGCGGACCGGCAGGATCAGCAACAAGTACTCACGGAAGATATGTCAGCACTTCAGGCAAATCAAGCAGCCTGTCGCGGACCGGGTCTAATGCGTCCACTGGGTCGAATGGGCTGGCGCCATCACTGGGCCCTAACAGGTCGGGAGCCAACAGTTCGATGTCTAACAACCGAATTCGATCAATGAGCCAGAGCAGCGTGAGATCACAGGGGGCAGCTACCCCGTCGTTAAGGAGACCGCCGTCCGAGATGAGAAGTATGACCACGTCGAGAATAGGTAACTATTCCCCGCAAAAGAAAAGCGGAATGAATGGAGCAAACAACAACAACAACAACGCAACGTTCTCCCCGCCGCGGCAGGGGCCGCCACACCAAAATAACGGTGCCCCTACTTCCACTTTGCATGGAAGCCTTCGACGCATGCACAAAAGTGTGGACAACGGGCGTCCGAAGTCAGTGCAGCAACACACACGATCGCCATCCGCAGTTAACATGTCCGGTTCCGCGTCTTCGATAGCGTCGCTTTCGCCGCGATCGCGGTTCAATTCAATTAGTGGACCTAGCGGTGGTGCGACGGGGTCGACGACTTCGTCGACATCAGAAAATTGGGAGACAATCGATGACGACGATGATAGCGAGATTGAAGAAGAAATGAGACAATGGAGGAACCACAACAATAACAATGGACATATGTCAAGGATAACACACAGTGTAGCGGGGATGAGGATGGAAGATTATTAATAACAGTGGGAGACGCAAGCAGTGAGTCGACTAGCAGCAGGCTGTTAGAAGAGTATTTACAATATAACTAAATAATAGAATATTTGAAAGTGGTTCTTGGTTTCATTTTTTATTTTATTTTATTTTATTTTATTTAATTTATTTCTACTTTAATTTACTTAGTTTATTTTTTTCGGGTTTATACATCACACCAGCGCACGGGACGAGGCGTTACAGGGCTGAGCTTCGAACAACGATGACGACAGGAACAGAATAGGAAAACAACGAAGAGCTTAGTTTGTCGAGCTTTCTCTATAAAAAGTTTTTTTTCTTCTTTCTTTGTTGCTCTTTGGCTGTTTTTTTCTTGCTATTTTTTCTTTTTCTTTTTCTTTTTTTTTTTTTTTTTTTTTTTTGTTTTTTTGCCGTACAAATTCTTGCTCGGTTTTTTGGAACCTCCGAGCGAGCCGCGTTAAGTTTAATTCCTTCCTTCCCAACCTTAGTATATAGCACTACGTTTTGTCAATGGAACAACGAACCGCGGTGTCAATGTCAGTATCTGCCAATTCAACGGTGACGGCGACCAGCCCAGGACAAGTGCGCCATCGAGAGAAATGTGAACAGCAACAGCGTGGACGAAAACCTGGAAGTAGAAGCGAAACCATATCCCCTTCAACTGTGCCTCCTGTTCCGGCTCCTATCAAGTCGCCAGCTAATCCTGCAGAAATTATTGATGCACTAGAACGAGAAAATGAGAATATAGTTAACCGGTTGCAGCGGGAAATCACCCAGCTCAGGAAAGACAGAAGTCGGAGTCGCTCACAGTCAACGTCTTCTACCTCTTCGTCGATATCGCGCAATCCTTCGGTGAAGTCGCTGATTTCTCCGTCTGTGGTAGGAACAGCAGTGGTAGTGGACGGCGAGGACCTGCCGAGTTCGTCCGGTTCGTCGACGAGGCCGCCGCGTAGTAGTTTTAGCTACAATGGTGAAGAAAGCAATGTGGTTTATTCGTTGAGGAAGGAGAATGACCTATTGAAGAAGAAGCTGGCCGACCTGAGTATTAAGCTTACCGAGAAGGAGAGTGAATTAGACGTGGTGACTAGAGAGCTGAAGGAACTGAAAGCACATGACCGGGCGAACAGCGACGCAAGAGGCGGCGTATGATGAATTAACTGATGATGTTTTTATCTTTATGATTATTATTATTATTATTATTATTATTGTTACGATATTTTTTTATTGCTTTTTTTTTACGACAACTGACGATGATATTAGGTAGAATAAATAGAATGGTTTAAGATTTCTTTACAGATGATAGACCCATTGTCACCAACTAATGAATGCCTGACGGCCACGTCAGGTTGAGAGTATCTCCTAGAATCCTTTCAACTCCCTTCACCAACTTCTCGTCCGACGCCAACATCTCCGCGTCCTCTTTGGCGTGCCAGTACATCTTCACGGCATTTTCCACCTCCTCTACTGTCATCAGTCCAAACACAGTGGGCGCCCATTTGCGCATAGCAAATCGTGCCGCTAAGTCTGCAATTTCTACATTGTGTGGCTCCTGAGCTGTGTACCGGGCGGCCTCGTCTACCTTATCTTTTAAAATTTGAGGAGCAGGATGGAATGAGTGAGTGGACCCGGACCGTAACAAACTCATGCTCAGCGGTGAGGCATTAATTACTTGCCCCACATGGGCCTCAGTTTTAAATCGAGGGATGTACTCGATTAATCGGGTATTTTGTAAACAAAGGTTGCAGTAACTTAAAACCACGTCCAGGGGATGGTCAAGGGTCGACTTAACCAGAGTAGCCAGTTTAAGCAAATAGTCTAGCGGGTATCCTGAAATGCCGACTTGTCTTACTTTGCCTTCTTTCTTAAGCGCAAAAGCTTCCGCGATGGCTTCCAGACACATTTGGTCTTCGACGAACTCCACGTCGTGGATGTACAGAATATCAATGTAGTCAGTGTTGAACCTCTGCAGACTTCGCTCGACAGACTTTCTAATTGAGTCGGCACGATAGTCAAACTCGTCATCGCCTACTCGACCAGCTTTTGTGCAAATGATGTAGCTCTGCCGGGGGAACTCGGGTTTTAGCTTCGCTAAGGCCGCGCCTACTATCTCTTCGGACGGGCCATAGTATGCAGATGTATCTAGTGCGTTTATTCCGAGTTGGAACGCTCGACGAAGGACGTCTTCACATTTAGAT
This sequence comes from Crinitomyces ghanaensis, assembly GCA_030581755.1. Classification (NCBI taxonomy): domain Eukaryota; kingdom Fungi; phylum Ascomycota; class Dipodascomycetes; order Dipodascales; family Trichomonascaceae; genus Crinitomyces; species Crinitomyces ghanaensis. The sequence goes on from JAKTVX010000038.1 coordinate 24,062, forward strand.
TCGTGTGGAGTCTGCGTGTATTTATAGTTGAAAACGCCAGCGCCGAGGATGATATCTGGCAGGCCGTTGTGCGAGGGTATATTCTTCATAGAGCTCGAAAGTGGGAGAAAAAAAAGTTACACTAATAATAAATAATTAATACATTATTAATAAATTATCTACAAATTATTTACAAATTATTTTAGACTTATATGAACTAACGGAAACAGCAACAAAAGACAAAAAAAAGAAAAAAAAAGGTCAGAGTGATGACTCGGCTTAATCTAGTCTTAAGAAGATATTTTTTTATTTATAGCGCGTCGCGCAATGCTCATTTACCATAATGCGAAATCTGTAGACCATAATGAATCACATGGCAAGAGCGCAGGTATATATGCAAGACCAACACAGAGATGCCGAGCTCAAGTAATGATATGATGTTAGTACTACAAGGCACAGTTTTTATCTTTTTCCTAATATGCAACATATCATTCAGCCATGCATCATTCCTTAGCAGGCTTCTCAGACCGTTCAAACATAGCAGAGTAATGAGCCACATAGGATGGCGAAGCAGCAGCAGCAGAGAGGCAGTGGATCTGCAGGGGGAACAAGCAGGGATCATGGATGTTTCTTTGCCTAGCAGGTATGACACACACAGCAACCGAGTGTATGCTCAGTTTCGGGAACCATTTCCAGAGTGGCTTCGAGAACTCACAGGCCTTAGTTCATGGCCAGGGGAGCGTGCTCCATACATTCCGCTGGACCAAGTGAACCTGTCATTAGTGCCGGACTATATTCCAAGACGCAAACTCGGCGACTGCAGTGGAGTCGAAAGGTCGTTCTGTTCTTTCGACTGTTACCGGTGTATAGCAATCGACGACATCGCGAGTTGTCCAGTGATGTCACAGACTTTTGATGATGGGCCGTCACCCAGCACTCCCAAATTATTAGATGAACTACCAGTGAGAACGACATTTTTCACGCAGGGAATTAATGTCATTCGATTTCCCGACATTTTCCGTCAACAACATGCAGATGGCCACTTGCTAGCATCCCACACTTGGAGTCATGGGAACCTGCCAGGCCTGAGTAAAGAAGACATAGTGGCTCAGATCCAGTGGTCCATATGGGCAATGAACGCGACAGCGGGAATTGTGCCTAAATATTTTCGACCTCCGTACGGAGCCATCGATGATCGGGTACGATCGATTACGAGGCAATTCGGCCTAGTGGCTGTGTTTTGGGATAAAGACACTTTTGATTGGAGAGTCAACGATAATTCTAAATCCGACTATGATGTTTTCCAGGACGTTAGGCAATGGCAATATGACGGATCTGCGGGTCTAATATTGGAACATGATTCAACAATTAAAACAGTCAACGTAGGAATTCAAGTTGCTCGGCAGCTAGAACACCGACAGATGACTGTAGCTGAATGCGTCAACGGGCCATGGTACCAATGAGACGACGAGAAAAAGAACAACCAGTCAAAAAGCAAAACATAAAGAAAGAGCAAAACACTGCATATAGAGATCTACTGTAGCTTTAATAATAATAATAATAATAATTAATTTATAAATATACATAGCTTTCTTGACATATCTCAAGATAATGCTTTTTGAAATCGCAGCTCTTCAGAGGCCTGAAAATCCAAAAGTCGCGACATCACCGGCAAAAGCTGTTGTCGTTGTTCCTTGTGCTCCAAAAATCCTAATAGGACATTTTTGATGTACGGCACACTAATCTGTTCTGTATTAGCAAAACCTGAGCTTGACGAAATAGAAGCCATACTTTGTCTGCGAGATGAAGCGGCACTTGAAGCAGCAGACGACGGCACAGTGGACGGATTGTTACTAGCTGCGGCCAGACTTGATGATAGTCGTGAATTCTCCGATTGAAGTGCTTTAAGATCCTGCGTCAGAGTTCGCTGGTTCTTTTGCAGCTTGTCCACCTGCAGCTGAGCATCTTCAGCGACCTTTCTCAAATTACCGTTCAATGTTTGCGTTTGTCGTAAGTCGTGTTCTGCCGTTGAAACCGCATCTCTTAGCTTGCTGACGATCTGTCTCATGCTTTCCAACTCTGATTTTTCAACTGACGCATTCTCCTCGGCTCGGTCACGGCTGGCCCGTATCTCAATAATCTCCTTATGGAATCTAGATTTTTCTTGCTCTAACAACTGTACAGAACTCTCAAGCTCCGCAACCCGCTGCTTTAAATCATCTCGTTCTCGGGTTCTCTTTTTGGTCGACATGAGCATCTCCTCTTCTAGCCGATCTCTCTCTTCTCTTAGGGATCGAATAGTGTCATGGGCTTCTCGGAGCTTCGATTCCTGACTCTCCTCAGCATCATTCAAAAGCCGCCGCATAGTGGTGGATTCTCTAATACGATCTTGTAAGTGGCGATGAGCTTCTGCTAACTCATCCTCCAATGCATCACATCTAGCCTTGGTTTCCGCCATGCGCATGTTGGCTTCTTCAGTCTGGCGTTTAAGCGAATCAGCTAACGACTCAGATTGAACCTTTGCAGTTTCATATTGGCTAAGTTCCGCCAATACCTTGCCATGTTCCGCTTTTATAGTTGCAAGCTCCTTGTTTAGCTTTTCAACCTTCGAAGAAGCCTGCTGAAGGTGTTTGTTAATAATCTGTTTCTCTGACATCAAAGATTGGTGCTCAGATGACAATGAGTTATTCTCAGAGGATAAAGCTCTCACTTTGAGTTTCAGTGTTTCAAGTTCCTTGTTGACTTTGTCTTGGTCTACCGAAAGTCTCGACTTTTCTCTGTTCAGCTCATCTAGCTTTTGGGTTAAGGCATTTTTCTCGCTATTCAATGATTTGACAGAAGTCTCAAGATCACTGTTCTTTCGTTGCAAGTCGTCTTTAGCCCTTAAAGCTTCGTCTCTGCTTTTCACAATGTCATCCCGACCGTTTGCCGCGTCATCCCTTTCGCCAGTCAGAACAGCCTTTTCTTCAATCAACGCATTCTTCTCATCCAACAGCCCATCTCTTTCTTTTTCCATATTCTGACGCGCCTCTGTTAAAACTTTTTCTTGCTCTAGAAGTTTCTCATTTTCCTTTGTCAGTACATCAATTTGTTTTCTTAATCCGTCGCATTCAGATTCCAACGATTTAATCTTGGCAGTCGTCTCCTCAGAGAGGTTTGTGCTCTTTTCTAGCTCGGCTTTCAATGTTTGCGCCTCTTGTCGGAATTCATCTAAAGATCTTTGTGAACTCTCCAACTCCACTTTTAAGCGTTCCAGATCCTTCTCATTGCTATCACTCTCTTTCAATGATTCCTTGGCTTGCACTAATTCCTGGCCAATCGTCTTAATCATGTCGTTGAGCCCATCTATTTCTTCGTTCTTTGTCGATAGAACACGCTTGAGCTCATCGGTTTCGCGCTCGAGTTCGCTCAACTTAATGGCGGCTGAAGCGTCTTGTTTAGATTCTGATTCGGCTGCCTCCTCCTCTGACTTCGCTGCCGTCTCAGGCTCAGGCTCTTCCTTTTTCTCTAAAACTACTGGCTGTGCATGAGACTGACCACCCTTCTTTTTTTTTTTATTCTTCTTTCCTTTACCGCTGCTGGGAACAGCACTGTTAATCGTGGTAGCAGTAACAACAGCAGGAGTGTCAGTCGTAGTGTTAGCCGGTGTTGCGGTCCGAACATCTTCCAATTGCTTCATTAGTCCGTCTTTATCTTTACTTAGCTGCGCAATCGTATCCTCTGATTTCTGTTGGTTCTCGGCACTTCGCTCCTTTAACTCATCTAATTCCTTAAGCTTCGCGTCCAACTCTCGCTGTTGAGCATCCTTGTCAGCCAAATATTCCTTTCGCAGACTCTCTATTTGCTTCTCCAGTTCTTCAATACGAGCTCGCGCCGCGTCTCCTGCTGTTGCTTCGTCAGCCGACTTGGACTCAAGTTGTTGGTTAACCTCATCAAGCTTCGTTTGTAACTCTTTGTTCGTTTCCTCCATCTCATCAGTAGCCTTTTTTGATTTCTCACTAGCCTGCTCCAATTTCTCGTTAGCCTTCTTGAGTTCCTCGTTCGCCTTTTGGATATCATCATTTGCGCTCTGCAACCGGTTTTTATCAGATTCTAGCTCCTTCAACTGTGTTTTTAGTAAATCAATTTCTTCAAGATGGCGCTGGCTATCGGCAGAGTCAGCGGCTTTATTCTTCTCTAATTCTTTCATGTCTTCCCTGAGCTTATCTAGCTGAGACTGCAAATCCTTGATCTTCTTCTTGGAGTCCATGCCTTCCTCTGTCACGCGTCTAAATTCGGTCTCCAACATCTTCGTCTTGGAATTCAGTCCAGTCAGGTATTCAATCAAAACCTCAGGCTCGCTAATTGACTGACACGGCGTGTGCTCTCCCAGTACTCTTTCAAAAATTTTCATCAGCTCCCCTTTTTTCTTTTCGACCCGGTACGCGCGAAGAAGCAAAGGGTATTTTGCCTCGTACTTCACAAACTTTCGCAGCTTCGCCTGAACATCCTGCGGTAGGTCTTCTGAAATACTGAACGAGGGAGACGAGCTGCCCGCAGCGCCAGTATCGGGCGAGCCCAGCTCCTGCTGCTGCTGCTGCTGCTGTTTAGCCTGCGTAAAGTCGCCGGTGTCGTTGGCGTCATCCTTTGTACTATCCTGTCTTCTTGTCGGTTGCTCTGCCTTTCCTTGGTCGCCTGCGGGAGTGGCCGGTCTAGAATTAGACACAGATGGAGTAACTGGTCTGGAACTCAGCCGCGAACCTGCAGCATCATCACCAATTTCCAGTGTAGAAGCGTCTGGCGTCTGAGATTTCAAAATGTTCGCGTTCTTGGATAAAAGCTGCAGATCCGACCTCTGATCTGGGACTTGTGGGCTACTTCTGGGACTTCTATCGCCCGCGAATTTCTGTTCTAACTCTTCACCAAATTTCTTACTGAGTTCCGACAATTGAGAGAACATGGTACCGGTACTAGCAAGATAAGAGTCTGTTGTTAGTGTTTACCCCCAGTACTGTGTACCAATCGTACGTGTTGGGTTACGGCGGTCGTTAGGTTGATCTGTTAATCTATTAAGGTTAGTAAGAGTGCCTGCTGTCGATGACTTTTCGGTCTTGGCATTCTGCTAACAGTGCGGTGCGGTGCGCGGTGCTTACGGCAGCATTCCGTACCGCACGACGAATTACAAGCCCCACATAAGCCTGGAACCTTAACGTAATTTGGATTTGTCAGATCGTTCGGGTGACATCAACAAAGGATTGACTGATTAGACAAAGGAAAAAGTTTTTGAAAAAAAAAATATCAGCATGACTCAAGAAGACTCGTTTAATGTAAGTATCCTCGGTGCATTTTTCTGAATTTTTTTCTCAGTTTCTATTATTATTATTATTCCTAGTATTGTTATTGTTATCTTCTTTTTCTTATTTTGACTATCTCTTCTCTGTGTTATTCAAACTAACAGGACTGTATATGCGGTGCCAATGCACTGCGAAGAATGCGTCAAACATGTTACTTCGACCCTCAAACAACTAGACGGCATTCAAGACGTTGATTGCGACTTGAAATCTCAACTGGTGTCGGTAGTGGGATCGACCCCGCCATCACAAATTGTCAAGGCTATTCAAACAATTGGCAAAGATGCCATTGTTCGAGGAACAGGCAAGCCAGATTCCGCCGCTGTATGCATCCTTGAATCGTTCGAGGACGACAAGGCCCCTGTCAAAGGACTAGCCAGAATCGTCGCCATCTCCTCAAACCAAGCCCTATTCGACATAACTGTAAACGGACTACCGAAGGGAACATACTTCCCGTCCGTCAGGGAATCGGGTGATCTGTCCAACGGCCCGCTATCCACAGGAAAAGAGCTAATTAGTCTAGGAAATATCCAAGTAAATAGCCCATTGGACAACAAGGACTCATTACTATCACAGAATACCGGATACTCGGGTCAGGCTTTCGTTCGGCGCAATGTTAGTATTTCAGATTTAATCGGTAGAAGCATGACATTGAGTGCTGGATCTAACAACTTAACCAAATATTCATTAGTAGGAGTAATTGCTCGCAGTGCGGGAGCCTGGGAGAATACAAAGACTGTGTGCAGTTGTTCGGGCAAGACGTTGTGGGAAGAGAGGTCCGATGCTGTAGTTAAGGGAATTAATTGATCGGCGTGATGTGATAACAGCGTAATAATAATAGTAACAATAATAAATTAACGTGTATGAACCAAAATAAACAATGAGAGAATTTTGAGGCAATTTATTCCATTTTGATAACAACCTTAATGGTAACCTGACGGGTGATGCGGAGGTGCAGCAAGGTAGCCAGCCAACTGTTCGCATTGCGAGCCACTAACGCACGAACACAAAGAAAAAAAAATGTCTTGTGATTTAATATTTTTCATTTTTCATTTTAATTTACAAAATACCGTTAGCTGCCAATAGTTTAGCAACCTTTTCAGAAGTTGGATCTTTTGGTGGTTCAGGCTTGGCTGGTCCTGCCGCCCCAGGCTCTCCTGGACGCTCTCGCGGTTCGTAATTCAAAGAGGTTTCGTACTGTTCTTCAATTGATGGGGCTTGATGAAATCCTTGATTCAAAAATTGTTGAATATCTGGTACTTCTTCAAAATTGTACGCCATGACCTGGAACTGTCGGATGTTTTCAATAATCGAAGCAGTCTTAATTCGCTTAGCAAAATTCACATATTTGTGCGCCGAGTCAAGATAGTCTGCGTTACCATCTTCAACGAACGTCAAATCCGTCAAATAAACTCCAAAAAATGGAATGGTCGGCGACGACACTAAACTCAAGATATCTCGGTACTCGTTAAAATTGCGCGATGAATTCATCAACCTATTCATGGTTTCCAACTTTGTAACATTCTTGGGACTAACAAACTCCCACGTCTTCTTCATCCTATGGATGGTCGACGAATATAGCGCAGATATGATCGCGGTCATTGACGAGAAATTGTTGAGTGACCTGCAGTATTCAGCAACTTTAATAAAGTACCGTATACAGTTTGCTCGTCGTTTTGCGTCCGAGTGCCGAAGAATGGCAAATGCCACCCAGTTCGTCATACAGTTGGAATTGTGAATAAACATCCCAATATGTGACGATCCATCCTTCTTGCGTCGTCCATGTGCCCGTTTTAAGCATTCCTGCGCTGTAATCTGCACTAGTAACTTGAACTCCCGAATACAAAGCTGTCGCGCCATTTCCATGGGATCAATCTCCGACAACTTGAATCGCTTCAAATTGGACGGCAAAATAGGCATAGGCGGTCGTGTAGTAGTGTGGACTACATGACGCTTGAACGACGGTTCCTTGTTATTCATCCGTTTCTCAACAATATTGTATAACGACACACCGCCCGGAAACTTCTGCGCTTTCAACTGGGCAGCAAACTTAAGCATCGAATCAAATAATGACGACCGCTCATCCCCTGTCATCTCGTCGCTGTCGTCTTCAAACCAATACAAATCCAGCCACGTCTTCATGATGTTTACCACTCGCAGTCGGATAGGTCGCTGTTTCTTTTCTGTCCACGCGCCGAACTCGTCAGGCGTAAGACCCTCCGGTGGCTGGATCATAAACCGCTCTACCAACCCATCAAACAGGGTCCGTGCGTCCATGAAACTCTGAAATGTGAGCAGCATGGCCACATTGAATTCGGAATTCAACTTATTGTGCAGTGTCAACTGCTCAATAAGCGCGGGTATTGTTCCTCCACGTAACTGGTTTTTCTTGTCATAGACCATCTCGTCGCTGTGCTCCAGTCTCAGGTACCACGGACTGTCGTCCTCTTTAAACGACGACTGCGATCCTGCCAAACTCATCACATCGGCCAGTGACGAGTCCTGACGGCGTAGTGAAATCGAAGACCGTCTGCTCTCCGAAGGACCGTTCCGTCCTCCGGCCACACTAACGCCACCTCCACTAAAATCGAACATATCCGAATTAATGGCTAGCAATCGCGTGTCCTTCGGCGAATAATACTTCGACTCCCGCGATAACATAATCAATTGCTCAATTAGTTTCTTTACCAAATCTCGAGTAGCTAGCGCACTGTCTTTCATCTTGCCTTCATTCTGTCGTTCATACGAGAAAAATACCTCCTCTAATCGTACCTGCTCAAACTTCTCGCTTAAAGACATAAGCACATCTTCGCTGTCAATTTCAAGTTGCGAACTCGTCTTGTCCAGGTAGGCAATGTCATTGCACACCAACTGCTTGAGTTCCAATATTTTATCCAAGTCCATCAAATGGGTCTTGGAGTCCGAGGCATTGATCCGGCATGCATTAAATCTCGTTAAATCCACACATTCTATTATGTTTGTAATAGTCTTAACGATGTTAGCAAATGTCTGCAACGACGACAATAAAATCTTTGATCGATCTTGCGTCGCTTCAACACTAGTAGAACTAGGCGCAGTTTCGCTGAGTTTGCTAAGCTGTGTGCATATAGTCCTTAACGTCTTAAATCGGGTTTCCAAAGTGTGCACCACATCCAGATCCAGATCCACGGATGCATCATATACTTCCAGAATCAAAGAAAGGTTACGGTTGCGTAAACCCGAATCGCCAGCTGAGGATCCATCATTGGTATTGGGTGACAACTGACGATAGCTTTCACTCAGCAGTGCCAATGAGCCAGGAATGTTACCAGTGCCCTGGTTGTCTGAAACAATTGTGCCAGCTCGTGTGAGCATAACGTTATTCCATATGCCGTCGCTGTAAAATCGGACGTCAAATTGGGTTGGCGGAACATCAATGCTGTCGATGGACGTAGTTTGTGAACCAAAGAACTGAGTACTCTGCTTGAAATCTTGGTACAACTGAACTAGGTTGCTGGCGTTTGTTACCAGCTCGGCAATCAAACTAAGCTCTAGCTCTTTTTCCGACTCAAGCGCAGCGGTACTTTCCTCCTCGTTATTTACAATCATCATAAAAATGCTGCGTCGTAGTCCAAGTCGCGCTAAGGAGCTCATCATTTTGCGGTATGCTAACGACAAATCCGGTTCTTGGGCGGTACTGGGGTATGCACCCGGAGGACATCCAATATACAGAGAAATCTTTTGAACCTGCAGAGACAAAGCTTTGAAATTCTCATAAAACTCCTCCAAAGAATCATCTCTTACTGATTCTGACAACTTGTCTGCTGCCGAATGGACGTGATTGAGAGCTTCAGTCCATGTCTGTTCAAAGTCAGAATCTTGAAGATCGCAGAAAAGCATAAGTGAAGACTCAAAAGAATTTCCAGCATCATGCGGAAGAATTGAATTCGTTCTAGATCTTTTAAACTGGTTAGCAATTTCGCACACACAAGAAAAAAAAAAGGTTAGAAAAAAAGAAAAGAAAAACTTACCAATCCGCCGGACATGTCAGTCTTGTCCATAAATTGAATATCATCAATAGTCGTAGCCGTTCCTCTTCTTGAATTAGACTCTTCTTGCAAATCTTTAGGCACAACAACTGAAGCGGGTATCTCTTCTTCCTCACCAGCAATCGCATCGACTCTTTCAAAGGGAAGATCCTCAGTTACATGCAACCGACTTGCATTAACATAAATTAATTTTCCAGAGGTTGATACTTGAGGCAACCAGAACGACGGGTTGTTACTATAAGCACTATCCCTGGTATCGACACTTCTATAGCGAGAAAAGAATTCTGAATTTTGCGACGACGCATAACTCGACACCGAAGTCTTGCGGCTCAAGCGGGAAAGATCTCCATCGTCTCTTTTATAGAACGAATCCATGTAGTCGGAACCCGCGGGTGCTGCTCCACTATTGGGATTATTATATGTTGATGCGCAATCTCTATCGGACGTAGGAGCAATATGCTGTAATTCTGATGAAGATGAAGAACCGACAGACATGAACGTAAGTCTAGAAGCCGCATTAGCGTCGTATCTCATTTCACTCCTGTCGCCACTGCCGTCAGTGCCTGAAGTCGAAACGGCAGTAGAAGCAATGGAATGTCTTGGAAGTTGGGAAGACGAAGACGAGGAATTCACAGGAAGTTGCTGCTGGGATTGCGAAAACTGCCTCTGTTGCAATGGCGACGACTCACCAACTGGCGAAGTTAATGATGTTGACGAAGTTTGCTCCACAGGAAGCCGCTGAATGTAGTTTGATGGAAACCAACCCCGAGGGCCCGAGGCTAGCTGGCCTTCCCACCACCCGGAGTCCAGCTTTGTGACCACATAAATTGTGTCACCGCGGTTAAATGCCAAGGAATGGGGTTTGTCTGAAGCATAGGGGTATAACGCAATGACAGTATCAATAATTCGAATTGACGCATTATTTCCGCTGCCAATGTCTGCCGCACTCATTGAGGAGCTAGTGGGATCCATGACTGCACTGTTTTGATATGAATATTGTAACGCTCCAAATAAACTTTTTCTCTACCAATTCACCACAGTCTCTTGCAACTCTTGTTTTGAAGTTTGTTGGCTGTCAAATAGATATCTTAGATGTTGTAGTTTTTGTTGTTTTTCAATTAGGACCATAGGACAAATTTTTCGTTTCTTGAGGAAGGGGGGAGTGGGAAATGTCGTTCTTGTTTTTTTTTTTTAGCAACAGATGGATGTAGTATTCATTGATGGACAGGAAAAGGAAAAGGAATAGGGAAAATGCACGCTCTCAACCGACACAGGTTCTTTCAAAACTTGATACAAGATATCGGTTACTGTACTGTCATGTAAAACGACCGCAGTCCGAAATTGTAACTTATAAGGGCGCGGGTGGGCGAACGTGGTAGTGTGTGTTTGTGCGTGCGTCTGCGGGTGTCTGTGTGTGCGCAGTGAGGCTGGGGTTAGTAACCCAAAAAGAAAGTAAACTACACCTAAAAAAAGCAAATGCAGTTAAATCGCTTAATAAATAGGTTTAGTTAAAGGGGCGTGGGGGATCAGAGCAGTTGGGCAACCAGTGAGTAACTTTAGTAAATGTTGAGCCGGGAGCCACCGCGGCTCGGTGCGGCGCGGCACGGCAATATGGATATTATTATTAATGTCAGACATGTCAAACCGCACAGTCGTATCTCGGGAAATGCATGCACATGTGCGTCAGGTCAATCAGGAGAACCGTGGCATGAATATGTCAAAGGCTGAGAGCGGGGAACTTGCGCATGTAACGAAGTCAAAGAAAAAAAATAAAAAAGGTTAAATAAAGAATTAAAAAAATAAATTAAATTAAAATAGCCGGAGTAAGAGACGTTGGCTGTATCGTTTTCCGCTACGCTTAATGTTGGCAGTCGTTCGATTTGCCCAAATAGGAGATTTAGATAAGAAAAAAAAAAGAAATAATAATCAAATGTACCCAGCATCAAAACGAAGTTAGCAGCGAAGCAGTAAGGCTAGCTTCAACTGACGAAACTGGAACATAGCTGACCCAAGTTTAACCAATTAGTATCGGATAATTAATTACAAGTTGACTGCCTGCAGTCTAGGCATGCATGGTCACGCGAGCATCATCTTCGGATCAGCGCCGGTCGGACAACGGTCGGAGACGTTGCTCTGAATCAGTTCATGTCTAGATAGTTTTTTTGGTAAAGGGGATGAATAGCCTTGCGATGTTTTCGTGGTTTTGAATCTTTCAGTCTTTTCAATCCAAGGCCCTTGCTGGTGGTCCTGCTTCGTTCTGAAGAGCCATCGTACCCTGTAGAAGAAAACAAAGCCAACTGATCACATCCTTGACCACGACTTCAGTTTGCAGGGGGGCATACCTGGCTTTGACAGATGGTGCTACAAAATTGATGTTAAATTCTCGAATTTCCGCCGTGACCGCGCAGTTGAACATTACCAATTCCGGTAAACGATTTGTGCATGATACTACCGGACATAGAATTATCACCTAACCCGACTGCAGTTATATGCGAGGTTAACCGTTGTTAATTTTCAAGAAATGATGACAAGAATATTAATACAAGACTCAATTAAATAGCTAACTATGTTATATTACTGTTCGCCCACCACATTTTGGGGTAGAGTGAGTCCAGCGCGTGTTTTCATTAATATTGGTTCCTCCGGTAAGATTTACGCTAAAATATAGACTTCAAGCGCCGTACCGCATGGCTACGAAAACCTGTATCCAAGACGTCCTATCAGCTGATGAGTCAATTGCTGCTACAACCGGAACTCTCCAATCCTTGTGACATGAATACATTATACTAAGCTCGAAAATCAGTAACTAGTCCGGTTGTATCTTGAATGTGTCCGAGGTTTGCCAAAATATCAGACAGCCCCTGACTATCCAGAAGAAGAAAGAAAGAGAAAAAGAAAAAGAAAAAAAAAAAAAAAAAAAAAAAAGAGATAGAGGGAAAAAAAGAAAAAGGGACATTTTGGTGGGAGAAAACAAGCAATCTGAAAAGTGGGACCACGTACTCCGATCTAATGCATGATGCGAGTTAGCGCGGCGTCGGTACCCAAGAGAGGAGTAGTAGACCATTGAAGATTTCAAAAGAAACATAGATTAAGACTAGTACCCAATGCAAAGAAATAATAATTTTAACGAAAAACAACATAAACGCACGCCAGCCCAATACAATTCAAGCCAGTTAGCTAATTACTCCACGTGCCTCCTTGAATCGCTCTGGGCAGTTGCCTGGTGATAATAGTGGGCATCTGGATAACTTAAAAAAAAAAAAAAAAAAAAGGAATGTGTAATAAGAAATAGAGCAAAGATATCAAGGCCAAAAACAGCAGTAATCGACAGGTTCCGAAATGTTATCAGTATTCTCAACAAGTGCTAATTTAACCATGTACGGCGATTACCGCACGGCGTCTGTCGATCATTGTGAGACATAGAAACCGGGCGGGAACATAGTCGCGAGATGAATATTCAAGTTAAATTTAGATCAACCCCAAAATAGGGTATTTTATGCAAATGAAGAGTCATTGATAATTAACTAATCGGCAATGACCAGCAATCATTAACATGACTAACTAGACAGATAGACCAACTAAAATTAGTAAGTAGCCCAATCTGTCGGATCTCGGATGTACAAGACGCCCCAACCCTAAAAAAGTAAAGGGTCCCACCCTGCATGAAATAGCGATGATGACAAGTTTGTGTTCAAGCTCAGGGGAGATCCATGGACTACTTGAGGAAAAATGCCAAGCAGACCCGTTGACCACAATTTAATTAATTAGATCCAATAAAATGCACTATTAATGAGCACGTCGGAGAGCTACGATTTGAGTGGCCTTGATGTCGTGGTTATGCGATTGTCTTCGTATTTTTATTTTAATTTTTTTCTAATTTAATTTTTTTTTTTTTTTGTTCCGTGATGTCTCAAGTCTCGGGAACGTCGACTAACTGAAACTTACAATTGTGGAATTCAGCCGCGCGGCCTCCACCTTCCTTACCCATTCCGTTTATTTTCTCCCCCTGAATACTGTCCCCTAGGCGCCCCTGGGGTGCGCTTCAGACTTGTATCAAGGGGCCTTGACTTTATCCTGTTGTATCCCCTGAAATAGATTCGCCATGAATCGTCGACGGAGGCGATCGCGTCGTTGTCAGGGTAACCTTTTCCAGCCGCAATCGGTTTAACGTTTTTGTTAACTTCACCCAACTTCACGTTCGCTCTCACACACATACGCACATCATGTCCGACGTATCTATCGACGGAGTGGCGTTTCACAAACGGGTGCATATTTTGCAGCGAGGAATATCTGAAGGAGATCCTGCATTAGACGGCGCGAAATGTATACTTGTTGTGATTGGCAAAAGCAATGAAGATAATCCCTACATGAAGAGTGCAGTTCTTCATAACTGGCTACTAGGGTATGAATTCCCATCGACAGCTTTAGTTATTTCAAAAGACAAGACTATTTTCGTTACAGGACAGAGCCAGGCCAAATACTTGGAGGCTATTAAGAACGAAAAAGGCGGAGCCGATCAGAGCGTCGAAATTTGGACGCGTTCCAAAGATGACGAACATAACAAAAAATTATTCAACGACCTAATTGAGTTTATGGAAAACCAAGGAAGCGACGTAATTGGCCACATACCCAAAGATAAATACGCCGGGCCATTTATCACTAAGTGGAATGAAGTATTTGACGCGTCGAAGGCTAAGTCGAAGTTCAAGATGGTAGATGTGTGGCCATTCATGGCTAAACAGATGGAAGTAAAAGACGAGGAGGAACTAAAATGCGTGCGGCAAGCATCTAAAGCTTCGGAGATTGTCATCAGTAAATTTGCTGATGACATTGTGACTGCTGTCGACGAAGACCTTCGAATTACTCACGAAGAACTCAGTCAGAAAGTTGAAGACAAGATTGAAGAGACGAAAATTTTCCGAGACTTGAAAGACTTTGATGCCGGCCAGCTATACTGGTGTTATTCTCCTATTGTTCAGAGTGGTGGCGTGTACGAGCTTCGGCCGTCAGCCCAGTCAGACAATCGAAAACTTGAAGCCGGCGTCATTCTCTGTAGTTTGGGATTGAAATATAAAAGCTACTGCTCTAACATTTCTCGAACTTACCTGATCAACCCTACGCAAGAGCAGAAGCGCAACTATGAACTGGTCGTCAAGACCCAGCAGAAAGTGCTTAATGCCATCCGAGACGGCGTCAGCTGTAAAGATATATTCAATGTCGCCTCGGATTATATTAAGAGCAAGCAGCCTGGACTGGAAACGCATCTAACTAAGAATATTGGGTGGGGTATTGGAATTGATTTCCGAGATTCTAACTTGTTGCTCAACAACAAGAACCATAAGCCATTGAGAAACGGCATGACTCTCAATATTGTAATTGGATTAGCCGATATTAAAGACAGCGAAACGAACAAGACTTACGCGTTGATGGTTGCAGATACTGTCCGAGTAACTGGCGATGGATGCATTATTTTCACAGATTTGTCCAAGAATCTTGGAGATGTCTCATTTAAGATTGAGGAGGATGTGAGCTCTTCTAAAAAGGCATCAAAGAGGGACGGTAGAGTTAATGGAACGGATGGCAGCAAGCTTAAAGCATCTGCTAGCGCAGCTGCCGGAGGCCGCCGCGGCACTGCTACTTTACGTAGCAGATTGAGAGCTGAAACTGTTCAGGGAGCGGACGGATCGCATGAAAAGAAGCGAGATGAGCGACAGAAAGCGTTGAAGGAGAAATTACAAAAACGTGGTGAAGAGATGTATCCGGACGACAAGAGTGAGAAACCAGCAGAAGCACCTGTCAAGGCGAAGAAAGTTGAATCCTACAAGAGAGACAGTCAGCTGCCAGCTCAAGTTAAGGATCTGCGAATCATTGTTGATGCCAAAGCTCAGACGATTATTTTACCCATTAACGGACGTCCTGTACCTTTCCATATCTCGACATACAAGAATGGATCCAAGACAGAAGAAGGAGACTATGTGTATGTTCGGTTGAATTTCTATTCGCCTGGCCAGACAGCCGGTAAAAAGGAAGAGCTACCGTTTGAAGATCCTAATGCGCAATTCTTGAAAAGCATTACGTTCCGATCTCGGGATGGCGACCGAATGAGTGACATGTTCAAGAAGATTCAGGAATTAAAGCGAGAAAGTGTTAAAAAAGAAGCTGAGAAGCGAGAGATGGCAGATGTGGTTGAGCAGGATCAGTTAATTGAAGCTAGGAATAGACGGCCGGCAAGATTAGAGATGGTTCATATTCGTCCAGGTCCTGAAGGCAAACGGGTACCTGGAACCTTAGAAATCCATGAGAACGGTGTGCGATACCAATCTGCTCTACAGTCCGATCAGCGCGTCAATGTCTTGTTTTCGAATGTTCAGCACATGTTTTTCCAACCTTCCAAACAGGAACTTATTGTTTTAATTCATTTTCATCTCAAGAACCCAATCATGATTGGTAAAAAGAAGACCCAAGACGTGCAGTTTTATCGGGAAGCCGCAGATATGGCATTTGATGAGACTGGAAACCGACGCCGCAAATACCGATACGGTGATGAAGACGAATTGGAACAGGAACAAGAAGAGCGACGAAGAAGACAAGCGCTGGATCGGGAATTCAAAGCGTTTGGAGAACAGATTGTCGATGCGTCAAAAGGACAAGTCGAAATGGATACTCCAATTCGAGATTTAGGATTTGATGGAGTTCCGTTCCGAAGCTTGGTATTGTGTCAACCGACGACTGAATGTTTAGTGCATTTAGTTGACCCGCCATTTTTAGTTGTAACATTATCGGAGGTCGAGATCGTCCATTTGGAAAGAGTGGTGTTTGGACTGAAGCAGTTCGATCTTGTGTTTGTGTACAAGGATTACAACCGACCCGTGACGCATATTAACTCAATCCCGGTGGAGCAGCTAGAATCTGTTAAAGACTGGTTGACGGAAATGGAGATCCCGGTCTACACTGGTACTCTTAACTTGAACTGGCCATCCATCATGAAGACAATCACGGCCGACAAACATAAATTCTTTGAAGATGGAGGATGGAGCATTCTTAGCATGGATGAGGGATCGGACGTAGGAAGTGAAGAAAGTGAAGAGGAGAGTGAGTTTGAAGTCAGTGATGAAAACCCTGAAGATGAAGAGGCCGAGGAGTATTCCGAGGACGAAGGCAGCGAGGCATATTCTGATGAAGACGAAGAGGGTTCCGAGGAAGAGTTATCTGAGGAGGGAGAGGATTGGGATGAGTTGGATGCAAAGGCCCAAAAGGAGGAACAGACAAGAAAGAGAAAACGCTAAACACAGTGGTATTATATATGTATATGAGAAATATAAAATAAATAATTTGACGATTTTTTCTTTTTCTTTTTTTTTTTTTAAGAGAAAATACCATTGATTCGCTATTTCGTTTTATTGCCATTTTCGTGTTTTCCCGTAAAAACTAAGAGCACCACCGTGGTATTGTACGATTACCCAAAACGGCAACGTGCGAGAAGCTTAAAGTTTATTTATTCGTGAAACAATAATAATATGAACGCGGTCATCAGCCATTTGTTCGACGTGTTAAACGATGACGATGAGGTTGAACGAAACAAAAGCATCGTGAGTCTGACTTATATATTTCCCCAATTTGTCGATGCCGTGGGCCTGATTGAGACCGGAAAACTGATACCATTGGCCAGACTATCGAGAAATGGGCCGCCCCACGGATCAGTTAATTCACTGTCATACAAGAATGCAGCTGTCTACAAATCAGGAGAAGAAGTCGTGGACTTAAGGTTGTGGGCATGTTCATGCGAAGATTATTGCTGGAAGCTGATGAAGCGAGAGGATGATGAGGAGGATGATGACGACGAGTCTAGTAGCCACCACCATCAACAGAATGACAGATGGAGCACTGTCTGTGAGCATTTACTAGCAGCATATATTTGCAGCAGGAGATATAGATTCATTGAGAAGTACATTGCCGAGCCACAGTGGGTCTCTAAAGACGAGCTCCTAAATATTTATTTTACATGAAAGTTAAAAAAAGAAAAAGAAAAAGAAATGTGAAGAGAAGGAAAAAGAAAAAAGACCGACATTTAAAACACTGACTAACTGACAGCACCAATTGGACTAACGAGCTGACCATGCGTCGAATATGCACACGTATGTATGTTCACATGTACATAGTAATATATGTGCAATTTAACGAGCCATTTCATGTATCCAGTTCATACTTTGTTAATATCATGTTGCCTGTTTTCTGTTTGGGTTAGTCATCTTTAATTTATAGTTAAAAAACTTAAGATCCCCCCATTCCGAGCCCCCTTCACATATTACTACTATACATTAACAGACACCGGACGGCGAGAAAAAAAAAGGAAGGTCAAGAAACCAGCCGAACGACCAACAACATAAAGGCTTAAGAACTGCGTCCAAAAAACGAGGAAGAAAAGCCCAAAACATCCAGTCATCTGCTGTTGATTAGGTGACGACCCCAGGAAGATCCCGAAATTCTCTCCCCAACAAACGAAAAAAAGAAGTTCATACGTCACATATAATGCACTTTGTGGCAGTGGATTTATCAGATCCATTTATAGCGGAACTTCACAGCAAGTACGAATTAAAACAACCGAGTGTGCCATGGTTTTCATGTCCAGGACGAGGGTTCCCGAAACGAAGAAGCCATATAAATAGAAGGTCTCAAATAAGGACTGCGGGGTCAACGACGGCCACGCCGGCAACGGAACAACAAAAGGAGAAACAACAACAAGAAAGTCAGATAAAAGAGCTAAAACAACTAACGGAACGACAAAAACCGAAAGCATGGGCAGACATAGTCCGGTCAAGTGCTCCAGCCAAGCCTAAACAACAACAGCGGGCAGCGACTGTGAACGGCAGCAAAATTGACAAAATAGTAAACTCAGAGGCCGGCAATGTAAATGTATCTAACGCTAATACCCAGAGCAGTACTGCTGCCACCACTCCCAGTAGCGGCGCCACTGCTCTTTCCAGTACATCTTCTTCTGTATCTAACACCCCAACACTCAGTGCAGCGCATGTAAAAAAGCCAATGTCTCAAGTGGTCGCACAATACAGCTATCGACGTCGACAAAGAGCCAAAAGCAAAGGACTCGTCAACCAAGGAAACATTTGTTTCATGAACTCTATCTTACAAGCACTAACTCATTGTCAACATTTTTATTCACTAATTATGACCCTCGGTCAGGAAGCCCAACACAGGATTAATAGCGATACCCCAGTACTTGATGGACTGATTGAGTTCATGACGGAATTCAGTGCCGATCATACTGTCAGTCCATACACTGCGGAATCGTTTTACAAAGTCATATGCAAACACAAAAGGTTTCAACATTTACAGCGAGGTCGCCAGGAAGACGCCCAAGAGTTCTTAGGATATCTGTTAGAGTGCTTAGAAGAGGAGTTCTTGGTGCTGCAAAATCAGGACGAGGCAGCAGCGGCGGCTAATGAAGAAGACAATGCGGCAAAGAAGGCTGATGCTGCCAGCAAGAATTTAGGTTCGGCACCACATAGTAATAGCGGCAACGCCAATGACTGGGTCGAAGTCGGCAAGAGGAACAAGCAGATGCAAACAAGATTTGCAGGCCAAGAAGGCAACACTCCAGTGAGTCGCATCTTTGGAGGTCAATTCCGCTCAATGTTAAGTATTCAAGGGCCAACGAAGTCTGCTCCTTCAGTAACTTACGATCCTTTTCAACACGTCCAATTGGATATAAGCGATGATAGGATCGGTAGCATAGAAGACGCAATTGCTGCAATGTGTGAGCCAGAAACTATAACATACCACACTGTGCAAAAGGGTCACGTGACGGCTATTAAACATGTAATGTTTGATAAACTGCCGAGAGTTTTAGTGGTTCATTTGAAAAGATTTATGTATGCTCACGATGAGTGGTCTATGAATTCCACTAATGGTAGCGGCGCTGCGGGAGTTACCGGTAGTGGTGGCAGTATCGGTAGTGCCGGTGTTGACGATGTTATCAAGAAGATTACGAAGCCTATCAAATTTAGTGACAGTTTGCAACTTGGCATGAAAGATGGCAACACTGCTAAATATTCTTTATTCGCTGTGGTATACCACCATGGACCATCAGCTACGGTGGGTCACTATACGGTTGATGTGCACGCTGAGAATGGCTGGACGAGTATTGACGATATACTAATTGAGAAATTACAGGACGATGTTCATTCCTCGCCAGAACCTGATACTATTACCAATGGTCATGCGCAAAGCTATGTAAGCGGAAGTGCTGTGAAAAGTCAAGGCGCCACTGGAAGCGGTAGCGGTAGGTCTACGCCGATATCTGCCAGACCGAGAATGGACTATTACGGTAACGGAAAGGCAGCATATTTACTATTTTATGCATTGAACGACTAGATAATGAGATATGAGAATAAAAAAAGTAAATAAAAAGATTTTTTAAACAAGAACGCGAACAAAACTATGAATAATAATAGTAAAAAAAAAAGTTTATTATTAAAGAATAATAAAAAATAAGTCCAATATAATTATCCTACAATACTAGCTTTACAAAAGAGCAGCTACCAAACCAGCCAATGCAATACCCACAGAGTCGGCCATCAAGTTGACTGCAGCACCTTGTCGAATTGTGGTAGTAACAGGAACAACTGGTACCACGGTAGTTGTTGGAACAACTGGCGCCACGGTGGTTGTAGGAACAACTGGTGGAACCACAGTAGCAGTAGTAACTGGAGGCACCACAGTTGTAACTGGTGGGACGGAAGTTACAGGTATGACAGTGGTTACTGACACTGGAGGAACAACAGTAGTGGGAACCACTGGAGGAACAACAGTAGTGGGAGTGACTGGAGGAACAACCGTGGTGGGAGTAACCGGAGGAACAACCGTGGTGGGAGTAACCGGAGGAACAACCGTGGTGGGAGTAACTGGAGGAACAACCGTGGTGGGGGTCACTGGAGGAATAACCGTTGTAGGAGTCACTGGAGAAACCGTAGAGGTGCGGATTGTGATGTTTTGAGTAGGAATAGTGGTGATGTTGATAGGAGGAGGCACAATAGTTGTAGGAGGAATAGGAGGAGTGGTAGTGATGTTTCTGGGAGGAGGAGTAGTGGACACAGGAACAGTGCTAGTGGTTGTGATGACACAAGGACATTCAGTGATTGTGATTTCACAAGGTGCGGTAATGGTAGTTGTCAAGGTACCAAAACTGAACACAGTAGCGGTGGTGATCGTCGTGACAAACGAGCTAACAGTAATAGTGTTGGTAATAACGGTCGTGACATTGGCTTGATTACCCTTGTCCTGGGCGAGCGCCAAGGATGCGGAACCTAAGGCGTACAATAAAGCGTTGAACAGCATTGGTTAAACGAGCGAACTAATTAATGAGATGTGTGGAATAGAAAAAAAGAAGGCTAAGGCGACGGGTCATTGCAATTTATATATCAGATGTGAAACAAGTACCCATTGTTCGAAGCTTTGTGCTTGCAAATATAAAACGCCTTGCATGGTCTAAGGCGCGCGGACATAATAGTCTATGCATGAACATGCAGAGGATGTGTCAAGACAAGAAAAATGACTAATTTAAAAATTTGTAAGCTAGCCATATTTCACTAGTTCAATGCATAATCAAAGGACACAATAGTGAATCTATTAATTTTGTTAGCGAAAAGGTTTGCGGCTATCATATCCGACAGAGTTGAACAAAACAAAACAAAGGGACTTAACCTTACCCAATTAGGAAGGTGCGTTCACTGCCATCATCAGATGTTGCATAGTCAAGACAAAGGCGGATCTAAATATGGTTGGCTATCGGGGATAATAGTGCGACCTAAGGCGTCACCGTTTTTGTTAGGGGTGGATGGAGACTGGTTAAAAATAGAAACGTGCCCATTTGAGGCGTGAATGGGAGGAGATGGTGGTGCATGAGAAGGAGGTGCCTGTGGAGGGGGAGGTGGTGAACCAATGATGTTAGTCGGATTAGCCGTACTCCCTGGAGGCTGACAATGGACCTGAGTTTGGCGTGTTAAAATAACCGTTTCGCTTTCGCTATTCTCAAAAGAAGAATCAGCATCGACACAAAGCTGAGTTGGTTCTTCAGAGGTGAAACGTTGCCGAGCCGATAATTCTTGCGGGGATGCGGCACTGGATCTTGAGGAAAACGGGCTTGGCGGCTTGGCGCTTAATGACAAAGCCACACAGTCAGATGATAAGGTTTGTGCGGGTGTAGAGTCCGTATCAGCATTATGGAAGTCGGCTTCGTCAGCATTATTTGAGTCACTACCTTGCTCGTGCTCTTCCTGTTGATTCTCTAGATCCTTACTATCGTCTACCTTTTCAAAATCCTCCAGGTCTTCAAGAGCCGCCAGTTTTATTGTAGGAGCCTCGGAACTGCTCAGGCGTTCAAGGTCCTCTGGCACGTGTTCTGCTCCAACCGTCTCGTCCAATTCCTGTGAAACAGATGGGTACTCTGCGTAGTTAAGCAATTCCTTAGTTGGGTTGGCATACGATGGCTGAAGTGGATCCTCCGCGATATTACTAGGTATAAATTCTATAGGCTGTAATCCTGCAGCTTGGACAACAAATCTGGCGGCTTGCCCTCTGTTGTTTGTAGCAAATATGGTGTCATCCATGGGGTAAGAGGACAAAGAGGACGCAGGTGATAGTGAGGATGATGATGATGATGATGACGAAAGCAACTGGCCAGCCGGAGGCGAAGGAGGGGGAGTCGTGCTAGAGGCAACATCGGCGCTTGTGGTTGCACTGGCACTAGTGGCATTGTTGGTGTCTCTGTCGCAACTACTCGCAGTGGTATGATAATCTTCAACCTTCAGTCTCATCAACACTACGCGCGTAGACAATAACTTCTCCCATGACCCGTATCCTGTTGACGGAACAAGGCGTCTATAAGGGTTCGCGCCAGGAATAATTCGAGGGATCATGTTACATAGAATTACTATTGCCGCGTTGTTTCTTTTTGAATATTGAGTTAGTGTGTCCATTAGCTGTCGGATATAGTATGCCCGTCTTCTGTCTTGGTCTACGATGCTGAAGCCAAGAGATGAGCCGTAGATTAAGGGGAAAAGATCATCAATCACTATCAGCTGAGGAAGAAAAGAATTAGCAGGAACACTTGAAGTCTCAGTAGCATTGTTTGTATTCATCGTTGGCTGAGCGAGTTCAGTGCCGTCATTGTTAAAACAAGATCCCTCGTTAATATTATTGTTAGCATTGGCAGCGGCGCCAGTGGTAGAAGGAGAACTAGAAGCAGCATCGCTCGTGCCCGATAAGCCTCCAGCAGTCTGGCTATTGTTGAACCGCTGAAGAAATAAACAAAGTTGCGTCAAGGACTTTACGGACAACTGCCTCAATCGCGAGTAATTCAGGGGTAAACGGGAAGATGCTTCACCAAGCTCACTAAGCCGTGCCTTAGGTATCCGAGACCATTTGGTATTGACCCACAATACATGGTGACCGCGACTAATCGCGTCTCTGACTAGTGATAGACCCACGCATGTCTTCCCAGATCCTGGCGGCCCACATATTTCAACACATTCCCCCAGACCTATGCCTAGATTATCACCATCGCCGTTACTCAAAAGCTTATCCAAAGATTCGCAATTAGTTATGAATCTGTCCGGATGACGAGCGCGTTTCCTGTTAAGCACCTGACTGATAGTCAGCATGAACGGATTAAGGTTGGCGTTTACTCGAGTTTGAGGTTAACTCTGTGCGTACGCTCGGCTCGTCCGAGTCGGACACTACTACGTGTCACGCGAATGAAAAAAATAAAAGAAAAACAAGCAGCAAAATTACCTTTCAGCTTTTTTTTCCTTGTTGCAAAAAATTAACATTTAATTTATACATATACATAGAAACCAATAAATACTATACTCTATAATACTTTAGCTTGATCAAACCATCAGGAAGGCCGGTTGATCAAGTCATTCACCGATACCCTGGTCGACTCAGAGCTCGCTGTTGCTGTTGTTGCAGTAACAACAGGCTGAGATGATGCTGAACCTGACGGGGCTGTTGCGTTAGTATTTGGCGAAACCGTCGACACTGTCGTCGCCCGGTTAGTATTGTTCGCACTGGGGCTCCCGCTCGGATTCGCATTGCAATTGCTGCTACCGCTTCTCGCATCTCCGACTTCCATGGTCTGCAACGGCGCAACATGTCGGCCTAATGACAATGATCTAATACTCGGCAATTGCAGACCTGCAAAATTGTTGCTCAAATCATCTCTTGGTTGAAGTCGTGGTGAGTGTGCAGGCGTCATTAATGGTGTGTGTCCAGGGGTGGGCGACCCTGAGGGGGAGAAATTCGGAGAATTAGGAGCTGTAGATACTGGAGAATTGGGACGACTCTTCTTAGATCGATGTTGCAAATACGGATCGTGATCGTCCGACCTGTTGTGATAGAGATGGCCCGGCTGGTGACTGCCGTTGTGATGATGATGCTCGTCTAAATCGCTAGAGGAATATCGGCTAGTCAGAGCCGTTGGTCTGCTTGGCTGATGCAAAGCAGTTAGTGGAGTCATTCTCGATATACCTCCGGCAACGTGATGATGGAATGGAGACGACGACGACGACCCTGGTGTAGTCGATCCAGAAGACGACGCATATCCCTGAGAAAAGTAAGACGTCAGCGACGGAGACGATGATGACGATCCCGGATGCTTCGGCTGTTGCGGGAAGTGACCGCCGTTCCAACTATGACCTGACTGCGACTCTCGCTCTAATTCTTGAGATGCCGCCGTGGCTAGTGCGTTCATGTCGAACATAGGGCGAGTGTGCGGCACACGGATAAAGCCCCCGGACGTACTGCTCGGACTGGTGCCGGCGCTCTCCTTCTGAGAAGGAGGAACGAAATGGTGTAGCGTAGGCGACGAAGGTGATGACGAGTACGGAGTCCCACCAGTGGAAGGTGGGTAGTCAAATCCAGGAGGATGAGGAATTTGGTGATGCGGTTGTCCATAATACCCATGTCCAACGCCCTGATGCTGCTGCGAAGCTGCAGCCGCCGAGTTCGCAGTAAATGCCAGAGAGGGAAGATTAGTAAGTGACGTGCTCTTGGCTCCCAGTCCGGGCGGAGGAAGAATAGTCGCTCCTACACCTGATCCTGCCGGCTGCTTCAGGGGTATAGGGATCGACTTGCTTCCATCAGTTCCGCGATGGTGATCGGCTAGCGAGCTCGCGCCAGCACTACTGCCGTTCCCATTAGTTAACGGCGTACCCGCGGTAGACGCTGGTGGCGTTTCCATTTCCATGACTGGAGGTGGGAGTGTTATGTTAGTATTAGACTTGATTGGTTGCGCTAACAGCGGTTGTTGCTGAGCTTGCGACTGAAGAGGCTGGTGGCCAACTTGCTGCTGTCCCAGCTGCGTCTGCGCTGCTTGTTGCGTCTGCTGCACTTGCTGCTGAACCTGTTGTTGCTGCTGCTGCTGACTGACCTTACCGTCCTTCTTATCATCTCCAGCAAATTTCAGCGCTGCCTTATAATTTCTTCTTGAGTTAGGATTAGTATGGATTCGCAAATGTCTCGTCAACTCATCACTCCGGCTAAATCGTTTCGTACATCCTGGAAACGTACAGGCATGAGGCTTCTCTCCTGTGTGAGTTCTAATGTGTCTAGTCTGATGTTCTAATCGATGAAAGGCCTTGTCGCATATAGGACACTTGTAAGGACGAGGCGTGTCCTGCTTGACCTGTTGCTGAGGTACCGCTGTCGAACTAGAGCTCATTTGAAGATTATCTTATCTGTCAGTCGATGTGGGTGATGCGAACCGGTCCAGGTGGGCTTATTTTATTTCTTTCTTTCCTTGCTAATAGAACGGATCTCCTTGTTATTATATTAATGTGGTTGGAAATCCCTGTCCTTTTTGATATCTTCTCGTTACGCCGACTTCTCTGAACCGTGCGGTTCTTGCTCCCGTTGTTGTGTTGTCGGAAAAATTATATTGAGCAAAAAAAAAAAAAAAATCAAGATTAGTTACGCTAGCTAGGTAACTAAAAAGGGCGGGGGTACGGTCCGTTAACAAATCGAATCTAAACCCCGGATAAATGAAAAGCGGAAATCGAGAGGGCAAAAAAAATAAAGAAAATAGAAGAAAAGGTCCACCAGGTGATGAAATAGAAACAAATACCACCAAATATTTCTAGGTTTCTTTTCTAACAAATTTTGGAAAAGATGTGGCGCAGGTAAATTGACGAGATAGTTAATTTCAATTTAGTGGGTTTCTGTTGCACTAATGAGGGGAGCAGTGCTACACGGGGAAGGGGAAGAGCGGAGACAGGTGAGCCGCCGTCTCTAAAAGTAAAAAAGAAAAAAAAAATGTTAGTAATCTCTTAGTCATATGACTATTTAACAATGGTGTAATGTGGTGTGGTTGTGATGAATGCGGGGAGGAACAGTTGGGTAAGGTAATCGAATGTTGGATGAGGGAGGGAGGAGTTGACACCAACAGATTTGTAGATGCCAGCGAACAAACAATGAACTATGAAAAATATATTAATGTAGCTACATAAATAAATAGCACAGTCGATGCAACGGCCATAGAATTGATGTCGGCATCTGTCAGATAATTCGCGTAAACAACGAAAAAAAGAATAATAAAATATAAATAGAATAAAATAAAATAAAAAAAAAAAAAAAAAAAGAAAATACAATTCGAAGCATGCCGGAAAAGGCAACGTCTGGAGATAAGCAGAAGGTTGACAAAACTATTCCCCGCCTCGCATGGCTCTTCCAAAAGAGTCAGATTTGGAATTTCGGGAGCTAGTGAAATATTTTAATTAACTGTATGCATTTGGTAATCGAAAAGCAAACAATCAGAGCGCGAAAAATGACACATAAGAAAGAAAGGAAAGGAGCGCATTTAATGGTATAACCCCATTTAATGGTATAACCGCAGTGGTATGGTTTTTTTTTTAATCCGCAATCCCCGACATCGTTCCGAAATGGCATCTAGATTCCCGCTGCATATGATAGAAATGAAAGGTCAACTGGCGGACCAGCCACCAACAATACTGATAGGAATTATCCGGGGAAGTTTAGAAAAAAAAAAAAAAAAGCTTAAGTGCACCAGCCGAACGAATCCGCACCCTGCGGCCATCACACATGTCACAAATAAGTAGCTAAACAATAAGGCGTGTGAATAACAAGTTCCCGAGGAACCGAGGTTTTTTTTTTATCACGATTAACTAATGACGAAACGTGTTATCAACAGTGACCACTCACAACTGGAAACGGTTCAGTCTGATCCGCTTTCCAGCCCTATTTCCGAAAAACGCCGATCGGATCCGTGCAGTTAATTTTGGAACACAACATTGCATGCATGCATCGGTCCAAACAGCGAGCTCCCTCACTCATTCGCGCGCTCACGCGCTCACTCAACTAAGATTGCTGGTCCGATATCGTTGGAAGCTCAGCCGCACTATTACTTGCCCCCACGTTGAAATCAACTTTAATCAACTGTCAACGTGGCTGTAGGGCTAAATTATGACTGGACAGGTTATCCGGGGCAGGCGGCTGAGGCCAACAAAACGGATATACTTCTCCCGAGGTACCAACAACAGTAAATTAACAAATGTAAAGAAAACAAGAAAAATAGGAAAAGAATGCTGCGCATTAAATAAAGACTATAAGTGCATTTCCTGGCTTCTATTTAAATGCGTTGTGTCTTCCATCTATATGTATGTTAACACAAGGGACTACTAGGGCCGTGACGTGCACCCATGATTTTATTGAAACTTTCACTGCCGCACAATATCGCCCGACCTAAGCTAACTATAATGACTATAATAACATTTGTTGGGTGGGCATGCATGCTTAGTGCATCCCTGATGTCTCTCCCTAACTTACCTGTGACTTTAGTTCTCGCTTTGTATGCGAGTGCGGCTGTCCGAAGGCGACCGACTGACCCGGCCACCCATCATTTATATATTTTTTTTTTCTTTTCTTTTGCGCCTTTGCCCTCACTTGGTCAAAAAATAGTTGGTTGATTGTCGGGATTTTAATATCACCACCAACAACTAACAAGGCTTTGTGCCCTTCTTTTTTTTCTTCTTCTTCTTTTTCTTCTTCTTTTTTCTTTTTCTTTTTTTTTTTCTTTCTTTCTTTATTCTCTTCTTAGTTCATTAAGAACTGTATAAAGAGGAAGAACAAGTCAGCACGTCGTCGTCAGTCGCCGTAGTCACGTACCTGCACACGGAATACCGGGATCAAGGAAACTCAGTGGTCTAGCTTACGACCACCCCAGGAAATTTGTTTGCTATCATTTTCTTTTTTCTTTCTTTCCGGTGAATGACGAAGGGAACCTTTAACTAGAGTTTTCTATCTGTTGAACTGTTTCATTCTTTGCTCTTTATTTCTTTAGTTTTTTTAAAGAATAAAGAAGTCAAAAGGAAAAAAAAAATAAAAGGAGAGAAAGTAGTCTTTTTCTTTTTTTATATTTGCGACCTTTTCACTAAGCGTCGTTGATAAAAAATGACTCTTCCTTATTATAATTCTCCTACCCGGTTCGTACCTCATCCGGCTTATGGAGCTTATTATATGCCTCCCCAGGCACAACCTTCTCAACCACATGGCCAGGCAAATCCCTATTTGTCTTTTAACACCATCCCTGCTTATGAATGTTCTTATAAACATTTACCTGGATACCAGCAACCTACTTCGGCAGTGCGGTACCAACCCATAAACACTATGGTTGCGCCTCACCAGCCCGGCCAACACCAGCAGCAGCAGCAGCAGCCACAACAGCAAGGTCATTATAGTCGTGGATATATGTATTCGCGACAGGGCCCTGCAGTTTCTAATGTAGCTGCCCCTCCAGCTCTTGGAGGTGCCGCCGCCGCAGCTGTTGCTTCTCAGTCGAGTGTTTATCATCACTCGCATTTGCCTCATATGGCTGCTCCCGCGGCTTATCATGCCAATGGTTCTTATTTTTCCAATGGCACAACTTTCTATCCTCCTCCGCCTTCTGTTCATCCGGTTCCCATGGCTGCTCCCCCCATGTTTGCAGCAGCTGCTCCTAATGGTGCTGCTCCCAACGGTGCTGTAGTTGCTTTGCCGGCCCAAGGCGCTCCTGCGCTTCCTTCGAATGTCCCGGTTCCTAATGGTGGTGCCCTGCCGCCTGCTGTGGCAGCCGGTGGTGCTATGATGGGCCTTGTTGCACCGCCATCTCCAAAAGGTGGAATCGCTACTCATCTGGACTATTCTATCGACAAGATGGCTGATTTCTTTGCCACTATGGCCTATGGAATTATGGTTCCTCGCAACTGGGACAAAAAGCGAGTGGCTAACTATAAAAAGTTTCTTTGCCAAGTTCTAACTGCGACTAGATTGCCAAGATGTACTATATTTTTGGCTCTGGTTTACTTGGACAAGAGATGGAATATAGGAAAGAAGAGCGGAGAGTTTGCTGACTTTGAAGGTAATAACGCTATTGGATCAAGTACCTCGGTCGATGATATAATCTACCGAATGATTGTGGTGGCCTTATTACTAGGAAATAAAGTACACGACGACCATACATTTACAAACAAATCTTGGCATGATGCGACCGGCATTGATGTCAAACATATTACTGACACGGAAACCAAATGGCTCAAGGCTATTAAGTGGAGCTTGTTTTTGGGCCCACAAGACCGCGAGGCTTGGAATAAATGGGAACAATGTTGGAATGTTTTTAATAATAAGAGCAACATCAATGACCCTAATGCTTCTGCTAGTCCGCGTGGTAATAATCTTAATAATGCTACTAGTAATGCTTCGGATATTGACTCACTTATGTCATCTCCGACTTCTACTACTGCTACAGCTTCGCCTCGATCGCCTGGATATAGTAATAGTCCAACTAGTACTTATGGAAGCTTTACAGTTCCTAAATGGTATGAAATGGCAAACCAAGGTGTTGCGACTGCGGCCACCTATGGCAATACCGCTACTGCTGCTGCTGCCACAATGTCAGCATATCCATCAACTATGGCTGGTTCAAAAGGATACTCTTATCCTCCTCCTGATCCTTTTGTTTCTTTTTTCCAACAGTCGTTCACCTGTGTCCCTAGTTATGATGAAGAAAAAGCGGTGGAGTCTTCTCGCCCATCTTACACTAGTACCTACGGATGGTATCCTTCAATGTCTTCTGTTATGGCGTGCTAGATGATGATAAGAAGGGAGTGAGAACAAACGATTGAAACAAGATTTCTTTTTTTTTTCTTTTTCTTTTTCGTCAGATCGGTCTTCTCTTCCCTTGAAAGATCTTTCTTTTTTTTTTTTTTTTCTTTTTTTTTTTTGTTACAAAAAAAAATTTTTTTATTATGTTAGTGGATAAATGTATTCTAATTGATTATTTAGTGTTTGTCTAATCGCTTGCTATTCTATATATATATATATATATATATATATATATGAGTGTCGACCGAAGATGTTGTCTAATGAATCGTATGCAAGGTTGTTAGGTTTCTCAAGTTGGTTCAGCTATCACCATATCTGACTAGTTGGTTGTAAGTTTTGAGACGAAACAAAGTGAGCTCTCATATCATGATATATAGCAAAACGTTTATTTAGAAATTAACAATAAAAAAACCCGTCGTGCAACTTGTATCCACTTACTGGGACAGATGCTTGGCCATAAACTCAACAATCTTGGGGCCAGACTCTGAACAATCATCATACAAATCGGCATGAGATTTACCCTTAATAACAAACAACTCCTTCGGCTCTTGGGCCTTCTTAACAGCTTCTTCACTGTGGATAATTGTAGGTGCCTTATCTCCGGCGATCATGAGCAGAGGACGGGGAGCAAGCAGGCTGTTGTATGCGTAAGCATCAAAATTGGCCATCAAACTGTTGCTCCAGCCGGGATATTTGTTTGTCGATCTTGGATGCTGACCACGAGGCGTTTTATAGTATTCAACAAATTCACAAATCATCTCGGGAGTCTCCTTCGTAACCTCGTTCACACTTCTGGGCATAACGTCCATGGGCTCGCTCTTCTCGCCCTTCGCAATTGCAGTTCTTTCATCTGCAGCTGCCTTAAGGACAGCATGCAAAGCCTTATCGTCCACAGTCCCGGGAACAAGTCCAATGCGCATCATTTTGCCGACATCCACAGAACTTACGCCGACCACAGCCTTGATACGAACATCAGTTTGAGCAGCGAATGGAACATATCCTCCAGAGGCGCAGATCCCTACAGCTCCAATTCTCTCAGGATCAACCTCCTTGCGGACAGAAAGATAGGTTACGGCGTTGCGGACGTCCTCAGCTCTCTGGAATGGGTCCTCAAGTCCACGAGGCTCTCCCTCGCTTTCTCCTTGGTAGGCCGCGTCAAAAGTCAATACGATAAATCCCTGGGCAACAATGTGCTTAGCATACAGAGCAGTTACCTGCTCCTTGACGCCAGTCATAGGATGGCTAATCACAATTGCTGCCCGCTTGCGATCAGGAGCCGAAGGACCAGGAAGGTATAACTCCCCGGCGATTTTAAGACCTTTACTGGTGAAACTGACGTTTTCAATTGAAGCCATTGTGCAATTAATATTGTTGCTCTTTACTTTGTTCTTTGACTAATGGTGGTGGCATGACAACTCATTTATAGTGGAGCTTACACACCTATGTCCGTTATGAGAGCGGCCCTAACAGCGGAACGGCGGACATAACATACTGAAATTGTCGACTGACCCCAGTTAACCAAAACAAATCCGTTCACGACCCTAACCCGATATGGCTTGTGCGAATTCGATGATGAGCATTAAAAAATCTGCCGTGGTACGAAATACGTATGTACGTAGCAAGGCCATTGGACGCAATTGAAGATGCTACGTTAAATCGCGCAGGATAATCGATTTATACTGCAGAAGTCAAAAATTACAGTCTTCCAGTAAAAGAAAAGTTTGCAAGTAAAGAATAGAATATCAGGTCAATAGAGATTATATCTAGAACAAGTTTTAGACATGCGTCTTTTTTTCTCTTGGTATATTTTTTTGCGCGCGTCTGTCATGTATTTGTTATCCCCCTATAGCCCTAATGAAGCTTTCTGCTGATCGAGGCTAGCTATCGCCTATCTAGCAGATGCTGAGGCACGGCTTTTTGTCAAAGGCTGTAGCCGCGCTCCCTTTCTTGGATCTGACTTTCACAGAACGGAACAATCGCAGCAGGCCAGTGATCTTTGTAGTAGACCCTCGAAAAATCTAGCTGTCTTAATCAACATATTCGCATGCAGATTCTCTGAATCAAGTTAATTCCTCGCCGCCCACCTGTGCTAGTAGTACAAGCCAACAAGCTTTGTATTAAATATACATGAATATATATTGTTTTGCTTACACCCATCTTCGGCAAGTTAGTCTGCATACTTGTCCCCAGATTTTGACCCCTCTTTCTATGTCAGCCTCATTATGATAAGCAAAGCATACCCTATAGCTATTCGACAAGGCCAAACAAGAATCAGTAGCAAATTCGTCTACTTGAAAGTGCGTAGCGGGCGCAAGAACTACCCCTCTCCTCTCACATTCTTTGGTAATTTCTGCTCCATCATACTGACTTGGTATCGTAACCCACATAAAATATCCTCCTTCACCACCGAGGACAATTGTGCCTTGAGGCAGGTATTCGACTAAGGCTTTTCGCATTGCCTGAGCTCTTCTTCTGAATGTCGTAATTAAATTAGTTAGAATGTCGCTGATCATATTCGTCTGAATGAGTGCTCCTACAATTAGAGAATTAAGATGTGCAGGTGTACCGCCAGAACGAATGGCCCCCGTAGAACACAACTGCTTGGCCAATAACGGGGATGTAGTCTCTTGCCAACCCACCCGGAGACCTGGTCCTATTATTTTGGAAAACGAGCAATTAGAGATGACATTACCAAAGACTGGAGGACGATAACCCGGGTGCCCATGGGGATGGGGATGGGAAATATGGGGAACGTGATTATGTTGATGATGGCTACTCTGGCCATTAGTCACAATAGATTCTCTATCTAGTGTAACAAGCCGCTTTGGTAGTTCCATCTGGGCGTCGTACTTTAACATATCATACACATCATCACAAATAATAAGCATATCATACTTGCGTGCCAGCTCAATTAGCGCTCGCCGAGTCTCCGTCGGCATAGTCACTCCCATAGGATTGGAAAATGTGGGCACGACATACATGACAAACTTATAGATCTTTCTGCCGTTTATAATGTTACTGGGGTACATTCCCGCAGCGGCACCACCAGTCATGCTGTTTACTCCGCTCAGCGCGCCGCTATTGGGATGCGCTGGGCTGACGCCGCCATTACCGTTTAGGACCATTGGTGGAGGGCTCAGACTCGCAGTGCTCGAGTTAATGGGACTAGTCACTCGACTGGAGTCGCTGCTCTCCGAAAAAGACGTATTCCTGCTGGACCCATGGTAGTAACCATTTCGGCCCGCGTCATTGTCAGCATAGAACTCTAGTAAATTTTCGAGCTTACTGACATCTATAGACCCGTCACGCAGCTGCTCCACCGGCGTGAGCTTCCTCGAAAACCCAGCATCCAGGAATACCTGATTGATGAGAAAATATGTCGGACT
The DNA here is from genome assembly GCA_030581755.1 of Crinitomyces ghanaensis. Taxonomy (NCBI): domain Eukaryota; kingdom Fungi; phylum Ascomycota; class Dipodascomycetes; order Dipodascales; family Trichomonascaceae; genus Crinitomyces; species Crinitomyces ghanaensis. The sequence continues at coordinate 56,954 of JAKTVX010000038.1, forward strand.
GACTATAAACGCCTGCCTAGTAATGTTATTGTAAGGATCTGTACAAGCTATAAGCGCAGACATTACGCCATAGCTGGCCCCATTAGTTAGATTTAGATACTCCGGACCTGGCGCCTGAGTCCAGTTAGCTATCAAAGACCGCACAGTCCTTGACCCAGGATCCGACCCATAGGTCAATGGATGCCTGTCTTCGTCATCTTGCGCAAGCTGGTCCGCGTAATTTTTGTCCAACACTATGGACGACGCCTTGAGGACATGATCATTTGGTAACAGGTCATTCGACGGGTGTCCTTTGAAAAAATTGATAGAGGGTATATCATTGCGAATCATAGTACCACTACAAGAAGATATTTCAGTCGACTCAGCTAATTGTACATTAGATGAACCAGAATCTATCAATGATGATTCCAGTTCGTTCCCTGAACTAGAAGTAGTAGTGCTAGTGCTAGTTTCATTTACAACTTGCCGAGGCATTTTAAGTTCGTGTGTGCACATGCCGAGACTCCGGCGCGCCTTCACTAAACCTAATGCCGAGTAGTGTAACATTTTTAAACCTCAACAACATAAATGATGTGTGGGGCTGGTGCATGCACGGGCATATCAACGGAGAACCCGACCTAGGTTAATCGGGACAAAGAAAACAGACAGAGGCTGGATTGTTAAAGAGGGAAGAGAAAAATTTAACAGCACGAACTAGACGAATGAAAAGTATATCTACATATATTACATATATGTACATCTGTAATAGGACAGTAACGAGCGGCCTTAGGGCCGGTAGAATTACTATGCCACATAAACGTGTTTTTACCCCACAATTCGACCGGAACCGTCAGTTGTGAGGGGTAACCATTTGGCACGTCGAGATATTGCGGGGGATTCAGAAATCCTGTGTCTTCACGTCAGTGAATGATTAAGCAGACCATAAAGAGAAATGCTTAATTCGCTTGAGAATGAAAACACGACTGTACTGATTGTGTAAGGCCGGAAATAAAAAAGAAAAAAAAAATAGTTAAAAAACAAAAAAAGGGCAAAGGAACTGCAACAACTACAGTAAAGCGCGTTTGATTACTTAAAATTTTTCACCACAATTTGTTACACTTACACAGGCCAACACTCATTGACGCATGTCAGCTGTTAATCTGATTTCCGGTCAAGAAAAAGCTGACAACCAGCCGCATGTAGAGTGCACATATAGAATTCCTAAACAGACCGCATAGACAATGGATCGCAACCAGCCGAACAACAAAATAGAAGAAAGCAAGTACTGTGATACAATTGACCTAAACCATGACATATCGTCACGAAAAATGTGATAGACTTAGTTTCAACAACAAAATGTCTGTCTACCACTGGCAGCCTGCCACTGCTAGACGATTCTTCCCAGGGTAGGGGTAGTCGTGTCAGTAAGTTTGTTAGCCCTTGCCATTATACGCTAACAATCGACAGTATCACATACGGTTTCTACACAATTTATATTCGGTCATGCCCGGTCTAAGCTTCGACAACTACAAAAGAAATCAATATCTTGAGGCCAATGGCGTCCACTTCTCTAAAGCAACATCTACTGGTACAACCATTGTGGGGTGCAGATTTAATGGTGGCGTTGTCATTGCAGCTGATACAAGAGCAACTAGCGGGGACATCGTTGCAGACAAAAATTGTGAAAAATTACATCGCATAAGCGCTAATATATGGTGTGCAGGCGCTGGAACTGCGGCAGACACTGAAATGGTAACTCAATTAGAATCTTCAAATATTGAATTGCATGCCTTGAGCACAGGACGAGAGCCAAGAGTAGTGACTGCCCTTACACATTTAAAGCAGCATTTGTTCAAATACCAAGGACATATCGGCGCGTATCTGATCCTGGCCGGCATTGATCCTACCGGACCGAAATTGTTTGCTGTTCAGGCTCACGGATCTACAGATGTAGGATACTATTTATCACTGGGTTCAGGATCTATGGCTGCTATGGCAGTTTTGGAATCAAAATGGAAGCCAGAGTTGACACGACAAGATGCTATGGACTTGTGCTCTGAGGCCATCGAGAGTGGTATATTTAATGATCTGGGTTCAGGTTCCAATGTAGACATGTGTGTTATGGAGATGGGCAAACCTTCACAGTTATATAGAGGATACAAGAGGCCTAACGAGAGAGCAGAGAAGGAGCAAAGCTATAAGTTTGCCAGAGGCACTACTGCTGTATTATCTGAAAAGATCAGGTCGTTGGTTGACGTGATCGACCTTGAAGAGATGGAGGTTGATGCTTGATGAAGCATGAATAACCACATGAACTGATTCAGTAATAAATAATATAATATGACTTTGAAACTGTTGTGTTTGTGAAGAGTGTAGAAGCGACTCAAGATGTGCATGTGGAAGAATTTTTTTAGGTTGTGCTGGTGACATTGCCTTGGTAAACCTGCTTTTCATCAACCCCATCAATGCCGTTATGGACAGCAAAATTGTGAACAAATCCCATTGCTTGCACAATGTGAACAAAAAAAAAAAAATTTAGGCAAACCCGGCTATGTTCTATGAGGGTAATTACATCTCCGAAACAACGCTTTCATTTTTCTGGCTGACTTTCAATAGTCTACCCACAGCACGTGCCCTATCAAGCATTTTGAACTCAGGACCAGACTCACCCGTTGTCCCTGATTCAATTCCTTTTGCACTTCAGCACCCACCGATTTCAGCCCTTTTCTCATCATTTTTGCAGATATTGCGTCGGGAGGCACGTGACCGCATTATCACGTGACATGAGTTCATCATCTCGGGGCGCCCGAATCGGCGGGTAACTTATGACTGTTAGTGAAATTTAGGAGATAGCTAATACATGAAGAGTATTCGTTCTCGATTTGCATCATCAATGTTGAAACAACTGCCTAAACCTTCTAAACATGTCTCTGCCGCCGGCAAAGATGTATGGAGTATTATTAATGAAGCAGCCGCCGATGTTGAACAAACCACCGGCACCAAAGTAGTTAACCTCGGTCAAGGTTTTTTTTCTTATTCGCCTCCAAGATTTGCAATTGAAGCCGCCAAAAAGGCATTAGACGTTCCCGCATTTAACCAATATTCGCCGACAAGAGGCCGTGTTTCTTTGAGAAATGCCTTGGCGAAATCCTATTCCCCATTTTTTGGCAGAGAACTAGACCCCGAGACTGAAATTGTCGTCACCGCCGGAGCGAATGAAGGCATGTACAGCGCATTCACTGCATTTTTAGAAGAAGGTGATGAAGTCATCGTAATTGAACCTTTCTTTGACCAATACATATCCAACATCCAGTTGCCGGGCGGTAAAGTGGTGTATGTGCCGTTACATCCCCCTAAAGACTGCGACGTGAGAACCAGCAGCGCTGCCGAGTGGAAGTTGGACTTGGCCGAACTGCGTGCTGCTATCACTGACAGAACTAAAATGATTGTATTGAACAGTCCTCAGAATCCTACTGGTAAGGTATTTTCCCGGGAGGAGTTGTTGGAGATAGGTCAGCTGGCTGTAGAGCACAATATAATCATACTGTCAGATGAAGTATACGACAGACTGCATTATGGAGGGTTCACCAGAATCGCTACTCTTTCTCCGGAACTCAGCCGATTGACGCTTACCGTAGGGTCTGCCGGCAAGACATTCAGTGCTACCGGCTGGAGAGTGGGCTGGATCATCGGCCACCCCGATATGGTTAAACATGTAGCTGCAGCCAATACCCGGATTGTATTCTGTGCCAACAGTCCTCTGCAAGAAGCGTGTGCTGAGGCATTGGCTCTTGCCGAGACCAATTCTTACTATGCCGATCAAATTGCATCATTCCAACGAAAGTACAAACTTTTCAACCAAGTATGGGACGAGCTCGGTCTGCCCTACACTGTGCCTGAAGGAGGATATTTCGTGTTGGTAAACTTTGCCAAGGTCAGAATCCCCGACGATTATCCCTTTCCTAGAGATGTAGTCGAAGGTAAAGCCAAAGATTTCAGATTGGCCTACTGGCTGATTAAGGAGATTGGCGTGGTTGCTATTCCGCCAACAGAGTTCTACACTCCACAAAACGCACATATCGCTGAGAACTTTTTGCGGTTTGCCGTTTGCAAGGATGATGAGCTATTGAGCGAGGCGGTCGCCAAGCTGAGGAAGCTGAAGGAGTACATTGACTAGACAGTTTCAATACCTTGTCGCGGCCTGTTTGTACAGTAGACATCAAAGAAGGACTATGGTCAGATAGATTTAATAGAATGAATGAATGATATGAGTTTAATGAGAGGGAAAGTTTTTAATTGCGTAGCTTGATGTGCGTTCGCTGAATGTAAATAATAATAATAATAAATAAAGAAGAGTTATCACATCTTCAATTAGAATTGGTAACTGCTTTCGCGATAATACGGCGTACTGCAACATTCACACTGTCGCGGGGACCTGCCGTAAAGTATATTGAATTATAGAAATGCCCATTGTTCGCAGTTTGATGAAACCAAAAAATTTGGTCATCAATTTCACTTTTTAAACATCGCTTTATCCATGAACTGTCGGTTTCGCCGGTTTCTGTTGTTTGTTTATATTCATCCATTTTTAGTTAGTCAACTACAATTATGTACAAGCTAGCGGTTAAGGGCCGTTAGTTATTCAACTAGTCACGGAACTGTTGGCTAGCCAACAATTAGCGCGTTATTCATCTAGCAACTCGGTTGGTGTCGAGCTTCCTCTGCACTCTCACATTTTCACACCCATTTATTGCTTTCCACTAACTCACAAAAAAAATGTACAACGTTCAACTTGTAATGTGCAAAAGTCAAGCAGAAACCGTAAGTTCCCATTTTGGTTTATTATATTACCCCATTTCCAACATTGAAATGATTGTCAATATAAATGGACTGACTGGAGAGACAAGAATATCAGAGTCAACGTCTACTACAGGCACTTTGTCTTCGCGCGAATATGAGCGTGAATTAAGTCAAGAGAGCATTATCGATTTATTAATTAACATTTCTGTCTTTCTTGGCTGCCGCAATTTACAAATATTGATTCCTTCCTCTCGCGTTATGCACCTTCCGCCAAATCAGTCTATTAACATACTACCCAATTTGTCGTGTTGGGCTGCCGTAGTCAAAGACCTAACCCATGAAGGTTTGCATCCTATTATTGAACTGCTAGCTAATGATAGCAGCCCGTCCAGTACTGGTATTAATACGAGTATTACTTCGGGTGCTGATTCGGGTGTTCCTGCTGTCTCCAATTTTTTCTCTTCTACACCGAATTTGACTGGCAGTTCTGTTGATAATGTTTCTCCTGTCCACACAACAGTCCCACTGTACCTCTACAAGTCCCAACTCAAAAGGGTAACTTGCCCTTTCCCGCAACTTATCAATCATTTACAAGAAATATCCGGTGCACATGTGCGGTACATTTCTTTGAAATCTCAGGATCCTCGCTACAAATTGATCATTTCTGGGCCCCGACCAAAATGCGATGATGCCATTCAATCTTTAACTCAGATCCTTAGTAGCTAGAAGAAATGTAAAAAGAATTCCAAGAGTGAATTTTTTTTTTCTTTTCACTGCAGCTCCGCTGCAAGCTGCAAGCCACGGGTAAGGGTAGTGAAATTTTGGCGAAATTTTTTTCTTCAGCTGAAAAAACTATAAAAAGGCTTGGGAATTTCCCAGTTTTGCTTTCTTTCTTTCACAACCAAAATGAAATGGTAAGTTTTTTTCAGAAGAAAAAAGTCTTTCTTTCTTTCTTTTCCTTGGAATGATGATTTCACCATCTTCTTCATTTCGTCCTATTCGACTATGACGACAGCAAAGGGTGCCAGCTTGCATTTAATGTAAGCAATGGCTTGTACTTGCCAGTATTTAATGTGACTGATCAATGGAAAAGAAGAAAGAAGATTTATTATCATATGTGTTCTTTCTTTTGAAATATCTGCTAACCAGTAAGTAAGAATTTTCTGTTCTTCACTATCTATCTACCTATATGATGAAAACTTTTATAAACATTCGCAGTTTCCTCGGTAGCATACGACGAACCCAATTCTGTATGCCGGTGACCGCCATATATCCTTCCTTGGATGTCTGATTTGGTAGAACTTAAAGGAGTTCTTTGAAAGTTAATACTAACCAGTGTGATAAAGAGATTATTGTAGGAATGATCTTTTGTAATAATATATGAAGTTATTTTTATACTGTATTTCATTTCATTTAGTTTTTCTACATATAAACTGTGCCATATTTTAATTGTTGCTATTCTATTTCGCATCATGATATTGTGCTCTCAAATTAGAGTGAGGTTTCCGCGATTGTATGCAATGCTATTTGGACTACCTTCAGGCAAGGATTGAATCCGTCCTGTGTTTCCTTTCGTAACCAGGTCGGTGATCTCTTGCATCGTATACGACGAATTAAGCGACCAGAAATAAGAAACAAGGCCTGCGAGAATGGGAGCCGACATGGATGTGCCAGACATAGTGCCATAGTCAGTATCTGTTTTATTTAAACTGCTCAACACTTCTACGCCGGGAGCATACACCGAGACGCAAGATCCGTAGTTGCTGAATTGCGCAGGTGTGTCTGTGTAGTTTAGGGCGGCCGCCACAAGCATGCCTACTGTATTTGGAGCTGCATTAGCTGGTCCGTATTGACAGGCATCGTCATCCTTGTTCCCTGCTGCTGCTACAAAGAAAATTCCGTTGTCTATCGCATGCTGGATTGCCTGATCACGTGCTGTTGACTTTTCGCCCAATGCGGAATAATTGATGACCGCGCGGTGATGAGTAGCATTGTAATTAGTGCGATAGTCGTCAATAGTCCAATTGACTGCCTGGAGGAAATGCGACAGCCTTCCCGTTTGGTCGCCCTGAAGGATTTTGACAGAAACAATATCTGCATATTTTGAGACTCCAACCGACGAGCCAGCAGCTATGCCGGCAACGTGAGTTCCGTGACCACCATCGTCGCCATCGTAGTCGTTGACATAGTTTGGTCCGTGGCGGAACCGACCGGTAAATTCAACATGGGTGCCGCGTACACCAGTGTCGAAAATGTAGATGGTAGTGCCGTAGCCTGACTGATTCTTGAAGACGTATTCCCTTCCCTGCGGCGTGTCGTAGGTGTTGCTCAAATGTGAGATACGAGAGAGCCCCCAGGGCGTATCGTGTTGCAAAAACATATAGTTTTGAATATGATCAGTAGAGTCCTCCTCAACGTATGCTACTTCAGGCTGGCGTTTAATAAGGTCGATTTCGTCATCATGGAAACTTCCGTGGTAGCCCTTGACGGGACCCACATGGATATCTCCCTTGATTTGTGCGTATCTGGAGCGGTCAATAAGACGAGAGACCCAGATATCATGTGAGCTAGTCTCGCCGTTGTCTCGTTTGGCAATCTCCCTGCAATCATCCTTTAGCACTACAACGTAATCTTTAACAGCGCTGTGAGGCGATGAAGAAGAAGAAGAAGAAACAGATGAGCCTGTGGGCAGTGCTAAGCAATTGCTAATTGCGATTTCCACAAAAATCAGTTTCGCCAGGAATCTCATGGCAAGGGTCTGGGAAAAATGCGAGGAAGAAAAATATACGTTAGAAGAGCAGTAGGAAACGCAATGCAAGAAGAAAGAGGATACTGCGCTTGATTTAAGAGAAAATTTTATCTGTCAGAAAAAGAAGAAAAGTCGCCACAGAAAAACGAAATTTGTACAGAAGAAAAGAAAAAGAAAAAGGCAAACGCTGAATACAATATGCCCTCGAAAAAATTGAATGCGCCGGAGATTCTTGGCAAGGACCAAATTGTGGGCCCCAGTGCTAATAGGATTCGTCATTATTTAAGCAGCTTAAATTTTATCCATTTTAATTTAGCCTTTGAATGGAATGGACAAATGAAACACAATTAATCGAGCTTGACATGGCCAGCCTTATTTTTTTGCCAAAAACAACTCAAATGGTCACTGTCAATCTTGCGTTCTGAATTAATCTCTTGACTAAAAATACCAATTTTAAACATATCTATATGCATCTGTATGTATGTAAATAAAATATGCAGGTATGCCTGCATCATTCTTAATTCTATCTTGTATCTTCTATCCCATTGTCCTTCGACGCACCGACTTGCGCACCCTAATTATTGTCTATGCATCATCGTTATTATCAGCGCCGCCTTCTATCAGCTCGTACAACACTCCAAGTCTATCTGCGTAATAATCTGGCGTGACCAGCGTGCTCTCCTTCGCCGATTGCTCACTGTCAATACCGGTCAGAACAAAAAACGTGCCAAGCCCTCCTTGCTTTCCAAAAACCATATCAGTATTAAGTCTGTCACCTATCATGCACACGCGGCTGCTGCTGGTACTGCCACCGCTGCTGCTTCCATTAATATTCTTACCATTCTGGCTAGAGTTAAAGTGAAACTTCGACTTGATACAATCCATCATAGCCTTCGACGGCTTACCTGTAGCAATAGGGTTTCTGCCACTGCACGTCTGTAACATTGACACACATGTGCCCGCTCCTGGAAAAAGCTTGCCTTTACCAGCCGGATATGTTGAATCAATGTTAGTAGCCAAAAATAAAGTTTCCTTGTCTGCCGTCAATTGTTGCATAGCATAGGCAACTTTGTAATAATTAATATGCAAGTCCAGTCCGCATATCACTGCTCCAATTGACGGATCACGTGTAATTTCATCCGCAATATCGCCACCGTTGTTATTATTGCTGCCCGGATAAAAGTTGGCATTGAACTTCGGGTCCGTTCCTCCGACGTACTGGATGCCCACCGACTCCAGCTCTTCCTCAATTCCTCGTTCTCCTAGAATAAATACCTTCTTGTTTTCTTTGTCGAAGTTAGCCACCCGGTCTAAATAGAGCGCGCATGAATACGCGCTTCCAAAAATCTCCTCTTTGTCTACCTGAATACCGAATTTTAGAAATTTCTGGGTGTATGCGCTCCGAGACTTGGTAGAGTTATTAGTCACAAAGATCAACCGTTTGCCCAGTTTCCGGAGAAGCTCGATAGTTTCCTTGACATGTGGCAGCAGATGATCTCCATGCCATAGCACGCCGTCGCAGTCAAATAAAAAGTCGTCAAATTTAGACAGAAAGTCAATAGCTTGTTGTTTCGTGGTGATCTTGTCCATGGTTTCTTCCTCTAGGTTAGATGTGGTAAGCAGTAAACTCGCTATCGCTAGTAACCTTAGTAGCCAGAAATGGGAATGAAACTGACGGACCCAATTTGGGTCACCCAAACGAGAAAAGGTAGGCAACCTAGGCTTCCAACACATTGGAGGAAAAAAAAAAAAAAAAAAAGGAATTAGACACCCGTAAACAAAGTCTTTTTGAGGCCATCCATGTCTCTGCAGTGTCTACAAATATTACTACTACTGCTTCACAGGCTGTTTGCTCGCAATCAAAATATCTAATGCTCAGCTTTTTAATTCATTTTACTTGTATTTGAGGTTCTTCCTTTCTCCTTTCCCCTCTCCTCATCTCCTTTTCTCCTGCTCGTATGTCATCCCTCCTGCCTCCATCTAAAACTTCGACGTAGTAATATAGGTAGGGTTGCGGAACCGGCCATCATTGTACACATTCTTCTCCACATCAAAATCGTGCGCATCCTTCATAACCTCCTTCTCCCGTGCAATTCGGGCAAAGTGTCTTCTCACGGAATCTCGGTCGTTCTCAGCTTCTAACACTGGCTGCAAATATATTCTAGACCACGCCTTTTCCCGCGCAAGCTCGTTCTTCTCATGAGTGCCCTGCACAACCTTGTAGAATCCATATGCGCAGAGCCCCACTACAGCTGCAAAATATATAGACGGACGGAATCCTCGCGCTGGAAGATTTCGCTTCCATTGAATAGGCTCATAGCCTCCTTTGGGCGGTAAGTCTTGGGCCATGGTGTTGTGTGATGTATAGGAAAAGTATAATAGGATTAAGGGTTCTTCAATTGGTTAACTTTAACCCGGCGCCCGGCTCCTCCTCCTCCTCTCCTCGACAGCCAGCACAAGGATAACCAACAACTAAAAAACCTAACTTACACACACAACTTTATTTTCGGCACCTTTGTTACCATTTTATTTTCATTTCCGCTTCTGGCAATCCACTACCTTGTCAACTAGCTAGCACAAGCCTTTGTGTGTGTGTAGCCCAAACTACTACCGCTGTCTACTCCCCAGCCAGCACGTAATAATGAACATCCCCGTGTTTTTCTTGGTGTTCCTCGTGCGATGCCTTTGGGCCAAATATTCCATTATTCCTGACTGCGACGAGGTCTTCAACTACTGGGAGCCCACTCACTACATTTCCCACGGCTTTGGCCTGCAAACATGGGAATACTCCCCGGTATACGCTATCCGCAGCTGGTCCTACGTATTTTTGCACGCATTGCCCATAATGACGGCCTCCAAGCTCTACAAAGCTGTGTACGCTGGCGACGAACTCCCCAGCCAGTGGTGTTTCTACCTGATCCGCGGAATCTTTGCCGCAACCTCGGCATTCGTCGAGACCAAGTTGTACTCGGCCCTGGCCAACAGCATTTCCAAGCGACTGGCTCAATGGTACCTGTTCTTTTCCTTGGTGTCCACTGGCATGTCCCATGCTGCTGTGTCGTACCTGCCCTCTTCGTTCGCCATGCATTGCGTGACAATGGCCTTGTCCTACGCTGTGACAATGTGCGGCAGACCCTCACGAGGCCCCTTGGACCCTAGTCAGCTATGGCGAGCTGCGTTCAAGTCGCTCTCGTGGTTGGCCGTGGGCGGCATATTGGGCTGGCCATTCTGTATGGTCTTGAGTTTGCCTATTGGGCTGAGGTTCGTGTGGGCGTCTTTGAAAATGGCGTTCTCGACGTCAAAGACAACGACAGCGCCGGCGCCGGGGAAACCTGTCGCGTCGTCCCGTCGTTCGCGGGTATTCTCTTTCTTTTATGCTGTCGTCTGCGCGGCTTGCAATGTCCTTAAGGCTGCAATTTCTACTCTCCTCGTTGCTCTGATTATCTTGGCTGCCGTCATAGTCGTTGATAGTACAATGTACCGCCGGGATCTCACTATAGTGCCCTACAACATAGTGGCATATAACGTGCTGAACCGTTCAGCCGAGACTGGTCCTGAAATCTTCGGCGTCGAGCCGTGGACCTATTACTTTGTGAACTTGTTGCTGAACTTTAATGTGGCCTTCGTGCTTGGCATGTGTGCGTTTGTCGTCTTGTTATTCCGGACGTCTTCTGGATCTCGCGTCACCCGCGGACATATTGCTATGTTGATTAGCCCATTCTACATCTGGTTTGCCATTTTTAGTCTGACGCCTCACAAAGAAGAAAGATTCATGTACGTCGTGTATCCCTGTCTGTGCGTAAACGCTGCACTATCTGTAGACATTATTGTGTTCTTGGTGCACAGGATTGTCCTGCAGTTCAGCCACGTGTTCGGCGACGTCCTGCCGTCGGTCGTTGCGCGGTCTAGCAGAAGGCTCTTTACGGTATCTGTTGTGGCCGTGTTCTCTCTGCTGAGCATCTCAAGATCAATGGCACTCACTACTTACTACGGGGCGCCTGTAGATGTGTACAGCCACCTGCCTAGATCCTATGATTCAGCGAATGTATGTGTGGGCAGAGAGTGGTACAGATATCCTTCGTCCTACTTCCTGTCACCGAACCAGCGGCTCAAGTTTATCCGTAGCGGGTTCTCTGGACTACTGCCAGGAGAATTCCAGGAATATGATTTGAGTGACGAGTTATCTCTGTGGCCGGGCACGTATATAGTACCGTCTGGTATGAACAACAGGAACGAGTTTGACCCCTCCAAGGTAGTGCCACTGGACGAGTGTAGGTATGTAATAGACACTGACATGTTTGTGGATGAGGAGAGCGGAGAGATGGACCTTATTGCCCGCGGTGGAAATGATTGGCAAGTCGTGTACTGTAAACCCTTTTTGAATACTGCCGAGAGCGGCGGCTTAGGACGTATTTTGTGGCTGCCCGATTGGTTACATGAAGTGACAAAAACAAGACTGATTTGGAATAACTACTGTGTCATCGAGAGACGCAGAATCTAACTTAAGAGACTTTTTGAAGACTCATCTAATGTAATTTGCATTCGCGTGTTATGTAAATATAATACAAATGTTTTATTATTCTTCAAATGAAGCAAATCGTTTATCATTGGCGGTCATCGCTTCCATATACCAGCCCTGTCTGGGAATTTCAAACCCCCACAACGCCACTTCAGCGTCCTCGTCAGAGACGCAAAGAAAAATTCCAAAAAATAAGATACCTATAGTAACTTATTTCTTAACAAGCCAACAAGCACAAATTATAAAATAAATCTAGAAAAGTTTATATAATATATAGTGTGTCCACTTTCATCATTACTCCTTGGTCAACATAGACTCTCTATGAGGACCAACTCCAACCCATCCTACCGGCACTTTAAGGAAATCTTCAATAAATGAGATATACTCCTTTGCCTCTTTTGGTAACTCATCATATGTCTTGCAATGAGTAGTATCTTGCTGCCATCCAGGAAGCGTAGCATACTCCACCTCAACATCCTCAAGAACATTCAAATCGGCAGGGAAAGACTCTAACGTTTTTCCCTTGTATCGATAGAAAATAGCAATCTTGATCTCCTTGAGCTGATCCAGCACATCAAGCTTAGTGATGTTGAGTTTGGTGTATCCGTTGATGAGGGTAGAATATTTAACCACTACCAAATCCAGCCATCCACACCGTCTCTTTCTTCCGGTGGTGACACCGAATTCTGCGCCGACAGTCTGGAGGTGCTCTCCAATATCGTTTAGCTGCTCAGTGGGGAAAGGACCCGCGCCAACTCGAGTAGTGTAGGCCTTTACCACACCGTAGATATCTTTCAACACGGTGGGCGGAATGCCCAGACCAGTGCATACACCGCCTACACTGGTGTTGGAGGAGGTGACGAACGGGTAGGTACCGAAGTCGAGATCCAGCATGAGCGCGTTGGCTCCCTCGATCAGAACTCGCTTCTTGGACTGAATGGCCTCGTGCATGAACGGGATCTGGTCCACCACCAGAGGGCGCAGCTGATCTGCAAGAGTTCGGTACTTGGCCAAGTCGGCTTCAGCGTCGAACTCAAAGTCGCCGAATCGCTTTTTGAGATTCTCGAGAAGCTTCAAGTATCTGCTCTCAAACTCGTCGAAGCTGTCGTTGACAAGGTGGTGCACTCTCACACCTGACCGGTCGGCCTTGGACGAGTACGCCGGTCCAATACCCTTGCCAGTAGTTCCGATAGCCTTGGCCGATAGCTCTTTTTCCTTCAAGCCATCTACGATTTGGTGGAAATCAAAAACGAGGTGAGCCCGGTCAGAGACGAAAAGCCTGCTTCTGCAGTCATGTAGACCTTTGTTCTCAAGTGCCTCGAGTTCCTTGAACAACGACGGCACATGAACCACTACTCCTGATCCGACAAGATTCTTGCACTCCGAGTTAATGAGCCCCGACGGCAACATATGGAAATCATACTTGACATTGCCGACGACAATAGTATGGCCAGCGTTGTTACCGCCTTGGCAACGCGCACAGAGGTCAATAGAGTCACACAAGATGTCTACTAACTTGCCTTTGCCCTCATCTCCCCACTGCGTTCCTAGTACGATAGACGTCATTTTAATAGGTTATTAGATGTTACGGTGGTGCTCAGACTGGATGAGTATCCAGTAGGATTAAAATTCGATGGCTACCAGCCTCTAATATTGAGCTAGGGCTAGGGTCCTGTGAGTCAATCCGGTAAGTTGGCTAGATAAATTTGTTGAGATTTTCAAAAAGGGATCCAAAATTTTTCATGGGGAGCAAGGGGTGCGCAGGGGCTGAGATGAGAAGAAGAAGAGGAGCGCACTGACTAACTTTAGCAGTAGAGTGAGTGATACTACTAGTGTACCGTCCTACCATTCGACTGATTGGCTGCTCGTTGAAAGAGGATTGATTGCTTGTTTGTTTGTTTGCTACTTGAGTAATTGATTGATCTCTTTTGCTTTTGGCTTTCTTTCTTTCTTTTATTTATTTTTTTTTTGTTTGTTTGTTTTTTTCCCCGTTGTTCTCTTCCCAGCACTCATGAAAAACATTCTCGTCCTCATCTCCGGATCCGGCACTAACCTTCAGGCTTTAATTGATGCCTCCAGCTCCGGAAAATTACCCGCTAAAGTCTGCGAGGTCATCTCCTCGTCCCCGACCGCCTACGGCTTAACCAGAGCAAAGAACGCAAACGTACCCACCTATGTGCACGACCTGCAAGCTACCTACTACAAGGATATCCCCGTGAGCGACAAGGAAGGCCGCAAAGCTGCCAGAGAAAAATTCAACATCGACTTGGGCAATTACATCGTCAGCGGCGGCGCTGACGAAAAGAATGGCAAGCCTAGATCATTCCCTCGCCCCGACTTAATTGTCTGCGCCGGCTGGATGCTGATCCTGAGTCACAGCTTCTTGGAGATCTTGGAAAAGAACAATATCCCAATAATCAACTTGCATCCTGCTCTTCCGGGCCAGTTCGCCGGAATTAATGCAATTGAGCGTGCTTGGAAGGCTGGACAAGCCGGCGAGATAACCACAGCCGGCGTCATGATCCACAAGGTTATCACCCAGGTAGACGAAGGGGAGCCACTATTGGTGAAGGAAATACCGCTGCGAAAGGACGAGTCCTTGGAAGCCTACGAGGAGCGAGTGCATAGCGTAGAACACGTGGCAATCGTCGAGGGAACCAACAAGGCCCTGCAGGAGCTGTAAAGAAAGAATGAATGAAGGAAGGAAGGAAAGAATGAAATCTGTATGTATATGTGCGTGGCCGCTGCCACTAATAAATAATGAAACAGTATTCTGCTCGATGCAGTTGTCTGCTGATGCAATGCCTTCTGTGGTCTTTTATCTTTTGTCTTCTCGTCTCGTAGACCGGTGCTCACTCGCGCGGGATCGTGTTCTCCGACCAGTTCGAGAAATTCCATCTACAGCACAGATAAAATAGAATAGATAAACACACAAAAAACACAGTAGCATGTTAGCTAGTTTATTCGTTGTTGTACGACAGTTAATTCCCTTGCCTATCTTCGCATTTGCATTTACATGCTTAACCGTATCGGTGCATATATACACCCTCGACGTGTCTGCGGCGTGGTGTCTCTATAGTATATACTAACACTAACACACATGACAGCAGGAGCACCAGCCATAGAACACCAACTATTACAAGCGCAAAGCATCGACGAACTAAAATCCCTTTTCGCGCAACTGCAATCAACCGATGATTCAATCACCAGATCATTAGATGCACACATTAAGTCGTGTGCAGTGTCGCATGCCCAATCGCTCAACAGGCTCCATCTAGTCAGATCTCAGATGTCTTCGGCGCTTACCAAATCCCGAGACCTGTACTCCCTCTTATCCGACTCATCAGATATCGGGACCCGCATTTCTGAGCGGATTCGCAAAATAGACACAGAACTCAGTCGGGTGCGCCAGGCGCTTGAGTATCTGCAAAATGTGATCAACCTGAAGTCCAGCCTCATAGGCATGCAGAACTCAATGGACATGAGAGACTGGGAAAAGGCGGCTAACTACATCCATGCGGCGCTTCAATTGCCCAATTCCTTGTTGGATGGCGAGTTCGCCAAGCAGATGGTGCCCACGAGCGAACTGCCAGACTACCCGCTACAGACTCTGCAAGAGGCGTGCGAGTCCCTTGCGCAGCTGTTCACGAGGGAATTCGACCGGACAGCACAGTCGCGCGATATGGAGACGGTGACAAAGTACTTCAAGCTGTTTCCGCTGATTGGCAAGGAGGACCAGGGTCTGTTAGTATACTCGCGGTTTATATGCAGCATCATTAAGACGCAGAGCCGGGCGCTCATTCAGCACAGCCGCAGTGCAGAGGCGGGCACGATGGGCCCTGTGATATATGGGCTAGCTATGACGCGTCTTTTTGAGAATATTGCGCAGATAGTAGCGGATCATTCTAGGATAGTCAACCTGCATTATGGAAAAGGACACATGGCCAGCGTGATTGGCCAGATCCAAAACGAGGTAGATATCCAGGGCGGTCTTATTATTGACACATTTTGGGACGAGTGCCGGATAGACAGACTGCTGCTAGACGTCAAGTCCTATGCATATTCATTCTTGTTGAGCAGCTTTGCTACTACCAGCTCAGTGAATGGGTCGCCGTCACCGAGACCGCAATCTCCAGCGCAGCCGCAGTCGTTCGCTGGGTCAGCAGCGACGGCCGGTGACGTCGAGGGATCCACAGATCTCAAGCTTGTGGGCACATACGTGTCAGAGATGTCTGTGATGTTGAACAGGTGGATGCTGTACTGTCTGTTTGTCGGGGAGAGATGGGCGGACTTCAGTGCGCATAGAAGCAATATTGCAGCTGATGATAGTAATTCCGCTTCTGCCGCCATTCCTAGCAACAGTAGTATACCTCCCGTTTTGTCCAACAGTGGGTTATCACGAAAATTAGCAGGCAGAGTCAACCCGGCGTTTGAGTCGCTAGTGGTATTTCTCTTCCGCAGGTCGGTCGAAAAGGCTTTCCAACTAGAAGAGATTCCTGCGCTGGCTGACATGAAATTCGGCAATGATAGACCAGGAGGAGGCGAGTCTAGCGGCGGGGACTCGGTTATCACCACATCTGTGGTGGAAGATGTTATGCTTATGTTCAAGATCCTTATGAACCAGACTTTAAGCACTGGGAACCTCCGACTAATTCTATCGCTGCTCAGCAGTTTTAGACGCATACTGGAATCGGACTTTGTAGGCATGATGCAGAGGAAGCTGCGGGATGAGGCGCCGAGGGCGCAGAGTGCGCGATCAACTGCAATTGCAAAGACAACTACGTCCACTTCGAAGATCAATTTCTCGTTGTCCTCTCCTGCCGAGGAGGCTCGTTTGGTCAATTTCTTACTCTATCTCAACAACCTTGACGACGCTGCTGCGCTGGTGGCCAAACTAATTCGTGACACTAGCGACAACCTTCAGCAGCATGTGCCGCTGCCAGCTGTTGCCGCGGCTGCATCTACGCCGACGCTGACGGGCTCTAGGGTTTCATCGGAACATGAGCAAATACTAGCATCCCTCCGGTCCCTAGAGGGCGGGTTTTCAACAAGAACTGCAGAACTTATTTCTGACGGCATCAAGGTATTATTTACTACAATTGTTAATGCAAAATTGCGAGTTTTATGTTCCACAGCGTTTAGGGATGCAGACTATATGCGGGGAACTGCCACCGGCGGGGGCGATGCAGACGAGGCAGACGTGTTGGATATTGGTCTGCTCTTCCAGCGTGGCTGGCACGCGCTTATGTATCCGTACCAGAAGATTTTGTCGGCCAGTGTGTATCACATGTTGGTTACTCAGTGTGCCAATCTGTTGGCGCGTATGATTGAAAAATGGCTCTGGTCTTTAGATGGAAAGGTAAATGAACTGGGGGCTATACGGTTAGACAGAGACATCAGTAAAGTGGTTGGCACGGTCAGCGAAGGGGGCAGGTACAAGTTACGAGAAAAGTTTGTACGAATTGCCCAGATAGTTATGGCTATTGGGTTTGAAGACTCGGATGATGAGTCGGACGAGGTGGTGGACTGGGTGCTGACGCCGGACGAGAGGGCGCGGGCCAGGTATATTAGAGGAGATCTTAGATAGAATAGACCTACCTGTAAAACCAGATAGGAATAATTAACATTTAACGTGATTCACGAAGGAGAGCTGAAATAGCGATATATATATAATTACTACTTCTTTTTTTGGCATGCACAACATATCTTAGTGGAGATTTGCTGCATAAACACTGTGATCTATTGAGCTAATGCCTCCCGTTGATATTTGCAGAGATCGCCTTGTTGAGTTTGCATTGTTACTCGTAGCATTGGTTGTAGTTTCACTGCTGATACCGGACCCGAGACTGCGAAATTGCGCCAGAATGTTTTTAACCCGCAGTGCGACTTATTGCATGTGGTCTCAACAACTGAATTGAGATACTCCGATGATTTTAGTGTGTATCAATACAATGTGTTTTTATAATTCCCAATTAACTAATCACGTGACCAATTACAGGCTCACAAACTCACTCGCCCAAAACGCGCGGTGGTAAGGGAATTGGCCAAAACCCGTCCAAACAAACTGCGCATATCTGGAGACGTGACGCGTTTCCTGAAATTCCATTCTACTCTCTGTGGGAGTGAGAACACGCGCTCGAAGGCGGCAACGTTAAGAAAAAAGCAGTGGACAGAAACAGTAAGGAAAATATACAGGATTCCAAGAAAAGCCGCCCGAGAATATGGCGGTGCCGTCACCAACCAGGCCATCAAGGCCCTCGCAAGGAGATACCCTCCAGCGTGTTCGCCACATGCCAGGCGGTTCACCCGAAGATCCAGCTGGTGACGCTGCAAGGCGAGGAATTGTGTATCTCACGTTTTTTACAGCGAACCAGGCACTCACTGCCTTTGGTAAATTGCACGAAAACGTATGTGATAGCACACCAGAAAAAGTGATTTCAAACAACAAATATCTTTGCCGTTATTGTGGCGGTGTCTATCTGGGAAGATATAAGAACCTTCTCGACCACTTGGACCGACAAAAATGTACGCATTTTAGGCCCAATGTGGTGGGCAAGTCGCGCCAGTTTGTAGATCTGAGGAAAGAACTTACACCTTACATGGCGAAGCCTGACAAAGACATGACGGAATCTATAAGACAGGCATGGGCCGACGTCATTTCCGAGACAGGAGTGCCTTTTGCGTTTGTGGAAAGCCCTGCTCTGAGAAAGTTATTAGCATTGGTCCAGCCTCGCGAAGCTATTTATTCCACTATACCTACGCCAGCTTCTCTGTCAAATGCCATGAAGGAAAAAGAAATGTACTCCCGTCTTGAGCTAAACAAAAGCATGAGGGGAAAATGGCTAACTCTGGCGCTGAACGAATGGAAAATCAGCGACAATGGTACGCGTACGCTTGGACTGATATACTATTTGCCAGACGGGACACCCTTGTTGTTCAATGTTGAGGATGTCTCTACAGATGATGCAAATGGAAATGGTGTTGCAGCTGCTGCTGGATCAGAGAAGATCGAAAAATACTTGAAAGTAGAGGCCGCGGAGGCAGTGGTCGGCGCCGTCATTGCGGATTCGGCCGGCTCTTTCAAATGTGCCAGGCAATCTCTGGACCAAAAGTGCCCTAATGTGGTACTTTTGCCCTGTTTTGCCGACCAGATGAACCTGATTATTCGGGACGTTTACCAAAAGATCACGTGGGTTAAGAAGCTTGTTGAGAATTCTAAAAGGCTTACGTCATTTCTGCAGGCCCCATCAAGACTACAACCGCTAAAAGAACAACGAGCGAGATTGGGCGTGCCTGTGCACAAATTTGTTCCAATGGTCCCCGGTCGGTGGAGTTCTGTTTTCCACATGCTAAGTCCTATTGTTCAGCAAAGTGCTGGCATTGAAAACGCGCTAGACTATATTCGCATGACAGGTACCGACAAAGGAGAGCAAGAAGAGGCTGAGGCGTTATTTCGGTTTGTGACCAGCGCCAGCTATTCAAACGACTTGCTGACGGCCTATGCCTTATTTGAGAAACTGGCAAAGTTGCAGGACCATCTTCAGCAAAATTCGGCCCGGTTACGCGAAGTGTTACCCAGTGTCCATGAGGCATACGAAGCCATTATCACCAAATGCATGATGGGCAAAGGATCAGTACAAAAATCAGAATGGCACACTGAGGAGGAGTACCAGGTATATTCAAGGCAGCTTCTTAGACTGGAAATCTCGGAACTAATCAGGGTGGGTAACAATCGCATCACGAAATTTTGGGACTTGGAAGTATTAGCAGTTGCAAGCTTCCTCGATCCTATGTGCGATAAAAGCATTTTCTCAAAGTCGATGAGCGAGGAGTTCGTGAAGGGCGCACTCGACAGGTGCTATGCGAGGTTTTTCGGCGAGGCGCGGCCTCTTGACAAGGAACACTATTTGTTTTGTCTTGACCGCCGTTACTTCAGGCCAGCATTTGAGGAATCCATGCAGCCGCTGACTAGAGGGTCTCATACAGCGTTCTGGAAAGAGCACATGCAAGGGCCTAGCATTCCGCATATAGCAAAACTGGGTGAGCAGTTGGAAAAGATTGCTGTCAACACAGTAGCGGTCGAGCGAATGTTTTCTCCAATGGGCTGGCTTTGGGCGTGTCGCCGGCGGCGGATCGACCACAGAAAAGTTCTTTCGATGGTCCAACAGCAGTCGCTTTATCATTTGCGTAGCATTGCGCCGTCAGGTTTATGTTTGTTTGATTCTGATGATATACGGCCCATGCTTCTCAACCTTCCTCTCGCAGATGAGGTGAGGCGGGACGCCACGGCTAGTGGAGCAAAGACGAACGAAGAGCTAACTGTGATTGAGGGGGGCATGGAATATGAACTTAGCCTAAGCAAAGGCACAAATGACGAGAACAGCAGTCGAGAGAGTTCGTGGGATGCTATCAGTGAGAGTTGCCCAGCTATCCATAACTACGGGGTTACTGAGATTTTTGATCTTAGCGCGGCATGGCCGCATTAGGCGCAATGCCTGTCATGAATGTTTAACTTGGCCGCGTATATTTCTGTGAAATACTTTTTGAAGGATGGCCGGGGGAAAAGAACGTTCTGGCTGGCTGGCTAGCAACGGTGTCCCACGGTCTTGGTTGTTGGCACAAGATATCGCAAGAAGCAGGCGGAGGGTGAAATTACTAATAAGAAAACAAAAAGGAAAACAAACAGACAGATAGATAGATAGATAATAGTCATACCGACAAAAGGACCCACAGCTTTTCGGCTGAAGTAACAACGATAAATAAATAGTAATAAATAATCATATGTTATAATGGAGGTCACGTCAACGTGTCGGAGGCTCCTTAAACGCGTCTGCGACCGTCCCCTACAAACCAAACAGGCCTCTGCAGACCAATCCGGAAGGAGGAATCTAAGCGGGTATCGACAGAAGGACCTCAAATATAGGAAAATTTGTACTTAGAATTTACCGGTTCAATCCGTTTCTCTATGTTCATAGTCGGGAAACATGTCATAGTCCTTATTTTCCGGCTTTTTCCTATATATTGTGTACAATGCTGGATTATCTGTCATAAACGTGAGTCCTTTGTTCTTGAGCATTTTCTGCGCAGCATCAATCAACTCTTTTTTAGGCAAACAGTAAGGCGACTCTATGAAGTATCCGCAGGTTTTTTCACAAAATGTTTTCCTTCGCTTTATAGACTTGTATTGAGAAGGAGCTGTAGTCATCTTCTGCTCGACTATTTGCTCAAGTAATATGCTGTAATAGATATCAAACATAGCTTCAGCGTCTTTATCTGGATCTACGTTAAATTCAAACTCGCCCTCCTTCGTCTTCCTCTTCGTGGCCGTCTTCTTTCCTCTTTTCGGATCCTGGCGCGACTCAATGCTCTTGTTTTTGTCCTCGTTGTTCCTCTCGCAGTTGGAATTGGCCCTGCCCTGGGAAGGGCACATGGGTTAAACGCTCGTGTGCCTGCTCCTGGGTGGGCACCCTATTCCATGGCACCCGGTTCTGTTGCCGCAATTCCTCTAGCCTCCTTATACCAGGACTCGCGAATAATCCACGCAGATAGTCATACAAATTAGCCATACGACGATCCATATTGGCAGTGAAGTCGTCCTAGCTATTTCATCTCTCATGGCAAGCATTAGGTTTTTCAGTTCAACATATTGTTCTTTCAGTTCAGCATGCTGCAGTCTCAGTTCCATCAATTGGTCACTCCGTTCATGCAAATCCTGGTGCAGGTTGTCATGTGTATCCTTGGATACCTCTTCAATAGAACGAAGTCTCTGTCGTATTTCATATAACTCGCGTCGAAGTAACAAGTCAAATTCTACTTCATATTTTTTGGTACACCTGGATTCCCGCTGCTAAGCAGCTATAAGCCATCCTATCGTACATACGTGCATGAGACCATACTCTATCGGGGAAGTATGTTTGCCGCAGCCGTCCGGACTCCGGGGATTTCTTCTTTAACTTTAAAGTGACGGGCCCGTACTCTGCAGTAGACCACTATTAGTAAACAACATGATCTGTCGACGGCTTCAGCTTCGAGTTGCTCAGGCACCACGAACACTTCAACTCTGTCAGTCCTATAAACCTGCTCAACTGGTTCGGACTTTTGCGTCATTCCAACAGCCAAGTCCCTCGCCGCCTCGGTTACCCAAAGAAGAACAGGAGGAGTTTGAGCGACTGCAAAAAGAGGCACACAACAGTTTGAACAAGGACCCTCAAGACTCGTCGGCTATGCATCCTCAATTCCGCAAGCCTTATGCTGACTTTGAAGGGGACCGAAATCCCGAGACCGGCGAGATAGGTGGTCCTAAACAGGATCCGCTGCGCCATGGTGATTACTCATTTAACGGAAGGGTTACTGACTTTTAACTGATGACGATTTATGTTGCATTATTGTATATAACTTATTTACCTTGATTTATATTTGTGACACTGGCTCTTTCTTTTCTGGCGCTGTCTGTGTTTCATATACGTAGCGTTCATACGTACCTTACAGTTCACATTGGGCCACACTCAAAGCCTCGCAATATTCAAGTTCCAACAATCAAAACTAGTGTATTCATACTTAAATTATGGTTTATCTTCTTCTTCTTCTTTTTTTATAATTCGTATTCTTGTGATGCTAGTCTAGCCATCTAGCCTTATTACGCCTACTTTTTTTGCCACATCCTCAAGCACATTTTGTAGCTCTTGTCGAGTAGTCTTCAGAAGCCTCTCTTCTTCAATCAATAGCCGTCTAACGTCTGTCAAGCTGTCCGCGCCTTCGGCTGTTAAGCTTAGAGTAGTATCCTGTGACGAGGCATCCTGAGCAGTCGGCTTCCCGTTGCTCAAGTTCGTTACCTTCATAGCATCCAGCAACCGACTAGCATGATTAATTGAATACTTAACACGGGTCTCTAGCGATCGGCCGTTCGCTGTGATCTTCTTGTCCAATCGACGCAGTTCCTCAATCCATCGTTTCTCAGCCTTGCTCAAGTCCAAGACTCTATGTCGAAGAATGTTCTCAAGAGCAGCCTTGCCGCGAGTCTGTAATTTTTGCTGTCGTTCAACAACTTTGTTTAGTTGTTCTTGGATCGACAACGCTGATGGCAACAGTTCCTCGCTTTCAGTGGTCGTGGTTTCTTCGGATTCTTTGGGCTGGCCTGAGGCAGCTCTGTTAGTGGCCGTCACGCTTTCAATGAGTTGACATAGTTGCTCTAGCTGGGAGTGCAACTCAGACCTCTGCAATAGTAATCTCGTGTGCATCATCTTGCCACTGGTCTGTAGTTTACTGAACTGTTCGCCAAAATGCGCACACAATTCCTCGAAATACATCAGGTGCCGCAATTCAGGGCCTATCTTGTCAGACGGGTTAACATCCGTAGGAGCCAGTGGAGACTCAAAACTTATGGATTCAATGATATCTTGTACATTGAACTTGCGCCTTGCAAGAACAGACTGCCGGGCCAGGGCCGAAGAGGCGCCGGCGACTTTTGACTCAACAGGATTGTTCCCGCTCTCCTCGTTCTCAACCTCATCACCCTCTTCGTCTTCCAAATTGTCCTCATTCAAACTGTCCTCATAACCACTAACCCATATCTGATTATTCCGCGTCTTCACATAAACGATCGTATCGCCGTACTTCGTGTGACTGACAATTTTACCCACCACTCCCGACTTGTCATCCTCTGGCACAACTCTGAAGCATTTAGTACTTGTCACATTGTTACCGGCTTTGTCTCCCAGACGGCTCTCCTCTAGCAACGCTTCAATCACTTCAACATTTCCAGATTCAATAGCTTCGCAGATGGGTTTTGCCCAGTTGTTAATATCCAGTTCATACGCGCTATCAGCTCCCTGAACATACAGTTGGTACTGAGATATCCATTCAAGAGTATAAGTAGAAGCAGAAGAGGAGGAGGAGGAGGGCTTATTTTTATTAGCGGAAACACCGAAGCCGTTAGCAGTCGCGGTATTCTGGGACGGTGGACCAGCCAAATTTCCCAAAACGCTCTTGAACCCAAATGGTGAAGCAGGTTTTCCACTCAATCCAGTAGATCTGCTGGCTGAGCCAAAGCCGTTACTGGCAGACTGGGTCGTCGCGCCAGCATTGCTTGATCCGAACGTCGCAGATCCAAAAGTGTTAGCGCCAGAAGATCCAAAGCTGCCGGAACCGAAGCCTCCACTAGACCCGAATGTGGTAGGAGACGGCGAGTCGCTGCTGCCAGATCCGAATTTGGGAGACGAACCAAACATGCCGCCAGAGCCACTTGCAGGGTTAGCGGCCGAAAAACCAAAGGAACCAGTGGAGCCAAAGGTGCTGCCACCTGTTGACGTCGAATGATGGACCGATGTAGTCTTGTTTCCACTATCCCCTACCCCAGGAGCAAACGTTACACTCTTGCGTCTTTTCAGTGGTTTTACGCTAGACTTGGGCAGATCCACTGAGTCTACCAATGCGAGAGTCAACTGGCTCTCTGATTCATCCTGCTCCCATTGAACATCCAAGCTCACATCCTGCAGTAAAAAGTTGACTCTGCCTTGCGAATTGACCGTGGCAATAATCGTCATGACTTTGCCATCCAACACAGCCACGGCCTGGCTCTCTCCGTAATACAGTTCCGTTGGGTAAGGTTGACACATAAAAGGGCCCTGGACTTTGGGCAGTCGGTCGCGCGTTCGGTTGAATCTGTTTAGGAAACTAACGTTCGTAGACGCAGGGGAAGGGTTAGTAACAACAAAGCATTCGCTAATAGTTCCATCATTTTCGAGACGAGAAATACGGCCAGTCATACCACCACTGCCTCTGCCGCCATCAATATGGCTATTAACCTGCCTCCAGATATCCGATACCCAGGCGAGCTGTTGGCCGTAATGGTTGCGCAGCATGGCTGCATGCATCTGCGACTCAGTATCTGCATCGTCGGACGGCGAAGAAACTGCCGCGTTCATCTGGCTCGCCTCCACAGATGCGTCAAACATATTCTCAACGTCGCGTCTGCTGACCACGAACTTGTGTGGTGCAAAAGGACAAACTCCGTAGATATCGCCATTGGAAGACAAGCCATACAAAGTGAGTGGCCCGAAGGCGTCGGAGTCGGTGGTCGTGCATCCAAGGGCAATAGACACAATGTCTTCAGGCTCTGTGACGGTGGTAGTAAAGGACATGTCTGCAGTGGTCGAGATCACATGATTCGCATGCTGCTTGTCGTGGTTATCACCTGCGCTGGCTGAGCCCGCCAGGCTCTCTCTGAACGAAAATGATGACTCGACCTTAGGCTCGTCATAGTTCACAGCGTCAACAGTGAGGACCTCGTTGTGAGACGTAAGCACAAGCAGTACGGCATCGTTCCTACCAACGGGGTTCCAAATACCCTGGATGAAACTCTCCGTGGGCCCCATTGTGTGGTCGGACACTGTGCCGAGTGAGTATATAGAAGAATAAATAGATGACGACAAAGTTGACGACGGAGTTGATGACGAGGATGAGAACATCGAAGACGATGCAGGTGTGGCCGAAGCCGAAGTTGAAGTTGGAGTTCCTCTTGCAGATCTCATGCTAGGAACAGTGACGAAGGAGACGTGCTTCTCGCCAACTGCTGCCAGCAGGGACTCTGAGCTGTTCATTACCAAGGTGTTTATACTGTGGCTCAGCTTAGCGCAGACCTGCCATTGTCCAACCGGAGCAGCAGTCCAGATTAATATAGAATTGTCTTTAGAGCAAAATAAATGGCCATGGCTCTTGCTATTAACAATTGAGCGGACGCCCTCTGGCAGGGCATCCAAGGCGCTGTGGTGCATGCTTGGTGAAGAGGGAAGTGAAGAGTGAAAGAAAATTAAGGTTGGGTGACTTCTCAAGCTGGCCGGGAAACAAACAAACAAACGAACAGACAACAACTAGAAAGTTTCTCTGAGTAGAGGAGTCAAACCTTGTTTTCGGGAGAAGCGGCCGATGCATGTATGATAATGTTCATAAATCTTAATGGCAACAAGTCGCCGTACTAAAAATAGATAATTTAGGCTAAAATGTACGCTATGTTAACGCAATATCTAAGTTATGTACAACCTATAAAACGCCAATTGGCCGAGGGGTCCAGTTGGCCGGTATAGGCCATACATGGCCGGAGGCATTGAGTTCATGTCCATGCGGGTTAGTAAGTTGGTGTTGCTTTTTCCGGGCGGCCTCCTCGTCTGCATATTCCTTAACCCTCCGGGCAGCTTGTTCTACTTGGCCAGAAATTTCATCTAAGGAGTAACGCGACTTTCTATTTTTATTCCTGCCCGATGTCCCCTTTAGGTCTGCCAATTGTAGTTCCATGTCGGCGCACAGTTGCGTCATTTTCTCGGACTTCCTCTCGTACGCTGTCAATAGCTGTAAATTAACCTCGCTAATGGCCTCGCACAAGATGCCAGCCACCATGTCACTGGCATACAACGGCAGCGTCTGCAAGAAATATTCCAGCCACGAGTACACCATGCCGGAGTCGACATCTTCGTCTTCGTCATTATCAGAGCCCGTGGGTCTATCGACCATCTTTGCCATAGAAGTCGCCAGGAGTGTCAAAACAGATCCGTGACCGCCATCGTCTAGGCCACATAGCTCATCTACCAGCGGACCATACAGCTCTATTACTCGCAGTGGCGGCACCTTCTTTCCTTTCCCGTTCTTGCTGTCGGGCATCAGCACGTTCCTATACAGCAGTACGTCGACCACCAACTCTGCTGATTGGCTTAGTAGCCGTTTTACTAGTTCTTTAGTCTCATGGTCAGCCTTTTTGTCGTCTATTTCCCCGGCGACAACCTTCCTTCGAATCCTTCTGTATCTGCGTAGCTCCTCCTTAATTGAATCTTTGATAGACGCCGACGCCTCGGGAGATCCTCTATTAGAGACACTAGTAGCGCTATCTTGGTCTTCACTTTCCCTCGATGTGCGCTTCCTTTTTTTCGCAGAGCCTGGAGCCTGGTTGCCTTTTGCGTTGTCCAAGTTTGGTATCCAGTACTTGTCCCATAGCCACTCCAATGCTCTCTTGCACAAGCCCCGCAGCATCTCTAGTGATGGCAGCATCTCGTGGGTGCTTACATGTCTCAGTTCTACGAAAGCTGAAGGTAGATCTAGGGTCCTCGCAAGGGTGTGCAACGAGACAATAAACTGGCCCTGTTGGTATGGGTCCAGCAGTCCGTTGACAAATCTAATAATGGCAAAGGCGTAAGCAGACCGGACGGCTATCTTGCTCGACGATGATAAGGATGACGAAGACCCACCAATATCCCTATCACTCTGGAGATCTTCCAGCTGCGCGCTGAGCAGTAAACATGTCGACTCAATAGACTGAGGGATAGGTCCCCTGGTCTGGTAGGCCTTGATCTTAGCTATGGCTCGCACTTGGTCTTTAATGTTGGAGGAATACAAAAGACGGCCCAATTGGCAAATCTCTGTGTCGTCCCTGAAGGGCACAACTTTGGGTATTCTTGACATGTGGGCTGTCGTTGGTAAGCGGTGAATAAAGAAGTGAAAACAGAAACAGAGGAAAAAAAAAAACAAAAGTAAATCCAGAATGAGCAGAAGCAGTCGAAGTCGATCAAAAGATGAGGACAAAAAGGGCAAGAACAAAAGAGGAACCGACGGTTCAAAGATATTTCAGTCCGGGGTAAAGCTTCTTGTAGGCTAACGTTAATTTTTTATTATTCCGCGGCGGTCCTAATTGCCGTCCATTTGTTTGTGTGCTCGGAACCAACCTTAAATACCAGTTTAAAGTCCCATCCGCTAGCCTATTTCTATCAACCCTTGTCGGTAAGGTAAAGGTAAGTTTTGTTGAGTTTGCTAAATTTGACTAGTTGGTTTCTGCAATTGTTTGAGCAAAATGACTGACAATGCAGATCACTTGAAATTTACAAAGTGCATGGAGGAGGGCATGATCAAGAACCTACATCTTGAGGATGACACCACAAGTGGCCGTATCGAGCAGCCGTTGCCGGTTCCGCGCCGCCCGTCACATACCCGCAGGGACTCGAAATGCAAAGTGCATAAGATGATTGATATCGATACCACGGATACAGGAATTGATCAGGAAAAGGCCAAGCAGGACCGATGGGCTGAGCAATTGGCACTAGCACGGTCTGCGACTATGTCGCCGACGCCGTCGTCGCCCGCTTCTTCTACGAGAGTGCCTAGTACGCCCACGGCGCTCATCAGCAAAGATGCGCTGTCGGAGATGGTGCTCAGCGTGCGAGACCTCAGCAACAACCTCAGTAATATAACGATGAAATTGAACATTAAGACAGTCATGATAGTGTCCAAGATCACGGACCCAGCAATCATCCCACTAACTCGCGAAGTGGCTCTGTGGCTGCTGGGATTCCAGCCTGCCTGTAACTCGGCGTCCGCGTCGTCCTCGCCAGCGGGGCCCTGTTTGAACGCGTCAACTCAGGGTCCACTGCATGTGGCCGTCCAGGACGTTGTGGGCCAGAGCGAAGAGTTTGGCTACCAGCGCATGATAGACAGTGGGCATCCAGGAATTGACCGGCTCCGATTCTGGAACCAGAACATGTGCTCTAAGCAGTCCAACTCATACGATTTTGTGGTCACGCTAGGCGGAGACGGCACAGTTTTGTTCACGAGCTGGCTTTTTCAGACTACTGTGCCGCCGGTGCTCAGTATAGGATTGGGCTCTCTGGGATTTATGACAGAGTACATGTGGGATAGAAAGGAGGAGATTCTCACTGATTGCCTGCAAAACGGTATATCGTGCTCGTTACGAATGCGATTTTGCTGCACGATCTTCAGAAGCAAGGAGCCAAACGGGGTGGAAACTCATAAACACCGGGAGCCGGACTTTCTTAGGAAAGAGCTGGAGTCGGCAGACGACGTCAAGATACTGCAAACCCATACGCCGACTGAAAAGTTCTGCATTCTTAACGAGGTAGTTGTCGATCGGGGCCCTAATCCTGTAATCACGACGACCGAGCTGTTCGGAGACTACAACTTTATTACCACGATGCAAGCGGACGGGGTAGTCATTTCCACGCCTTCGGGCTCTACAGCGTACTCGCTGTCGGCAGGAGGCAGTCTTATTCATCCTGACATTCCTGGCATTCTTGTTAGTCCCATTTGCGCGCACACGCTATCGTTCCGCCCCATTGTTCTGCCTGACTCGATGGTTGTGCGTGTGGCAGTCCCGTATGATGCCAGGACGTCAGCGTGGTGTGCATTTGACGGCAAGAAGAGAGTAGAGCTGAACAGAGGAGACTTCTTGACGGTCATGGCGTCACGGTATCCATTCCCTAAAGTTAATAATGGGCAGAACTCGACATCGTGGTTTAACAGACTGACTAGCACTTTGCACTGGAATGAACGGGAGAGACAGAAGTCGTATTAGATGAGAAGTGAAAGGGATGAAAAGATTAACAGGGAGTGAAGGAAGTAGAAGAGAGGACACGAAGGAATATAATGATAATATACTAATACGTACATAATTAAAGGAGGAAGAAAGAAAGAAAGAAAGAAAGAAACGAGGATTATCAATGTTTGACAGGATGAATGAATAACTTACCGAGATAATAGTAGATTTAGAAGAAATTGAACACGAACATGCTGCGAGAGATCTCAGGTGTGCCGAGCCCGCGCGTGTGTGTGTGCAATATAAGGTTTGTCTCACTTCGTCACTCATCCCAACCAGGTTTATTCGTTTGATGAGTGTGGATATCCTTGCAGACATCCGAGCAAAGACGGGTCAATTGGATCATGAGCTCGATATTCACAGTCCGATTACTGGCCATGAAACGTCTTTGGAGGACAGATACAGCAGGACGCCAGAATACTTAGTGGACAAGTACCTCACGCCCAGTGCGCAGTTTTCACATGAATGGCTAAATAGATTAGAATGGTGAGTACGAAAGAAAGGAAGAATATTAAGAGGAATGGATAATGGGACAAAACAGCAAGCGAGCAGGGGTGAAGATACATAAGACGGAGAGCAGCAAGCAACGAGAAATCATGTCACAAAGGACTATGACAGGAAAGAGCGTCAGTTGTGTTTCCGAATCTCTGCAATTTTTAGCTAAGAATCTTGCTAACCAGCCCGCCAATGGTCGACCAGTTGGAGTACATCGATAAGTTGTCGTGCGTTCCGGCATACACCTCGCGAATTGGGACACGTTTCAAGCGTGCCGGATTGGCAGGCCAGATTGTTGGCTATTCCCAGTATATTTCTCATCAAAACACAGAAAATTCGCACAACTCTTTGGCGTTGAATCGGCAGATAGGATCTAAGCTAGATCTAGTTCGAGGACGTGCGGGCCTGATGCCGTTCGCTCCTGGGGGACTGGAACTATCAGAGGCTGCCAAGGACGGCAACAGGGAATTCCACTTGCTGCACCGAGATGAAGACGGCTTATTTGATATTGCACCAGGGCTATCAAGAAAAGTGCATGGGACGCACGTATCTGGTACGACAGACGGCAAGATTGCCGACATTACTGCTGAAGACATAGTAGCTTCCGAAGAGGAAGAGGAGGAAAAGGAGGAGGATAGAGAATCGGGCGATGAAGTGTTTTCTGGCGACGAAGATCTCGAAGTAACACCCGAGACAGAATTCGGTGAGGAAGGACAGGCGCCAGCTACCTTTGAGCGGTACTTTGGGCAGTCGCCATTACACAAAGAGCAGTTGGCGGGCGCAGATTTGGCAGTCATTGACGACTTACTCCCGCGCCACATCACGTTTGGCAGAACCGATACGACGCAGACCACAGCTATTACGAAAGTTAAAGAATGGGCACACGTTGTGGATGTCAACAAGGAGATTCCAAACTTTGATGAGCTTGTCCCCAATCCCGCCAGAACGTTCCCATTTGAACTGGATGTCTTCCAGAAAGAAGCTGTGTATCACCTAGAGCAGGGAGACTCTGTGTTTGTGGCGGCGCACACCTCGGCGGGTAAAACTGTCATTGCCGAATATGCTATCTCGTTATCTGTTCGCAACATGACTAAGACCATCTATACGTCGCCAATTAAGGCGCTTTCGAATCAGAAGTACCGTGACTTCAAAAACATCTACGATGACGTGGGTATTCTTACGGGAGACGTGCAAATCAATCCTGAGGCCAGCTGTCTTATTATGACAACAGAGATCTTGCGAAGCATGCTCTACCGGGGCGCGGACTTGATTCGAGATGTAGAGTTTGTTATTTTCGACGAGGTGCACTATGTGAACGACCAGGATCGTGGTGTCGTGTGGGAAGAAGTAATCATTATGTTGCCCGACCACGTCAAACTGATTCTTCTTTCTGCCACGGTGCCCAACACTTTTGAGTTTGCCAACTGGATAGGACGAACGAAGCAAAAGGATATCTATGTCATTTCTACGCCTAAGCGGCCCGTGCCTCTAGAGTACTACCTTTGGGCCAAGAACAAGAGCTTTAAGATAGTCGACAAAGAGAAGAGGTTTTTGGAGGACGGATGGAAGAAGGCTGATGAGCAACTGCAAGGCGGCACCAAGGAGGGTGGCGCTAAACCCGCGCCGGGCAAGGGGCCAGGCGGCGGACAGGGGAATACGCGCGGAGGAGGAGCCGGTCGCGGTGGTCGAGGAGGAGGGAATGCGGGCCGTGGTGGTGGTCACGGACCTAGGGATCGGGGCACGCCGGCAGCCCGCAAAATGCCCTTCCAAAGCGGCGGTGGACGTAATATTAACACGCCGGGCAAAACTGATCTTATGCAACTCTGTATGCATATGCAGAAGAACAAACTTCTGCCTGCCGTCATCTTTGTTTTCAGTAAGAAAAAATGCGAGCTTTTTGCCGCTATGCTTAACACACTAGACTACTGCACTGCGAAAGAGAAGTCGGAGATTCACATGTTCATTGAGAAGGCGGTGTCGAGACTTAAGAAAGAAGACCGTGGTCTGCCTCAGATCATGCAGGTCAGAGAACTTCTTTCAAGAGGCATCGGCATCCACCACGGAGGACTGCTGCCCATAATGAAGGAAGTCATTGAGATCCTGTTTGCGAGATCACTTGTCAAGGTTCTTTTCGCCACGGAGACTTTCGCTATGGGTCTTAACCTGCCTACGAAGACGGTAGCATTTGCGGCGACGCGCAAGCACGACGGACACACTTTCCGTGACCTTCTTCCGGGAGAGTTCACCCAGATGGCAGGCCGAGCCGGCCGTCGTGGACTTGACACGATCGGTACGGTCATGCTTGTCTGTGTGCAGAAGGAGGCTCCTGCCATTGCAGGGCTGAGAACCATGATTCTTGGAAAGCCGACGAAGCTGCAGAGTCAGTTCCGTCTTACATATAATATGATTCTGAACCTTCTGCGTGTGGAGGCGCTCCGCGTCGAAGACATGATTAAGCGGTCGTTTTCGGAGAATTCCACTCAGGTACTTCTCCCGAAGCACAAGGAAGATATAAAAGCGCTTGAAGACAAACTGCAGACCATGCACAGGGACCCGTGCGAAATTTGTGATATAGATATGGACTCGACCCTTGATCTGTTGATGGAGCAGCAGAAGTTGTACAAGGAGATAATTGGGTTAGTTTTATCGACGCCAATTGGGCGCAGGATTATGTGTCGCGGACGCGTGCTTGCATATACGCGCAATAACCGTCGTGAATGGGGAGCTCTCTTGAATCTCACTCTGAACACGAAGAAGATGACGGTGCTGAGGATTGGAAGCGCGAGCGAGATAGAAGGTGTTTACAACGCTACAAATAATGCAACAAATCCTGGAAGTAAAAATGCCAAGAAGCGACTTGCCAAGAGGTCATCACTTGTAGACAACTGTAAACTGCCGTTCTTAACGACTGTCCCGGAGATATCGTCGCAGCTGCTTCCTTTCACAGTTGATCCGAAATTTGTGTCAGTGGTGATTGATTTCCAAGATATTGACTTCGTTGGCAGCCTGTGTATCAAGGACGACATGAATGATCTTGCTCGTAACGACAAGAAAGTCATGGAGCGAGCAACCCGGGCGCTTCTTAAATTTGTTAAATTCCAGGCCAATTGGTCGGAAGCGGATTTTTCCCGTATAAAGGATGCTCAACTGAAGACACTAATCAAGGACCGTCAAGAAGCAATCAGTCAGCTTGCCAAGAGTAAGTGCATCAAATGCCCGAACTTCTTAAAATCCTATCTGCAGCAGCACCAGATCTACACAGTCAAGACTGAGCTGAACAGTCTGAGTCAGCTTATTTCGGACCAAAACATGGAGCTTTTGCCTGACTATGAGCAGCGCATAGAAGTGCTGAAGGAACTCAATTACATTGACCCGGCACTTAATGTGCTATTAAAGGGTAGAGTAGCGTGTGAAATTGCTGCCGGGTTTGAGCTCATTGTCACTGAGCTGGTGCTTGATAACTTTTTAGCCGACTATGAACCGGAAGAGATTGTGGCGCTAATGTCAGCATTCGTGTATGAGGGCAGCTCCAACAGCGAGATTGACGGCAATGGTGTCACGCCACGGTTAGACGACGGCAAACGCCGGATCACGGAAATCTTCAACGGTACTAATGCGGTGTTTGAGAAGTACCAAGTGACCATGACTCAAGAAGAGGCGGAGTTCACTGAACGCAAGCGCTTCGGACTTATGGAGGCGGTGTATGAATGGGCACGGGGAATGACGTTTAATGAGATTACTGGTCTTACTGACGTGCAAGAAGGTACTATAGTGAGAGTCATTACGCGAATGGACGAAGTGTGTAGGGAAGTCATGGCGGCTGCTAAGATTATTGGAGATGTGAGTCTCCATAATAAGATGCAGATTGCGCAGGAGAAGATTAAGCGGGATATTGTATTCTGCGCGAGTTTGTACGTATAATGAACATCAGTTTTTGTATAGATGTGTATTAGATTAGAGAAACAATTTGAATGGAGCCTGTAACTCACAGGTGCGGACGAGCTCGGGTCATACCACCAGGTATATTCCCACACGTGTGATACATCTATTCTTAAGTTCTACTTCGTTATTTACAAAAAAAAACAAAGAAAAGTCAGAGCAAACTATAAAATATATTTACATTAGATCACCACCACGCCGGCGTCGACATATGGATCTATCCCCTCGCTTCTACTTCCATTAAGTTCTGGTGAGTACAAGTACCAGGATTTGAGTGCATGCACAGCAGCTCTGGTGCGGGCCTCGTTCAGACTGGCACCCTGTCCTTCACCCAGTTTTGTCTTTCCAGAGAAGACGCCAACTACAAATACAGGAGCTTTAGAGTATCGTCCAGACTCTGCCATCAACCGAGACACTGGCTTCTCTAGGCCCTCTCTTTGACATAGTACAGCCAGTTCCTTGGTCGGCTGGTCGAACTTCATGACGTTGGCCATGTCGATCTTTTTAGGGCGGATAATGTATCGCAGAACAAACTGCTTGGCAGCGTCCATGCCTTGGTGAGCATAAACACCGGCCACAACAGCACGAACGAATGTGGTCATGGAGAGCTGTTCGTCGGAGACGCTGTTCTCGCTGTTAGTGCTAGTGCTGCTGCTATTTCTAGGCACTTGAACTACACCGCTTTCCACCTCGAGAGTTTGCTCAGCATACACTAAGCTTCCGAGTACATCCTCATCAGTCTCCTCCGCTAGGTATCTGGTAAAGGACGTCCGGCTATCTCTCTGAACTCCCCAACCTTCTCCTACATGATACAGAGCGTTCACGGAGCTGTACAGGTCGACGACATGTCTCAACACACTTGGAGGCAACCGCGGATATTTCTGCAAAAAGTATTCATATACGTAGAATGATATTATATTTTTGCCAAAGTTAGCCATGCCCACGTTATCAGCATATTTTAAATTACCGCTTCGACAGATTAGTGTGCGAGCTAACGTAGATAATGAAAATTCAGGACCAAGTCCTAGCCGCGAGTGTAAAGTTCGTAATCTTGCATTTTTTGCTGCCACTTCTTCCGGGATAACTAGTCCTTCGTGGCTTCTTCTATATGATCCATAGTCTAAAGGATTAGCGGGAGTTTTGTATATCGAAGATGTTGAATATCTCTTAATAATTAATTGCTGGTTGCGGGATATCCTTGTAGCTGATCTTGTTATAGCAGGAACGCCGGCCACCCCCGATGCGGTCGACACTCTTCGTGTGATGCCAACCAGTTTGCTCATGGTGGTGTGTCGCTGGTTGATAAATTTGAAATTTCAGCGTCGATAGTAACCTTAAGAATAGCGACTCGTCCTCCGCTCTCCTCTACGAAAGAAAAAAAAAAGAGTAGAAAGAGCAACCAACCCTAAACCACCACACTCGAACCCAGACTCTTCATCTGCTTACCTGCTTACCTACTAACTTTAAGTCATTTCATTGGATAACGGATAAAAATGGTAAGTAGGCATGGCAGCGTCTGATACTGCTTAGGCTTTCCTTTATATTTTGTCACCGCAAAATTGCACTTCCTAGCGCTTGTGCTGCTTGAATTTCTTTTAGCGATTTATTTGCTTCCTTTATTCCGGGACTCTATCAGCTAACTAGGCCGCCAAACATATCACCCATGCATGGTCACCGGCCGGAGGCTGGTATTTCACTCCAAAGAACTGGAAGACTAATACTATCTATATCTCTATTGGCTTAGCAGGAGTATGCGGATTGACATATTTTATTGGCCAAAGATCGTTATCGGTTGCAAATAAGGAATACGACGATGAAACCATCTCTAAGTGGAATTCAGCAGCTAAGAAGGCAAGACAGACTGCTGCCAACGACCAAGTTACCGGCAAATAAATTGACTGGGTTGTTGAAAGAAAGCCATCAAGCACTGGCAAAAACATACACGCAACGATCAAGTAAATAAATTAATATTATTTAGTACGTACGCTACTACCTAGCAGCCGGTTGACAGACCATTATTCTTGATAGTGATCTCAGTGTTTTCTAACAAAAGTAGTCAATACTTCTAGTAATTTTCAACCAGCAGCGCTACCTAGGGACTTGTAATTCTGCACCTAACATCCCGGTAAATATTGAATTAATCTATCTAGAATATCTATGTATGTTCAGTTAGCTAGCTCAAACGAGTTGTGTCTCAAGGCATACATGAAACTTCAGTAATTCCTGTCTGTCTGTCTTTCCCCGTTTCCTTTTCTTTGCTTCCCAATGGTTCATTCCGAGGTCACTTTAGCCTGGTCAATCAAAGCTTCAACTTTCTCTTGACCAAACATTCTGCTCAATTCCTCCATTAACTTATGAGCCTGGAATCTGTGATTCGCATCTCGATGACTAATGTACGCCTCAATAATTTTGGCCATTCGATGGAAGGAGGTCTCATCAATTTCTTGTCCGCCAATACGACATAGTTCAACTAATGAGGACAACAAGAACAATCGGCTCACATTGCCCTCCTCGTTAAATCCATCCAAGGCACAGTCTAATAGGTCCTCCCAAAGCCCGGCACCATACCTTCTGGTCCTCTTCACCAGATAATCACGTACGCAGTAGTGGTACCCTAGTCCAATCAATGGTCCGACTGGAATAGCAGTGCTCCTTGTGAGCGCTCTAAACAAGTCACACTCTTGATCGACAAACGACTCGGGCTCGTAATCCAGCATTTCAGATATAGCCATCATTCCGTGAACCAATTGGTTTTGAGTCAGCTCCTCACAAATAACATATTTCAGCATGCTCTCTTGTAATCGCAATAGCCATTTCTCTCTTTTCCATACATTGTAGGCAGGCTCTAGTCCTCCTCTATCTGTTCGGGCTCTTCTTACTGTCATGCACAATTTGCGGAATCCGTGAGCGTCGATTGTTTGTTCGTCGATTTGCTTAATTAGTAAACTAAACAGCTCATGGGCTTCTTTGTCGTTTTGTGGTAATGGACTCAGTAATCTCATGTCATCGCTTGTCATAAGCCCGGCAGTGTCCACTGCAGCTTGTTGTTTAGATGATGCGGTGGCCACTGTCGAGCTCATTTTGGGAGTGTTCATTGTCGGGGTATTCACCACAGACGTCCTGGCCGAGGATTGCTTAACGGGAGTGGCAAAGGCAAATCTTTCCTTCTCTTCTTCCTGAGGTTTATCGGCTTCATGAGGATTCACATTTTCGGCATCGTCAGCGTTCCTCTTGATTGTCTCAGTCCTTTCCTTGTTCTGCGTGTTTTCACTCACAGACTCCAATGGCTGCTTGGATGGCAGGATGTTCGCCTGAAGATCTGATTGGATGATATTGTCGTTTTCCTGAGTATTCAAGGGCAATGATTTTTCATCTTGAGAGTGGTTCGTTGAAGCCTCTGTTTCCGTAACTTCCTTCGCCTCCACATTCGACTCTTCGGCTTTGCATTCTTCTTCGCTCTCATCTTTGCCCTCCATCGGCACATCCGCATCTTCCAATTCAGACAGATCCGCCGAAGTTGGCTCCTCTTCAATCTCTTCATGGGCTTCTCCTTCTTCTTCTGCTGATGCATCTAAAATTTCGACGTCTTGCTCTTCTTGGACGGGCTTTTCATCCCCATTATCTTCTGACACTTGTCCTTCGGCGCTCATGTTTTCGTCAGTCAGTCCCATCTTTGCTAGTATATTTTTCACTCGGTCAAGCTCGTGACCATTATATTCTTTTAGCTTCTCCACACCTTCTGGCACTAGCCCTTCCATTCCGTCAATTGCCTCCTCCAACAGATCCACGAGAAGTCGCTCTCTGGTAGGTGCATTTCCGTTGTCATCTTCCACTTGTCCTGCTAATATCTCACTAGTCGCTTCGGCAATTTCTTTTGGAGAAATGAATTTTTTCAATTTGTTGACTTTATCCACCATGGTTGTCTCATATGTCATATTGCTAATTGTCTCCAACATCAATCTTGGCCCGACAAAGTGGCATGTCGATCCAATTAATTCGTCTGTAGTCAATTTTTCAATTTGGTCGGCATATTTGTCAGATTCACTGAACACTCGACATAGAACATTGGTCACCGCGTTTGGGCCAGGAAATGACACCGGGCGTTCCACATAATCCACTTCCGAAGGAACATCTTGGCCTTTCAACAAATACACCAACGCCTCCAGGCCATTCCGGAACTTTTCTTCATCAGAAGAATTTAGCAATCCATCGAGTGGTTCACCACGAGTAAGCGTGGCGGCAAGAGTAATTGCTGGTGCCCTTTCAGATTGCACTGGAGTATCATCTCTAGTATGCTCTTCGGTCGTCTCGGTATGGTTGTCTATATTGTCCTCCTCAATGTCTCCGCGATTATCGTTGTCCCTAGCCTCAGACTCTTCCTCATTCGCCTGGTTAAGACTAAGCCTACCAACATCTTGTTCAAAAGCCCTAGAGCTGGCGTCAAAGATGCTTTCCATCCTTCGATGCAACGTTTCATCCGATGATCCATTAGACATTCTTGATGATGATGTATCCGAAATCTTTGAGCTACTACGCGCGGGCGGTATTCTGGGGGGACTGTCCATCAATCGTTTGGCCAGCTTCAGTCGAGTGGGCGCTGAATTAAGAGCACCTGCGCTAGGTTCCGAGCTGGCTGAAGAAAATGAGGATGCCATCGTTGCCGGAGTAGGAACAGGGGCAGGAGTAATCGTGGACCCAGTAACAGAAACTGGCATCGGCACGGTTGTTGCAGAAGGGACAACTCCGACTCCGCCTTTGTTCGCCTTCTCCCTTGACTTGGCAATAAATTCTCGGATACCAGGCCGAACTGGTGCCCGCGTTACCTTCAAGGGACCCTTTGCTCCACCAATGCTGAAAGTGCCACTGGCACTAGCACTAGTGCTTGAACCAGAAGCAGCTGTCGCCGAATGCATAGGGCCCACAGATATAATAGGAGCAGCTCCTCGAGGATTGCTCCTCTCTAAAGTTTTCCTCACATTGCTGTCCAAATTATTCAACATCTCCTTTGCTCTGTTTGCACGAATCTCATAGTAATCCCAAAATACTATCCGAGAGTTTTCTCGCACTCCAGGATTTGCATCCGATAAAGCCTTGACTACACATTGCTCTAATGTGGCCTCGTCTATATGCCTGCTCTTGGAATGACAACAAATAATCAGCCGTATCCATGCCATCGCGAAGATCTTGGCTTGAGGCACTTTTTCCCCTACTACTTGCTGACTGTGGTATAAATAGCGGAATGAGTAGGCTGTGTTGATGACCATTGCGTTTATGACGATAGATGCTAACTGCGCAGTAATCTTTTTGGCTCCCATGCAAAGTTTCACCAAGTGCGTGAGAAACGGTTCAATAGGCATATCATGCTTTAAAATCATTGCGCCCTCTTTGATCAATTGCATACCGTTGTTAGCGACAGTGGTTCGCAATGACATCACTACTTTGCATATGCCGTTAGACAATTCTCGCAGACATTGAACAAACTCTTCTCTGTACTGAACCGGAGCATTTCCACGCACCAGACCTCGTAACTTTTTGACATGCATATCTCGACTCTGCCAATTAAACTCTGTCTCCTTTCCTTCAAATGCAGGAGCCATTGCTTCAATCAGCCTCTCCAAATCCTCAGGTCTGTCAATATCCTCGCTAGCCATCTCTTCCATAGCATAACCGGGCTCGTCAGTGGCCCACTTAGTGGTCAAAACTCGCGGGGCCGAACTTGTAGCGGCCACAGCATTTGCTGAGAACATTGGGGCATGTGCTGATCCTGCTGATGATGATTGCTGTGCAGACACGGCCATGGGAGTAGACAATGAAGAAAAGCCACCAGTGCCGGTAAATGAGGGCGAAATCGCGCGTCCCTGGGCGCGTCCCGCGCCTACGGCCGACCGACTCTCCACACCAATTTCCCTCAGCAATCTCGCGCTTGTCGTGCGATCTATATTCTGCCCGATAAGTTCGCGTTGCAAGTCGATCTTAGCTCGCATCGGGGCCGACTTGAAGAAAGTTACCAGGACCCCTGAAGCACCCCGGACGACAGCTTCGCTATAGTTGTTTCCCAGCATTGCAACTAGCCCTGCAGTAAATGGACGAAAAGCAAAGGTTTCTGTCTGCAGTCTCTCCTGCAAAAGACTCATGCACTCTAGCTTAACCTGGTCATTTTCGTGCACAAAGCCCACATTCTTAATAGCCATGTCGCCTTCCCCTGGACAGGTTCTCCAGTACTCCAATAACAGTCTCTTGGCTGAATCTCGTACGGATATCTTGCTATCGCCTGTTTTTTCCACCAATATTGGCAATGCAATATGAGCGACAGTTTTGAGTCCTTCAGCGTTCTGAGCGGCTACGCGGCGAATAAGATGGCACATACATGAGAATGCGAGGGAGCGCAAAACTGCTCTGCCATCATCTTCATTAGAACCGCTTTCGCGGGTACCCGAATTGTTAATATTAGTGCTGCTGCTGTTATTAGCGCGGTTGTTATTATCATTGCTGCCGCTGCTGCAGCTGCCGTTAATCGTTTGAGTGTCGCCCTTCTGGATCGCGACCTTCAATGTCTCGAAATATACCGAAATTCCATTTAAATCCACAGATCCCCGTTTGACATCAGCCTTAAATGAGGCTATCGCTTGGATCTTATCGTCCAGGTCTGAGTTAGTTGGATTTTTCTTTTATCTTCCCGCTACTTTCGTTCCTGCTTCCCCGCCTCCTTCTCCCTTTTCGTCTAGTGTATACTTACTCATCGATCCTGTCACGATCGTGTACAACGTGTCGGCTCCAATGGCCATCTTTAATTGGTTATCTTAAATCGGCGTTCCTTGGTCGTTGTCTGTTGCTCGTTTCCTTTTGCAATAATATTATTATCTTTCTTGTTTCCTCTGACAGACACAAGACGCGTGGTCTGGGACTTTACTAGTGAAGTTAAAGCCACTAAGCCTCATAAGGCAAGGTATTGTTTACCCAAGGGAGGGTAAGTGTAATTTAATCCCTTAAAAGGGGAAGGCGGAGATGGTTTGTGTGAAAAACTAAGGAAACCCCAAGGGCACAAACAAGTACTAAGTAAAGAATGAGCGAGCGCGCAGTGATTCCTACCGGCATTTTATGATGCCGTTCACAGGCTGACCGTTTTTTTGCTCGAATCATTTGCTGGCTTCGTTTGGTAGCCGTATTTTTTAAGGGTACTCCTACGCGTCTACTCAGGATGACAAGTGGTTGGATCAGTAGCCTGCCTTACGTTGTCTGTAGCTGCTGCGGGACGAGAACTAGAGGCAAAGCCGTAGTTAGCTTTACTAGCAGGGTGGCGAGCGAATTGGTGGTCCAGATAGCGCTCTACTCCAAATGGAATTTCCAGTGGCTGTCCCCGATGCATAGCTATAGAATTAATGTATCGAAAGGCGACTGGGAGTTGTAGGGCGAAACTGTGGAAAGCAGCAACATGTTGACGTCTATCCCATATGAATTTCCTAAAATATTTGCTTCGTAGTTATTTTGCTGTATCAACTTTGAGTTGCGGGCATTGGACGCTTCGTATCGACACGAGTGGATATAAAAAGTTCAAAAAAATTTAACATAATAGCAACGAAACGCATTCATATAATTCAATATAGACAATCGAATCAGGCTCCTATTCCTAGATATGCGTGCCCCTGAACCTACTGGTAGATACGCTTTCGAGGCCGTCAAAGCCTATTTTCTTTTTCTTACTTCTTCCGTAAATAGGCTAACTAAATTAAAGTTTGTTGCACACGGCTGTCTATGCAGGGTCCACGGTGGTGGTTAGCTTCATTAGCCGCATAGGCTTATCTTGCTAAATTACAAAATGGCTAGGTTGTCACCGCCGCCTGGAGTATTGCATTCGCCTTAAGAGATAATAGCCAACCGCCAAAACCGCCCGCATCGGTATAATTATAAATCGTAATACAAACGTAATAGTACTTCTTGGCAATTACTTCTTGGCAATTGTCGAATATGGGTAATGATCATCAGCTAGATACCGTTTACGAAACGGAGGGTCCTGACAGTATTGCTACACCTACCACAACGACTACTGCGACTATTGGCACACTCAGCGGTAGTTTTAGTCCCGATGATGACTCGAAAAAGTCGGTCGCCGAGCACATTGAAAGCGTGACTGCGTCGGAGACGGGATCCACGTTTACGAAAACGTCAACAGCGTCTCCATGGGCTGCAGCTCTGCAAGAACTGCGCGAGGAAGAGGACGAAGAAGCTCGAATAGCCATAGAAAGACGGAATGAAATCAAACGCAGGTTCAAGCGTAGCAGGTGTCGTGGACCAATTCCAATTGTGTTCTTTATTGTGGTACTCGGACTGGTAGCCATGGCAATGTACTTTGCGTTCCGTCAAGTTGGCAAAGAAAACAGTAACGACTCGAAGTAAAATGTAGCTAATCTATCTAATCTGTTAATAATATAATATTCATGTAATTGTTATTTAATTATGTCTATTTTTATTATTTCTTTGGTCATCTAGCATTATTAGTTCTTTCCAGTGCTGCCAAACCCGTTGGCTCCTCTATCAGTAGAATCTAAAACCTTAACCACTTCCACGTCTGGGTTTACAATTTGTTCCAGCACTAATTGAGCTATTCTGTCTCCCTTTTTAATTTCGTAGTCCTTGTCAGATAAGTTAAATAGTAATACTCTGACTTCTCCTCTATAGTCTGCGTCAATAACTCCAGCGCCTGTCTGAATACCGTGC
Organism: Crinitomyces ghanaensis; assembly: GCA_030581755.1. NCBI lineage: Eukaryota > Fungi > Ascomycota > Dipodascomycetes > Dipodascales > Trichomonascaceae > Crinitomyces > Crinitomyces ghanaensis. The sequence continues at coordinate 99,518 of JAKTVX010000038.1, forward strand.
TTAACTGCCAATCCACTTCGAGGAGCTACTCTTCCGTAGGTGCCAACGGGGACTGCAATAGCGATGCCAGTCTTAACGAGTGCTTGGCCACGTTTAGCAAGCACAATGTCTTCGCTGCTGTAAATGTCATATCCGGCAGCCAGTGCAGATCCTCGGGTAGGAGCCTTTGCATCGGATGTGAGAAGTTGAACTTGTAATGAGGACATGCTGATGTGGATGATTAGTTGTGGCGGATGCTTGGTAAGTGAAGAAGAAAATGGGACAACGCGTGCGCCAGTTTTCAACTTAAAAAAAAGAAAAGGCAAAATTTCCTGTTTGGGGCTACGTGTTGTGGGTAAGGGTCAGGAGGAGTGATTGTTGAAATGAAAATGTTGAGCAGTGAAGTGCGGCAGTGACAAATCGCTTAAAGCTACTGTTGGTCTATTCGAGCGATACAGGGATTTTTCTCTCTGTGTTGCACAAGACATGTGACCATACATGTAGGTAGATAGGTTCCTGCTGCACGTACCGAATGGGGGTTCCTCCCAGTCGACGTGGACGCGAACGCAGTGAATCTTCTGCGACTATGAAGCTCGCTAAGACGGAGATCGTAAAGCAGGTATTACAAGATGAAGCAAATAGGCGGGAAAGAACGATGAATTCCAGATAGCCTGGTAGGCGTTATTTGAGCAAGGGGCCCACCCGGCAAGGGAATATGTAAGAAACTATCAATCAATTAATTATACCAGCATTGTCAAAGAAAACTGCAGTTCCTTTGACAACCGCGGAGCCAATTTGCATGCAAGTGTGTGCGTTAATATCTTCAACCTCGGAAGTACCCATTCATAGGATTAGAATTTGCTAGCCGCAGTTCTCATGCAACATATATACCGAATTGACTGAGTATGCATCCACTGTTCCGTTACGTCACCTACATATTATCACATTGTACCATGTGTACATGCATTTCAAGGTCAAGTCCCCATGTTGACATCTCATCTAGGAAATCTACCCAAGTCCAGATAACCTTTCCTCGGTTCGGCAAATACCTTAGGCCTTTGTCCCAAACAGGCAACCAGTATGGAGTATCGATGCGAGTCAATTGCGCGCAATTGGGAGAGCATAGCAGTATAAATTAACATCCAATTCGAAGGAACAAGTTGCTTCTTATTGAATTATTTTTTTTCTTCTGTTTTTTCTTTTTCTTTTTACTTTCTATTTTTTTCTTAATTGTTGGCACAATGTAGAGGAAAAGAAAAAGAAAACCATCCAACTTAGCTTTGTTTGCAGTTGCCCCACCTTTGGGTCTTTGTTGCATTTCAGGGTAACAGCAATGGGTAGCCTAAAACATGACAAAATATAAAGCACACCAGTTTGGATGTCAAATGTTTGCCGCTAGAACTGGTTTTGCAAGAGTTTGTTTGAGACCATTGTGTCGACGGAACCCGTTTGTAATTCAAAAAATGCCGCTTGTAACTATTACTTCTAACATTAACGACGCTTTAAAGAAGCACGGGATTATTCCTGATGGTAAGTAGTATAGTGCAGAGTGGTGGGGAAAGTTGTTTTTATTCCAGTAGCCGTGTGTTATTATTAGTAGTACTAGTGGTACCAGCTCGACCACTACTAGTATTACTAGTAGTAGTACTACGCAGTACTATTTGCTTAAGCGCAATCTCACGCAATGACCAGGCACACAGTGGTAGACAAGAATGTGTCACACACTCGCCCCACATGGTCACCCCACTTTCTGTGTTGATTGAAATAAAAAAATAGTTCTAACCAGTTCTCGACGAATTCACACCCAAGGGACTAATCACTGTGACTTACGGCAAAGACACTGAAGTTGCGCTGGGAAACTTGCTTAAGCCGTCAGAAACTCAAGAAAGACCTAGAATCTCTTTGGCATTTGCCGAGGAAGACTCAGACCCTAACGCCAGCTATACTCTGGTAATGACTGACCCAGATGCCCCCACCAGAGGAGACAAGAAGTGGTCAGAGTACTGCCACTATGTTGTGTCAGGTATCAAAGCCTCGGCGTCTGAAGGCATGGCTACGGTTGTCGATTTTAACAAGACTAGTGACCTCATTCCTTACATGGGCCCAGCTCCTCCAAAGGCTACAGGAAAGCACAGATATGTATTTATTCTATACAAGGACACTCCTGGCGTTGCTCCAAAGATCTTTGAGTCTGAGAACAGAGCCAATTGGGGTACTAATGTGCCCGGCAGTGGAGCCCGAGATTGGGCAGCCAAGAATAAATTGACGCCGTTGGCTGTGAACTTCTTCTATGCACAGAACCCCAATCAAGGCTCATCATTGTAAGTATAGCTCTACTACAAGAAGGCGAGTGGGTGATGATGGTGGTGGTTATGGAAGAAAGAATAGAACATTCTAACCAGGCACTAGACTTTGTTAATATATGTCATATAACGTTATTCTGCCGTCTTTGCTGCCAATTGCCAGCCAGTGTTTTCTGCGCTGCAGTTGTAACCTGTTCAGCTTCGTTCGTAGACGCAAGTCAACTTGTCGTTGTTGGTGCGCGGCTAGACTGTTGCCTTCCTTCAAATGTTCATCCTCAGTTGTTTTTCGTCTATCCCTGTTTTGGTCCCCTATCACGTCTTCGCTTGTTTCGTATTCGTCTTGCAGGACTTGGCCGAATCCCACACAGTTACTTTTCCTTGACATTGCTGCCAATTGCTTCAAAGTCTTGAAAGAAAATACTCGCGTATATCCGTCCCAACTGGTGACTGCGATAATTTTTCCGTCGCTGCGAATTCTCGCACAGTTTAGACCGACATGTTTAATGTTCATCTTTTTCGCAGTCTCTTGTTGTTGCGGGCCGCCGTATAACTTGTGCTTGCCTATATGTGATCCAGCTGACACTGAAATGAACTGTCCATCGTACACGTTGCTTAGGGATAACACGGGCTGGCTGTGAGTAGTAGTGTCAATGTGCAGTATTCGGGGACTATCCAAGTCACTTAAGGTAAATGCAGGGTTCTCACTCCCTTCTGACGCTATAGTCAGGTCATAGTAAACAATTGCTCCACTTTCATAGCCTGCCACAAGAACGTTCCTATGTAGCAGGAGTGCCATTACGATGCCAAATCCAGGTGATTGATCGGCCGACTGACCAGTCTCATCTTTTTGAGGTATGGGCTTTTGTGGTCCAGCAGTCGCGAACATCTGTGATAGCTTGGATGAGCCAGCGCCGGACGGACTGGCTTTTTGGTGGATGCTGGCTGTTGCAGGTTGCGTCGCGTCGTCGTCATTTTCCAACTCGACTATTTTAGCGTCCTTGCCAGACTGCTCTTTTTTTTGTAACTCGCTGCCAACGCCTATGGCTTTCCACTCTCGCCTTCCTTTCTTTATGTCGTAAACATCAATCTTCTCTGAATCCACAGTATGCGGCACAGCAATTCTGTCGCCATCAACACTGACACCACAGAAGTTAAGTGCATTGACATCCTGACTGTACACCATCCATGGCGTTTTCCATTTCTCATCCGTCTCAGTAGCGTTGTCGTCATTCTGAGTAGGCAGATCAATGCAATACTGAGCTACATCGTCTAGGTTTATTTTGAAAACGCGTATTTTATTGTCTCGGCCATGAGTGAGAACGTGTACATGGTTTGAATTGTCTTCTTCTTCTTGCTGTTCGTCTGTATTCTCTTGATCGGCGTGTTCCTCTTTCGTCCTGAGCTTCTTTTCCTTCACTATAATAACCTTCACTATACCTTTCTTGTGTGCCCTCCATACGCACATGGGTCTTCTCCAGATCAGTGACCAGCAAATACACCAGCCTCCCTCATCCGCAGAAATAAGAATGTCATGCTCGCGCCCGAACTCTAGCCAGGTCACCGGATAGGGATGCGTTCGTAGGGTGGCCACCGGGACTGGAGGGGACGACATGAGTTAATCTGAATTAATTTGGCGGCCCCTAAATTAATGTAAAATTAAGTTGTCATTTGAACGGAACTTCTGTCAGATGGACACTGTCAAACCTTATTAGTGGGGATATACTGCATTTCTTAGGATTGTGCCACTAAGTGCTGTGGGGATATATATTATCAGAAAATCCAAAAAAAAAAAAACAACAACAATTCCAGGCATGATTGATGTGCAAATAGATAAGCCACATATCAGGAAATAACAATACAAAGTCTAAAGTTTCATTTATATAATTGGTCTGGTTTATCGATATTAGTCCTTCCGCACGTTTGACATGCAGTTTCGCTTTTGTCAGTCTAATCAAGGAAATATGAGAAACTAAATCATTAATAAGGAAGCTTTTATATAAATAAATTCACACAGAATGTGAAGGGCTGCTGTACGGTTTCATAGTGCAACGACATTGAACGCGAAACTGCTACCAGAAAACAATGCGCTTACGTAATGATTACGTAACAGGCTATGAAGAAATCGGAGAAAACTCGAAATCCTTTTTTTTTCTGAAATCAAGTTCAATTCAAAAAAGTCAAATTCGAAGAAACAAGGCCATTGATTACGTAAAAAAACTCGCTTACGTAATGATTATGTAATCACCTATGAAGAAAGTGCAGAAAACTCGAAAACTCGAAATCCATTTTTTTCTGAAATCAAATTCAAATCGGAAAAAAAAGACCAAAATTTAGAGAGACCTTGATTACGTAATGCTTACATAATGATATAGTGCATAGAACTCTGAAATCCATTTTTTTTTTTGAAATCAAATCAGAAAAGTCAAAACCAAAATTCGAACAAGCAAGACCTTGATTACGTAATGCTTACATAATGGCACACGAGATCTGTACAAAGTATAGAGAAAACACGATGAAGTGTACCTTATAGATGTCCAGTTCAATATAACAAAAATAAAAAAAAAATTAAAAAAAAGGCGAGACTTGCAGGAGTTGTCTTATGCGCCTAATAATCTTATTCCAGAGGACTTGAAACCGTCGAAGTACAACAGAGTTGGCAGTGCTGACAGCCGGCCTTCGTCTTTCATAAGGTATGGTGTAAATGTTCATGATCTCTGAAACTAAAAATGGACGAGTTAGGTTGTGCGCCATGGTTCAACTTATTAGAGGCCTTGACCCTATCATAGTGATTTAAATCACAATTGCGGACAGGGCACAAGGCATTAGTACTACGACTGATGCTTAGATATAGCATCTGTACGTAGGATAAAGACGGATTGAACCTACCGCTTTGGCAAGTAGTAGTGGCCGCTGACTAGGGCGTTGCCAAGAACGGGAAAGCACTGCCAGATATCCATGAAGCGCTGACGCGTCCAGCACACAGCAGTCCGAGCGGGCAAGCGACGATGTTGTTTGTGGTCAAGTTGGCGGACAGCGTTACCAGTCATCAAGAAAAAAAGGGAGTACCAAGCATTGAGTGGCACACTCGTGCTAAAGATAATTCAGCAGGAGGCCCTGACAACTGTGATGCCACCCTGAAAGATAACCTGGCTGGCGTGAAGGCATCTCGCAAAGAAGAGATTAAGGAAAACTACGAAACTTGGCGAGAACTACTACTACTACGTATGGTCAGGTGTTTGCTCATCTCAGTGTCAAAGCCAGTACGGACGCCCGGCGTTCACGGCGAACGGCAGCGTCAACACCACCGATTACACAAGGAGCCAGCAACACAGCCAGGCACTAAGTGCGAGGTGTTGCGCTGACTATGGCAATAATCAATGGATTACGCTGCTGCATGTACGCTGTGATGCCACCGCTCCCATGGATGCTGCCGGACAAGGACTGCGAAGATGACGACAAACAGCTGCGTACGGCCGTGCTCATCGAAGCCACACAGGCATGTTCGGGTCGTCGGGTATCACAGCGAAAGGGCAGGATCAACAGGCAAGTCTCGATTGCACAAGCAGATAGCACTGCTCGGCAACAAACGACAGATGACGCTGTTGGAGTGCGCTCAAGCTGTGACACCATCCAGAGCGAATGCGTGTCGCTGGCGATGACGAACAACGACGTACAGCCAGCGTTTGCACGTCAAAGCACACAGCCCAGTCCAGATGCCCAGATTGGTGGTCTGACGGGCTGAAACGCTTCGGCGGGACGGCATTCACAGCGAAAGGCGGCAGCAACAGGTATAGATCACCGAGTACGTGCGCGATCAGGCAGTGCAGTATCACCCGACACCGCCAGCAAAGGGAGGTGCTCGGCCATATTGCGCTGACTACCGCCCCAGCCGGTGACTGACACTGTTGCGGCCGATTCCAGTCCCGATTCCAGTCTACACTTAATGGAGGGCACCACCAGGCATCCACATCGTAGATCCCGGTAACATGCTAACCACTAAGGCAAACCGTGAATGACAGTCCAACCGCAGCGCCCACCAGGAAAACAACACCAAACGCCGACTGCGCAAGCAGACATTATTGCCAGGCACTAACAAAAGTAAATGCTTGGCGAATGCTGCATCTTGGCGAATGGTATTGACCACCAACGGACCGCGACGACACCCGGAGGAAACATAGCTGGCATAGGTGCTGCTGGACAAGTACTGTAAAGATGACGAAAAAACAACTGTGCGCAGCAGCCATGCTCGTCAAAACATGCGACCACAACGTCTGACGTT
>JAKTVX010000039.1:0-105775 GCA_030581755.1 Crinitomyces ghanaensis
TTTTTTTTGTTTTTTTTTTTTTTTTTTTTTTTTTTTTTTTTTTTTTTTTTTTTTTGAAAATAACAAATGCCAAGGTGTCTCCATCTATAGACAATTTGCAGACTTCTCCTGAATGTTGTACAAGAGGCACAGAAGTTGTCTAGAATGAATTAATTAATTTTTATAACAATTTTATAGCAAATCAGAAAATCAAAAGCGCGCTCCAAGTACTTTCATAAATATTTTCATTTATACAACTGTTTTCATTCACTTGAATGGCTCAGCTATGGAGTACGCCTCAATGTCAGTCAGCATTTAAGCGCAAACCGGTATTTCCGCGGCATTTGCAACTTGGGACTTCATTGCTTGGTAGTTACCACTAACGGCATTAGAAACCTTGTTTCATTTGGTTGCCAGAACTTCTTCTTCTGTTAGCTTTTTTTTTTGTTCCCGGCATCTCAAGAATTTCCTGCAATCTTCGTCGACTGAAAGGAAAGCCACTCCAACATTTTATCCCGAGTCTGGAAAGAAGAAAAATGGTTGAGACGAATCTAGTGCATCTCCTGTATAATAGTTCTTCCTGGTTAAATGGCTGTTCTGATCACGTTATTCCGTTGTTGTCGGAATTGGATGGTACCCCGCTGCTCGAGAATAGACAGAGCTTTTCTAAATGCGGGTTCACTGTACGACCTTTCGTGAACGACCTTCTGCATTAAGGCTCGATAACTGGTGCTCCATCCCATTGGTAACTTTTGTTTAATCCGGTCTTCTAATTCCTTTACATTCTTCATCAAGTCCGCTAGATCGTGCCCTTCTTGTTTAGCTGCATTGAGCGTAGAAGCATGGAAAAGTCTAATAGCTTCTCTGACATGCTCTTCTGTAGCCACTGGCGACAGTCTAAGCTTAGCCAATGCCTCCGAGATACGAATGACTGCTTCAAGTTGTCTGACAGTCATGGGGATCGAGGATCGTCGGTTAGCCTCTATTTCTCCTTGGTGAACGGCTTTTCTCATGCTCACGAAGTTGCTAGCCAACATTTCTGCGGCACTTGGAGTTAATCTAGGCGCACACTGAGTTCGGCAGTATGAAATATATCGCTTCATCTTTTGAATTGGGATCTCGCCTTCAACTTCAGGCGCTGTAGATGAACCATGCATGTGTGTCTGAATTACATGGCGCGCAACCGTTCTATCTCGATTCTCATTATGCTCGTCCTTGATAATAAAGATGGCGTCAAATCTTGATAGAATCGTTGTCTGAAAATCAATATTGTCGGCTGCGCTTTTCATATCATCATACCTGCCAAAAATAGGATTCGCAGCTGCCAACACACTGGTGCGCGAATTTAAAATAGTAGTGATTCCAGCTTTTGCCACTGATATAGTTTGTTGTTCCATAGCTTCATGAATAGCGACTCTATCCTCCTCTCTCATCTTGTCAAATTCATCAATACAAACCACTCCTCCATCTGCAAGCACCATGGCACCCCCTTCCAAATAAAATTCGCGAGAACTGGTATCTCGCTGAATACTGGCCGTTAAACCGGCCGCAGATGATCCCTTACCAGATGTATAAATGGATATTGGCGCCACTTTTTCAACGAATTTCAGTAGTTGGGACTTTGCAGTTCCTGGATCTCCGAGTAAAAGTACGTTCATATCTCCTCGGATCCTCATTCCATCAGGAAGAACCTTTTTGGTACCTCCTACAAGAAGACAGGCGATCGCTTTTTTAATATCCAGATGTCCATAAATGGACGGGGCAATACTACGAGCAAAATCATCATAAAACGTGGGCTGACGTGCCATGGCCAAAAACTCCTCTACTTCCTGTTCAGTGAATGACTGTTGAGTTTCTCGCCCAATTTCTGTGTCAATTCCCACGACCCGTACATATGGATTTCTAACTGCTAATCCATCCTTGACAGCGCCTTGGTAAATTGAATAAATGCCGGTAGCGACGCACCGAGTCCCGGGGACAATTTTGTTTGTCAAGGACCTATCAACGCTTAATAAAATATGTCGCGGAATGTCCCCTACTGGGATCATATCCGGGGCTTCCTGCAGCTTGAGAATTTGTTGATCAATGTATTTAGACCTGTCGTGTACAATTAAGTAAGGATCTCGCTGGCATTCTTTAGTTTCTCCTTCAATTCTTTCACTTAAACAAGTTCTGGGAAGCTGCATGCCTGAGAATCCACCATCAACCTCCATTCTGTACAGGTGCCTACAGGTACGACACATTAACTGGAGGCTCGTGGCTTTCGATGATGGAGTCGAAGCGCCAATAATAATTCCAGGTACTCGAATGAGTTTTGACACATATTTGGCGTTCAGTTCCCGGATTGTCAATGGGTTGGCATTACTCTTCAAAATGATTTGGATCTCCGGCAAATTTCCCTGGCTAAGACTATTCACACTGTTATTCTCTTCATCCGCGTTGACTTCTTCATTATCGTTAGTATTAGACTGATTGCCGTTATCCTGATTAGTAGTGTTACGTCCGAACACGATTCTCTGCGCGCAATCTCTTGCGGCTTTTTCGAATAATGGCAAGAGAACGGAAGGTTGGTCGGAGATTCGCTGCCCCAGATCTTCCTTAAATGCTAAGACATGCGCCATCTGTACTGTTAAAGAATTTTCCTTAACCAGCACGTTGTCACGCAGTTGCTCTCTGTAAATGTACCGACCATCGATGGAAAACTGAAAAATAAACTGACGAAACTGGGCCTGAATCTCAGTCAGCGTGGTCTCTTCGCCTTGTTGTTCTGCATAGACCGAAGTCGTGTAAATCCGTGCTTGATCGTAGGACATGTTTTGACAGGATAAATTAGGCAGATGGGTAAATTGACGAGGCTCGCGTCCTTATAAAAATCAATTACGCTTCCGTATTAGGCAAAAACGCGAAAAATATGGCGCGACGGCGGCTAGGGCATAGCCGTTACTCTCCCCTACCCACCCCGGGCCGCCCCGAATTCTTGAGTCACGATTAGAGAACCCTAAAGTATATTTTCTTTAAACTGGAAGTTGATCCAACCTTGAAAAATTCAGCCATGTCACAATATAAACTGACAATTGCTGCTAAGGCACCGCTAGTGGGTTATCCTGCCCTTATTGCATCATACTTAGTAAATACTGACGAAGCTCTTTCCCCCATTGATCTGAAGCTTGTTGACGCTCCAGTGGTGGACGCTTCAATCCCAGATTCTAATGTGCAGCTTATCAGCTCGACAGGCGGCAACACAGTAAACGGTACCGAGAATGTTGTCAAGGAATTAGTCAAGCTCTACAAACGAGACCTTGCGGAGGCCGAATCCGAATCGTGGGTTAAGTTCGCTTTCGAACAATTAACTGTTAAGGATTTCAAGACTTTGACTCCGGCCCTTGAGAAGCTCGAGCAACAACTTAACTTCAGATCATTTATTGTCAACACATTCCAACCGAGCTTGGCTGATGTTTGTGTCTGGGGTATTCTTCGAGCCAATGCCGTCGTCGGCTCTGTCTGCAAGAATGGAACCTTCGTCAACATTGCCCGTTGGTACAAATATCTTGACGAAAACCGACTTTTTGGTGGAGCTGTGGCCATCATGCTTAAAGACGTCCAGGAAATCCGAAAACAGGGCAAAGTTGGACAAAAGAAGGAGAGCAAAGCCTCATATGATATCGATTTGATTGACGCCGTCGATGGCAAAGTAGTAACCCGGTTCCCTCCTGAGCCTAGTGGATATTTACATATTGGACATGCCAAAGCTGCTGTTCTGAACGAATACTTTGCTCGTATGTATCACGGAAAGTTGATTATTCGATTCGACGATACCAATCCTTCGAAGGAGAAAGTCGAGTTTACCAACTCAATTATTGAAGATTTAGAGCTACTAGGAATCAAGGGAGACGTTGTCACCCACTCCTCAGATTATTTTCAGGAAATGTTTGAATTGGCAGTCAAGATGATCAAGGAGGGTAAAGCCTACTGTGATGATACTCCTCAGGAACAGATGAGAGATCAAAGAATGAACGGAATTGCGTCCCAACGCCGAGACAGATCTGTTGAAGAGAATCTGAATATGTTCACCAAAGAAATGTTCAACGGAACTGAAGAAGGTCTTAAGAACTGTCTTAGAGCCAAAATCTCTGTTGATGCTCCTAATAAGACTCTTCGAGATCCTGTCATTTACAGATGCAACTTGACCCCTCATCATCGTACTGGAGATAAGTGGAAGGTGTACCCCACGTATGACTTCTGCTGTCCAGTCGTGGACGCAATTGAAGGCGTGACACATGCTCTTCGTACAATTGAATACAGAGATCGGAATGCTCAATACGCATGGATGCTTGATGCTCTCAATTTGAGAAAGGTTCATATCTGGGATTTCTCGAGAGTCAACTTCGTTCGAACTTTGCTATCCAAACGTAAACTTCAATGGTTCGTTGATACTGGTAAAGTGACTGGATGGGACGATCCTCGATTCCCCACTGTTCGGGGTGTCCGCCGACGAGGTATGTCCGTCGAAGGATTGCGCAACTTTATCATTTCTCAAGGCCCATCTCGAAACATCTTGAACCTTGACTGGTCATTAATTTGGGCTCAAAACAAGAAGGTTATTGACCCAATCGCTTCCCGTCATAGTGCTGTGATGACTGAAAATGTCGTCCCAGTTACACTTTCTGGTGAGGGAGTTCCAGCAAGCCCCAAGGTTGAGGTGAAACCCAAACACAAGAAGAATCCTGACCTTGGAGACAAGAAGGTCGTTTTTTCGTCTACTATTCTTGTTGACCAAGACGATGCACAGACTCTCAAAGATGGTGAAGAGTTCACTTTGATGGACTGGGGTAATGCCATTGTTAGCGCCATTCATAAATCTGACGACGGTAAAGTCAAGTCAATTGATGCCAAGTTACATCTTGAGGGTGACTTCAAGAAGACGGAAAAGAAGATTTCATGGTTGGCTGACACCCCTGACAAGGTGTTAGTTAAGTTTATCGACTTTGATCATCTTATCACTAAAGAGAAGATTGAAGAAGGAGAAAACTTTGAGGACTTCCTTACGCCCCAGACTGAGTTCGCATCTGAAGCATATGCTGACTGTAACATCAAGGATCTTAAGGAGGGAGATGTTATCCAATTCGAGCGTAAGGGATACTACAGATTGGATAAAGCATTTGATGGTACTGACGCCGTCTTCTTTACTGTTCCTGATGGAAAAGTTGTATCTAAATACGGAGCTAAGAAGGAGTAAGCTGGATGTATAGGAATCTATAATCATTTATTTCTCATAACTTTTTCTAATTTGCTATTTTTATTCGACGATCATTTCTTCGTTTCTTTTTTTTTAGACAACAAATTAGAAAACCAAACAAACCTAAAACGAATCATGTGAGGGCAATTTTAGCATAGAGTTAAAACATAAATGTACACCCACAGCCGTACGCTATTTTAGCACCAGTATCATCACGCTCATTAGAAACGGACGAGGATGTTGCTTGTCCGAAGGGACAGTGGTAATATCAATATCAATGGAACAACAACAACAACTATCAAGTCCGCGCCAATATCGCGTAACAGCTCGAGTGTCCAGTTAGCGGCGGATATGCATCCGCCGTTGAAAAAATTGGGCCTTAAATTCGTCAACACTCGATTACGATTTCTCCTGGTTTTTTCCCGGGTATGTAAACCATCTTGCTAACCATCTGCTTATTATTGCTAACTAACTAGGGGCTGTCAGTTTTACCAAGTGTGGTGGGAATAATAAGGTGCCTTATAGAGGCATGGAGAATACATCATGATCCAACACGCAGACTCTCATTAGTGAATGCATCCGAACAGCTTATGGCCGGAATTTGGTGTATAGTATCAGGATATCTGTCTTATTCAGTGCTAGATGGATTAATGGTAAGATGGATAGTCACTTACTCTGCTCCCGCTGCAATTGTTCGAATGTTGTCTTGCAGCACTCTAAACATTGTCATGACCCAAACTCTCCACTCTATTTTCTCATCTCCACACCAGACTTATTATTTACATACTTGGATCTTAGTATCTTGTATATTAACTGTTGCATACGCTGTTCAGAACTTTGTTACTAGTAACTTATCATTGGAAAAGCGCACCAGATCAGTTGATCTAATAAATATCGCAGTATTCGCGGTAGTTCCTGTCGGACTAGCATCATTTTTGACAATGTTAGGTTTATTGCGCTGTCTGATGATACTGCGATGGGATCTAGCGGATTTAGGTATGTAGGTACTAGTACCAAAACAATTGGGCACACGACCAGTATCTTTCTTTCTTCTCTGATAAAAAAAGGAAACGAGGAAGGGAGAAAAAGAAGAACAAAGAAAACACTACCAACTAACATTTCAGATATATTACGTCATAAATTTAAATAGAATTTTGATCGCTTCATTTGCTCATGCCCCGTAGCCTCTTTCATTTTAGTGTAGCTCCCGTATGTCTCCTCATCGTCATAGACCAGCAAACGCCTTACCATAACCCTAACCTTTCACCTAAAGCGAGTTCCTGCATTGCAGCTCACAAGTATTTACTTTTTCTGAAATCTCACCTGCCTTGCCATTGTTGATCAAAACCGTTCTTATAAAACGCCATTGTCGAAGCCAGACAAGAGATAACATTTTAGTAACCGTTCTCTACAACAGAAATATTCTGATTAAAAAGGGAAAAGGAATTGCAGAATGGCTGACACAAGAAGAAAGAATCCGTCTACCGAATCTGAAGAGCAGCATGGCACCCCGGAGCACGACAAATCTACTGCAGAAAAGATTAAGGAAAAATTAGCCGATGCTTATGAGCACATTGCTGAGAAATTGGAACCTCACGGTAATAAATCGGGTGCTTATCGAGCAGCTGACGACTATGGAGCTCCATCAGAGCAGGGATCTGATTTGAACAATGACCTGAATCAAGCTGTTGATACAGATCCGTACGGCACATTTAACAGACGTGGTCGAGATGTTGATGACAACCCATACGGGACTCCAAGTCAAAGTACTCGCAATGTAGACGAGAATCCATATGGTACTCCCAGCGATCGTCCGGATGTTGACGATGCTCCCTATGCTGTGCGAAGGAGGGAGTAAACCTAAGATGAATTTATTTATTTAAAGCAATATTGGTGACAAATTTTCAGAGAAATCGAAGTAGTTAAATACTATTATCAACTAAATAATGGCTACAATGTACGAGGAAGAAAAGTTCACTTTTGGAATCTTTATTTACTTTCATTCTCTTGGCTTGGCTTCACAGTGACAGGTACACATTTCTCTCTTACTGTCATCCTTTTTCTTACCAATCTAGCTATTGGCTTCCTTGTACTCTAACTTCTGCGCGTAGTCTAATGCTGTGGCCAAGCTCTAGAGGTTCAATCATCATACGGTTATTAAGAACGTTCACTGTCCAGTATAAATTATTTCGTCCTGCTTACTCATTAGTTATCCTAGTTATGAAAGATTATTCTCCGAAATAGCCATTAGGTCATACATAAATGTACCCTTTATTATCTCTATAGCTGGATCGCCTGATTTTGAATGTGAACGAGGATCATTTGGCCACAAACAGAGGACAAAGTTCTTTACAATGAACGCATCTTCGCGTCCCATTTGACTTAAACATCCGTAATGCAAACTCGCAGGCAGTTTTATGTCACCATTATTTTTGATCTTAATTTGGAGAAGCAATTCTTTTCGAACAACAGCTCAGCTTTCTTCTCCTCCACATTTTTGTTATTAGAACCACGTGCTGGTGTAAAGTTACTAAATATAAAGAGGTAAAAAATGAAATGTGGTTTACAATGAATAGCCTTATGATCACTAATCGCTATATTATGCTTAAATGCATTCAAAATAACTGTTTAAATTCGCAAACAGCAAAAAAAGAAAAACAAAAAGAGAATTGTATATCACATTATTAAATAAGTGTAAGCAAAAAGGCAAAAACAGACGTCATGAATCCCGAGCCCACTGAAACTGACGCGGCAGCACCAGCTTTAGATTTGGAAGTCTTGGTAGACGTGGCACTAGCACTATTGGTAGAGCTGGAGCTGTCACTCTTAGCCTTGCTTCCGTCGATCAAATTCTTAGGGTTAATAGTAATGCTAGTGTCTTTAATTTGCTTGCCGTTAATATCAAAGATTTCCCACGACGTTTGTGTGTTGGAAACACTGATGATCTGACCAAGGTTAGTGTTGCCTCCTCCATTGTTTAATATATTAGAGGCTGGGCACGATGGTAAGGTAAAGCTCGTTTGGAATCCGCTGTACAAATTGGAAATAAGATTGCTGGTACATTTAGGAGCATTTTGCAGAGTATCCTTAGCGCTAGAAATTTGAGAAGTTGGCAAACTAATCTTAGAATACTGTGTCTGCAAATTGAGCAAGTCTTGTCTTACGGAAATGGAGGTGTTATCAATGTCAACCAATCCATAATCGTTTGCTTCATTGGAAAATTCGTATACGAGGCCGCCGCTCAAAGATTCCAAAAGATCGGCGTATACTCCGCCGTCGACTTCATCAAAGGTTCTAGGAGTCTTAGTGTTGCACCCGAACTCACTCAAAAACACAGGAATAGTGCTGTTAGAGAAATCATCCAAAAGTTCTTGGTATCCTGATGATTGCCAATTGTTGACTCCAGAGCACCATTCATAAGAGTTGAGGCCGAAGAAATCAGCTCTAGAGTCATCGGTACTTGAGATGTTACATTGCAAATACTCAAAAGTGACAGCACGCAAGTCTACAACGTCCGCAGCGGAATAGCCTACGGGGATAATTCTGTCAGCGTGCTTGGCAATGTACTGCTTCATGTCCCGCTGCACGGCACGGATGTAGGTGGGATCAACAGATGCAGATGTGTCGTCATTAATTACTTCATTTCCAGCGAAGAATCCCAGGAGGTTCGGGTAGCCCTTGAACGCGTCAATGATTCCGAATACGTTGTTCAGATACGCCTCGTTGTACGAGCTCTTGGGATTAGTTCGCGACAACGCTTGGTATGGATTGTTGACATCCAACAACAAATAGACACCAATACCGTTAAGAATACTCATGCACTTGTCATGATTAAGCCAAGGATTAATAGAATAAACGCGAATCACGTTAACTTGAGGAAGATACGTCTGAAGGATATAAGCCAATGCAAGGCACTGGTTTTCATCAGTCAAAACGTCCGAATTTCCATTAATTTGAAATGCTGACGACCCTCCTGGCTGATAATCTATACCCACGATTGTAAACTCGGTTCCGTTTTGGAAAAATCGATTTCCCTTAATTTCCAGAGGAATCAGCGCGTGAACGCTGGTCCATAGGAATGCCGCTAGAACCCAAAAGTTCATAGTTAAACGAAAGTCCAAAAAAAAGAAATTAGAAGAATAAAATAAAAAAACGTCAAACGAAGGGAAACGTTAGTGCGTTAGCGATTACTTAAAAATAAATAATAAAACTTAAAACAAAACCGCATATTCGGCCCCTTTATAAGTGGGTCGACATTTACCTAACCTGATTGACAAGGCTGGCACAACCGTGCATAAGGGGGCCATCTCTCCACATTTCCAGTAATAGGCAAGCTATTCAGCTACGATTATGAAACGGCGGGTACGTGGAGTTTTATGTGCGACAAATATATATCTGTCCATGATGTAGCATGTTTTTAGGGGCAGTAATTAAACATTTATCCTATACTTAATATGGACTAGCGTAGGAATGTTTAACGTACGCAGGGTTTTGCGCGTTTATGTACCTTTGCCGAGAAGGTCATCGCATAAGTCAAAGCTGTATCTTAAGAAAAAAATGGCGGCACATATTTTGACTTGTTTCGTGTATTTGTTGAAAATTATTTTGACTGCGTTTCCACCCGGCTGGTCCAGCGAATTCCCCATTGCGTCGTACAGATTCGATGGCAGGTATCACGTGATTATCCCTGACGAAGTTTAATTGACTACCTTAACGTTGTATTGTACCTTTTTCCCATTTGTCGCGTTGAATGCTTAGACATCCTCCTTCGAAAAAAAAAAAAAAAATCAAAGACATTTCTTATCTTTTTTGTGGATATATTGACTTTATCGATATAGCAGCAGAGTTCAATGTGGTATGAGTTGACGAACTGTGCCGCATGCCAATAGCTAGTTAGGTGACATGTAGCACTCACTTCGACGACCGCCTGGAATGCCGCCCGAATGCCTGTAACTCAGCTTAGTTCTTGTCATGGATTTGCAAGATAACACAACAAACTTGTTTCATGGCATCCGATTGACCAACTAATTCCGCAGGATGCTGGATGCGCTGTTTTCCTGTCTGCTCCTGTTCGAAAGCAATTCTCGACCGCCGAAGTTATACACTGTGTCGCCGAATTCGAAGCCTCACCAAACCTTAATTAAAGTTGGACTCCCAAATTGTGGCTCTGAGTTAAGCGGTTGTTACAATGGACCCTGCATTAGTTGTGCAGACGCCGCATGGTCACTGCAACGGTCGGCGATAGTTAACTAATTTCATTGCAACCTCAAGGGACTAGCGGAATAGTTTGAAAAGTGAAGTATAAATGGCACGTTACTCTTCTTGTTACCTGTTATACAGATAACTCCAATAATGACAAAAGTTCGAACTTTCCCTACTCAACAAGACGCCGGTACTTTTGTGGCTGAATATATTGTCAGCCGTATAAATGCCTTCAGACCCACCTCCCAAAAATCTCATTTGGTATTAGGATTGCCCACCGGATCTTCTCCTGAGCCAGTTTATAAAAAGCTGGTCGAGGCATACAAGTCTGGACGAGTATCTTTTAAGAATGTCATTACATTTAATATGGATGAATACGTTGGCTTAGGTCCCGAGAGTGATCAATCTTATCATTACTTTATGCATCACCACCTATTTGACCATATAGACATTCCAAAGGAAAACGTTCACATCCTCAACGGATTGGCGGAGGATGTTGCCAGAGAATGCCAGCTTTATGAAGAAGAAATTGCGAAATATGGCCCAATCGATATTTTTTTGGGTGGAATTGGTCCAAATGGTCATATTGCATTTAACGAAGTAGGATCATCGCTTGATTCTAAAACTAGAAAGATTCAACTGGCTGAATCAACTATTACTGCTAACTCTAGATTTTTTGCTACCCCAGATGAAGTTCCAAGATATGCTCTATCCGTTGGTATTGCAACCGTGCTGAGCGCTTTACAAGTTATTATCCTTGCTTTTGGCTCATCTAAGGCTCACGCCGTAAGGCTATCATTGACTGATAAAATTTCGTCAGACTGTCCCGGCTCATTCGTTCGTACTCATTCGAATTCAGAGTTCATATTAGATGAGTCAGCGGCAGCTGAATACCAGGCGGCAACTGGAAGTAGAATTTAATTGACATTTCTTCTCACTTTATTCACCTTTTTTTTTTTTTTTGTTTGGTTCTCTTGGTCAAATCCATGCCGTGAGCTCTTCTTTTGACACACCATGCTTGCTTAATTCATCCGCGACTTGCTTACACTTTTGTGAAGAAGCCATCATCTGCGATATGCTAAATCGCGGGCACTTCTCAAGTGCATGCAATATGGGTACTGCCATGGGAACCCATTCGGCTCCCGGTATAACTGTACTACCATACAATATCGCGTCCAGCATAAACTCAATGACGTCGTACTCTATGCCTCCGTTCTTGTGAATCTCTATAAACCTCTCACAGGGCACATCCGCCAGTAAGTATCTATATACTTCAGGTAGGTCACCTGGTGGTGAGCGGATGAGTTCCCTTAGCGAATAGAGCGATAACGGTCCAGACGGCCGTGAAAATGTCCCACGAATGTCTGCGCCAGAAGGAGACGACGCTGACGAACTGCCAGACTCCTTCATGGATGGTTTTCTTTTAAAAAATTCAGGTAAGCTCTCTACAATCTCAATGGGGATTTGTACAGACTTAGACAACTGACTAGGCTCATTTTTTGAATCCCTGGTTTGCTTGATCTCTGCAAAGGTCTTTTTAGGTTTCGTCGCAGTCGCTGCCGGTTTGGGCGCCGCGAAAGAACTTGGCGTAGATATTGGCGCGGTTTCTGGCTTTGGACTAACAAGATTAGACGTCGCCGGCAGTGACTCCAACTGCTTCTTCAATTCTTCATTGGACGGATCCAACAACAGCCCTTTGGTAAAAGACTCTCTTGCCTGTTCAAACAACTCCAATTTGGTTTCCGCGATACCTTTCCGAAACCAAAGCTTGATAATAGTTCCATCAATTTCAACTCCCTTCTCACAGTCCTTCAACGCATCTTTCCAGTTTCCCAGCTTAAGATAGGTCATTGCCCGATTAGAGTAATATGTCGCTATTGTCGGCTCGAGCTCGATAGCTTCAGTGTACCACCGGAGGGCTTCTAGGAAATTGCCATTCTTGAACTGAATATTCCCTTGATCTTTCAGTTGCTGGTGGTCCTTGTACTGGGACATTCTCGAAAAGTTGACGAACCTTGTCCCAAAACCGAGGTTAAAGATAAACATGGAAGACGCGACGTTTTTTTAAAAAAAAAAACCCAGTAAATATTAATAATAGTAGTAAACATGGAAGCAAAAGGCTTATAAATAACTACAAACAAAATATTGAACAAAATAAATATGAACAAAAATAACAGCTTAAACATGTCTCTATCGAATTTAGGAATAATTAAAATCTCCAATATTAGTCCACACATCCGGTGAAATGAGTATATCTGGATCATTAGATGCAACATTACTAACCTGCTGAGTCCATGTCGATATATCCTGAATCATACTGTACAACGTTTCATTATATCCACCATTTTCTCCAAGATTATTCGACCCAAAAAGATTAAGCTTCTCATCAAATGTCTCGCTGTTGGTCTGCCGGTTAGCCGCCAAGAGCTTAGGGAATAGTACCTCTTGATATAGAGATTGAGATCCATCAGGCGTAGGCAACTGGTTTTGCGCTAAGTTCATTGAGTTCAACATTAGCAAGTTGTCATATGCAGATATATCAAGCTCATCTATATGGTCCGATACAGACTCCTCCTTTATTTCGGTCAGTTGATTGCCGGGCATCGGCATTGCGTTTGCTGAAGAAGAGGCAACGGCACCCAAGTTACTGCTGGGGGCTATAGAAGATTGCGAAGTGGAGTTACCTGTCGCGGCTGTATCAACTGCCTCTGCGGCTGCCTCTTGATTGCATCGCTCTGCTGCCAATCGGCACTGCTCTTTCCATTTTGTTTTTTCCGCTCGCCTTCGCTCTCGAATCCGCCGCCGGTGCTCGATCACATTCTTAACTGTGGCATTTAATAGATTCTCAAACGTATCTCGATAATCCGTACACAGCCGTGAGCGTTCCGTCAACACGTATAAGGTCGTAGTACAGCACCTCAGTTTCTCAAGGATCAATAGAATACTCGAATCCTTGGCAAGCCACAGGCAGTAAATTAAGGTAAGCCCCGCAACGAAACTTGAATGCATGGACAAGGTAGTGAAGCCTGTCTCCCTGTTTCTGTAGAAATCACGCAACACGTGACAAATCAGCCCGGTCTCTCGAACGCATAACTGAAACAGATCTGAGTCAGGGTTCAGCATTGCAAGAAAAGGCTGTAGCAACAGTCGAACATTCCTTGCAAACGACAAAACAGTCAAGTTTCGTGTTTTTGGCGAATCGCTCGCCGGGGCACTAGTCTTCCATTTTTCTAAACGTTTTAAGAAATAGTCTACTTTAGTGAATCGTTGTTCTAATGGCTTGCTCGCATCATAAATACTCATTGTTAGCTCCGTTTCTAGCCGGCGTAGTCTCCACATGTGTCGTATCATTGACAGTGATGTTTGTTTTAGCTCCTTGATGTTGCCACTATTCGCATTCTCCGTCCTGTCGGTGTCTTCACTATTATTATTACCGTTAGCGTTTTCCTTATTTTCGTCCAGTTCCCTAGCTTGCAGTATCTTGTCGTCATCGTACAAATCCTCGTCTTCGAGATCCACGGGAAAGTCAATCTGTACATTTTCTTCATTTAAGATAAATGGTCGTCCCGTCGAAAACGCAAATAATCGCTCGCTACTATATACAGTCCAAAACAGTCGTTTATGCATCTCCTGTTGTCGCAAACTCAATTGGCTCAATCCTTCTCCTTTATTCAAACCAATCTCCTCGCAGATTGCTAATGCTTTACGGACCATTTCAAGATGCATTCCTTGGTCCTTGTCCGTTCTCATTTGAAAAAATGCGCACAACATTAAGGCAGTAATTTGCCATATCTTGTCATATCGTTCACACTGCTGGACATACCTTAGTGCCATGGAATAATACCCGAATGGCAAGTATTTCGGCGATTCTCCATATGGGGTTCGTTCGCTGATAGAAGCCAGCGCGTATGCAGTCATAATTAAAAATCGCTCGTAATTCTTGGAATCTTTCTCGCTCTCATTAGGGGTTTCCGATGATGAAGTGTCAGTGTAAAGTTCTTCGTGAAATCTTTTCAAATGTGAACGTTCCAGAAATGCAAATCTACCAATCGAGCCATCAAGAAACGTTTTCAGTAGTTCGTCAGCCTTTTCCTTGGTCGGTCTTACCGGCTTGTACTTCACATATTCAGAAAAGTCATAGTCCAGCAACACGCTTTTACTGTTTTTCGTTGAATTCAGCCTATTGCTCTCATCATGTTCCTCGCTCTGTCCCCAGTAGGTTTCCTGTAATAACGAAGATACGACTGTGAAACTTTGCGGAGGTGGCCCTGAGTTATTGTCGGGGTCAACATTCAGAATGCTCACACACTTCCCTTTACGGCCAGCCCGGGCCCCTGGCTTTTCATCTTCGTATATATGTGTACTATCCTGCTCGTTATCGGGGTCATGCCCGTGAGCGTGATGAAGGTGATGATGATGATGATGACGATGGTGATGGGGCAGTACGTGGGTATTCGGCTCTGGCTGTTGTTGCCGCTGCACTGACAGACTTCCAACCACTGGCCCCGAGCTCTGCATCCCATTCGGTCCCTGTGCTATAGGTGGCGGTAGTACTATTGGGTGCCTTGCAGCCAGCTGTGCCTGTAACGACTGAACTTCGTTTTCCAGGGAGGCAATCCTCTGTTGCAGACTTTGGGAATATTCTAGAGATTCGGCCATCTCCGTGTACCTCTCTGGTTGAACGCATGGAGATGACGCTTTTAGACAGTTTGTACATGACGGTAGTCGGTGGTCGCATTTTTGTTTTCGCTTTTTGCATCGTTCGCACGATGTAGTTCGACTTTTGGGTTTGAGTGTCGGTTGTCTAGCCTTGCCTATCTTCTCCCCGTTACCTAAAAGGGGCCCTATTCCATTATTCTCGCGATTAATTGGCATAGCTAGTTGACAGAGCGAATCAATGCAGGCTTTATTCTCCACGCTTGAGTATGACAAACGGCGTCATGCGGCTGTGTATTTACAGATAGGCATAGGCCAGGCTTATCTGGGCACGGAACAGGGCCGAGAATAAAATTTAAAAAAAAAAAAAAAAATTAAAATTAAGAGCGCGCAGGCGAAAAGTGAGACCCTCGACCTCAATGCCGAAATTGACGTCAAAATCTTCATCAAGATCCTTGTCATTGAGGAATTCCTCGACGGCTAAAGATCATATGGATAATGAAATTGTTTTAAACAACAATGACGCCAAAAGTCCAAAGAATGATAAGCCCAAAAGCCTATCCAGTGGCTTAATGAATATGAAGTTCATGAGAAAAGCGGACGCCAAAGAAAAAGAGGAAGAAGCACAAGAAGAACAAAGGAAGTTTCACGATGCGGCAAAATGGAGCATATCCAAAAAGAAGCCTACTAGACAAAATGTTCAATTAGTTAGTTATTCTGACATTTTGGACGCCAGCGACGACCCGGTCATTGGCCGACAGCATTTCGGTCCACCAAAGGACGAACCTAACAAGGAAGAAATAGAGCAACTTAAAAGTTTCGTCAAGTCGAAGCGTAAGAGAAATGAAGACTCGTCGAAAAATTCCAAGCTGTCAAAATAGCTTGGCCTACCAGGAAAACTTGGCGCAGAAAGTTCACTTGCCGATGAAGGATCCCCGCTCTAATGCCTGCCGAGCACATGAATTTATGTGCTTAAATCGATCCGGCCCTAGATGGACTCCCCCAAACCATCGAGAGACTACCACTACTACGTTAGTTGAATCGGTCAATTGCAATAAATGTAACAATCGTCCACCTGCTGCACTCTCCCCGTCGTCATCGCAATCTTGAACAAGAACTCCGTCTTCTCGTACTATTCTGTATGCAGTTATGTTATGTGTAGCCCTGGCTATCCGCCTCTCCGTCTTAAGTCGCCTAATTTTTTCCAGTGCCTCGTCGGCGCTATATACTGGACTTGCTCGTGCAATAAACTGAGACTTGCGGTCCACCAGTTTATCACTGCTTGTCCAGATCGTCTCTACCCAATGTTCTATGTCTATGCTGTCCTCTGCTTGTTGTCCTGTCAATTCATCGTTTTCATCTGTCGACGACGACGTGGGCGCAATGGCTCCTGTAGTAGCGGTATCGGCAGTCAAACTCTCTGTCCGTAGTAACTCAATAAAATCAAATAAAACCACCTGTCCTGCACTATAAACATTTCGTAGCCGTTCTCGAATGAGCTCTAGCAATTCTCTTGGTCCGTTGGCTGACAAAATCTGTGGGATGCTGTCGGGATACGAGGCCGGAAATGACATTCGGATGCGGATATTCTTCTCAGGAACAATTACGTCATATAATTGATTTGTGCAGGCTTCAACGCTTCCCTCGTAGATCGCATTTAGAGCTTCCACCTCATCGAGTAATTCTTGACTCATGGCGCGACTTAATCCAATATCTGACCTTTTTTTTTTCACCGTTGACGCGGCTACTTGTATGCTCGGCTAAATTTATTTATAAAGTTCTTCTGTCGGACAGAGACCGGTCACTGCTGGCTCAGTCGTACAAGTCAAAGTTTTCAATTCCTCGGGACACCTTGGGGAATCTGCTTGTCAGTCGCGTCAGCTAATATACTAGTGAAATTGAATTACGAGCGGACTATGAGCCTGTCGACGGTATCGCAAATTGTTAAACTTCTTCCAATGCGGCAGCTATATAACCTACCCATAGCGGCACGATATGTGACACGCTCTATAAATACGAGTCGCGCATTAGCGATAAAGGCTAACCAGTTGCCTCCTCGACCTAAAATTGATGAGCTTGACATCGAAGAAGTGTTCCTTAAAGGCGGAGGCAAAGGAGGACAGAAAATTAACAAAACGAATAGTAAGGTCCAACTGAAACATGTTCCGACAGGCATTGTGGTTTCTTCGCAGTACTCTAGATCTCGGGAGCAAAATAGGGCAAGAGCACGAGAAATATTGGCACTCAAGGTAGAACAATTGACCGCGCCGGCAGGCGAAAGTAGAGCAGACGTAGTAGCGCAGTTTAGGCAGAATAAGGCCAGAAAGAAGAAAAGCAAGTCGCGAAAAAAGTACCAAAAGCTAAATGAGTTGAAGGAGGCTGCCAAGGGCGAAAATCAAGAGCAGGAAGACCGACATTAGATGCCTTCCGAAGCGCCTGTGACGCGATGAATGAACGACATGCATCCAGATGACACTGAATATCTCCTTAATTGGATTCTAACAAGGAGCCAGCGAGAGTACGCGTATTCATACATATATTCTTCTAAAGAAATCTAATACACGGCAAAGAGAAAAAAGCGATATAATTTAAATTCGACCCGATGCGGACTGCCGTGAGCATGAACAACGACACGTTTCACTCTATAACTGCATTGAGTTTTCAGTTACAAAGAGGACGCTATTGACACCATCCAAAGTCAGTAAGGTGCTAGGTTGAGTTTTATGGATAGCCGAGGGCAACTGTTCAAGTTATGCGACAAACGAGCAGTTTCATTTCTTATAAATTAGGAATTAATTGAAAGATTACAAGAATGGGGCTACGAGCCAAAAGATGAGCAAGCCTAAGTCTGACTACTGGTCGAATAAAGATTGTTGTCATTTTTTGGGGCGATCTGTACTGCATGAAAGAAAGAACACAAATGCTTTGGAATTGTCTTTTATTTTGCGCATAGAACATATTATTCCAAGCAATGACCGACGCCTCAACGCACTATGGATAATCCGCCTGATTTTCTGCACTACATGGTTGCACGATCCATAAATGGTTGGACTAATATCTTGCTCAAGATTGCTACATAGTAATCAAAAAGGGGCGTCTTCAGATCCACTATCATCGTCGATTCGATAAAATAACAATCTCATAAAAACTATAGCAGCCTCAAATCCAATTTATAATATCCCTGGCGAAAATTTCCAGTCCTGCGAAATCCCATTGCGAAACAAATATAATCGTCAAAGCAGCCGCAAGAAGGACGGAGAAGTGAAAACTCTAGTTCTCTTATAGTTTTTTCTCGAAAAATTGAACCCAGCATACAGGGGCGTGGATCAATTATTGCATTTCGACTGAAGATGAGCAGAAAACAAATATATTGTCACAAAATGGGTTCGCATCGCAATAATTGTATGCTCGACTGAAATCTGGAACAACCGAAGGATTGCTTTCTTTGCTGAGGGTTAAGCTTACAGACGACAGTCGTAGTTGCTCAGCTGACACATCCTTTGCCGGTACTTTTCGTAAAAACCGTCAATAGGTTAATGGGCTTTGTTGACAGGGAATGCGGAATACGCAACTCGGAGATCCAAAGCAATTCTCTTTAGCTAAGGGATAGTACAAAGGGGGCTTAGAACTTAGAATAATCCGAAGTGGAATCATCAAATGTAGGACCAACAAACTTACTGCTTGTACATACTACCGTGAACAAATTATTGGTTATGATGTACTGGAAATACTCAAATAGTCGTGACATGTCTACATTGGCTTTTTTTTTTGCTTTGGTTCGATATGCTGTGGCTTTCCAATTATGATAAATTTCGTGGGATTGCCAGGACACGTAAGTATTAAGGTACCATATGTCGAAAAGCTAGCAGCTTGAGTAGTAGCACTCAGACGCAGTACTAATGACATGTCTTTTGTTTCTTCTTCGTTCCAATCTAGACGGATGTCAAGGCGCTTATGGTTCCAAAAGTCTATCATACGAATGAGGTTCAGCTTTTTTTTGCAGATAGGATCAAAAATTGGTTGCCGAAAGTTATATACTTGTAGGGAATAGCTGCATTCTCGTCAGATTCTTCCGATGTGTCGAGCAACGTCCCACATAACTTGATTTCAGGTATAGGCAGTTCCGTTTTAAACAAACATTCTGTGGCTACGGAGCCACGTCTTTTCACAACAACTAGTTCCGCTGGAATATTATCTTCCCTTAAGCCGCGTATAGTCGGTCTGTCTGTCAAAAGACCGCAAACATAGTCATCATATCTGGCAGAGTACCGATACTTGTTCCAAATGTACCGCTTTGTGAACTGCGGCTGGGAAGAGTCACAAAGAAAACAGTAATGGAGGCCGTCATCAGCGTTTTCTGACGTGTCAATAGGCCCCACACGTACAAGAGCTAATTGTAAGGACGCGGGAGAGCGGATCAAAAATTTCTCAAACGAGAAGTTGCTGTTGAATTGGCGCTCGACAATTGCCGCAGATTTGTCTTCAAACTCCAGACAAATATCTCTGAACTGTCTACTAGTTTGTCTGGCAACCATATAATCTGGACAGCTCTTTAGGTACATGAGTATAAGACGCAAAAGTTCATTGGGGATGTTTCCGGACGTTTCATCCAATGATTATCCTTAGCCTGTTTGCAATAATTATCGCGCGAACGACGTGCTTAAAAAAACCAGCGGATTATGGTTGATTCAATAATCTTCTTTACGGGCCTAAACGAAACTACGGCGTCGCCTAGTTCAGCAAAAGCTCGGATCAAAAGAGAGAACGCTAAAGGAAACAAGGCCTCATTTTCTGCAATGTCATGTCACTGGACTATCGAGCAAACGTACGTCAATAATAGATTGAATGAGATAAACTGGTCAGTTCGGTTAGTCAGTTATGAGTTAGATCCAGAATTCTCAATTTCTTGTTATTTCCTAGGCATTCGATTACTTCGATACCATTATGGGCAAGATATATTTCTTGGATATGCTTCATAATCTGCCAACTGCGGTTTATTCCACATTACCAATATGATGGAGAGATGTATTTCCAATGCATATTCCGGCAGGGACCGTACGATGCTACCATTACAGGGCACAGGAATTGGATATCATGTCGGTTGCCTAGAACCTGTCGAAAGAGGGACGCATTCAAAAATTCAAGAAAAAAGATAATCTAAGAACACTTCGCATCAGGCTGAGATTCGCACTTTCTTGGCTTAATCTTACTACAATCAAAGACACTTTTTTTTGAATTTCCGGCAATGGAGTTGATGAGTTGACTGGTATCGAATGGCGAAGATTTTTTAATCGAAGACGAAGTCTCTCTGCTCAAGCCTTTTTTGGAGTACTCATCTGGAAAGATATATATACACAATAAACACAACAATTTCTTGTTTTACATCACTAAACCGTAACCGCGTTTTTAGTCACTCCGACAGTATGATGCAGCTATTCTATCAGCTTGTCTTGCAGGTATTAAAAGGGTATTTAAAGGTAAATATCGTTTATTCACTTAGTGTTTTGGCACAACAATTGCATTGCATCTATCCGCCGCGCGTGCCGCACAGCCCTCTCTATTTCAAGCCGCGGTACAACTTTAACCTTGAGTCCCATTTCAACTGTTACTTTACCTTTCTCAACCGTGCCAATGTCGAAGCGTCCGGCTCCTGGTGATCCTACAGACCCGTTTTCTTTCGTTTGTTTGGGCGGGGGCAATGAAGTGGGACGGAGCTGCCATATTTTTTCATTTAAAGGCAAAACTATAATGTTAGATGCTGGCGTCCACCCAGCCTTCGAAGGTCTAGCTTCTTTACCATTTTATGATGAATATGATTTGTCAAAAGTTGATATTATTTTAATTACCCATTTCCATCTTGATCACGCCGCTTCTTTACCTTATGTGATGCAACACACGTCTTTCAATGGTAGGGTATTCATGACCCATCCGACAAAGGCAATTTATAGATGGATCTTAGGAGACTTTGTGAGAGTGAGTTCTGCGCCCGAAGCCGTTAAGCCGCTCTATAGTGCACAAGATCTTGAAGAATCGTATGCTAAAATTGAAACTGTAGATTATCATTCCACTATGGAAGTTAATGGAATAAAATTTACCGCATATCATGCCGGACATGTATTAGGAGGCGCAATGTATTTGATTGAAATTGGCGGAATCCGCATTCTGTTTACCGGCGATTATTCTCGGGAAGAGAGCCGTCATTTGAACCAGGCAGAAGTGCCACCGGGAATTCGGCCGGATATCTTAATCTGCGAGTCCACTTTTGGAACCGGTATTCACCAACCAAGGGCTGAAAAAGAAGCAAAACTAAAAAGCTTAATCCATTCCACTATAAACAAAGGTGGCCGCTGTTTACTGCCGGTGTTCGCACTTGGTACTGCTCAAGAGCTACTGCTTATTCTAGAAGAATACTGGTCTCAAAATCCCGATCTGCAGAATGTTACAATCTATTATGCATCGTCGCTAGCGCGAAAGTGCATGGCTGTATATCAGACCTATATCCACATGATGAACGAGGAGATTCGTCGAAAATTTCGTGAGTCACGAGCAAACCCATTTCAATTTAAATTCGTCAAAAGCATAAGAGGGTTAGACAGGTTCGAGGACATTGGACCCTGCGTTATGCTAGCGGCCCCAGGAATGTTACAGAACGGAGTATCCCGACAATTGTTAGAGCGGTGGGCGCCAGATCCTAAAAATGCACTCATCATTACAGGTTATTCAGTAGAGGGCACAATGGCCAAGGAGATTATCAAAGATCCTTTAGAAATTGTATCATACCAAAATCCTGAACTCAGGATCCCTCGTCGCATGGCAGTCGAAGAACTTTCGTTTGCAGCTCATGTGGACTTCCAACAGAACTCTGAATTCATTGATCTCATCAATGCCCCGCACATCATTTTGGTTCATGGCGAGTTTAGTCACATGGTTAAACTGCGTAGTGCGCTTCACGGTAAATATGCATCTCGCCGAGGTACAGATGATGAGGTTAAAATTTATACCCCTCGTAACTGCTATGAGTTGGAGCTAGAATTTAAGTCAGTGAAGATTGCAAGGACTATAGGTCGGTTGGCTGAATCTGTTCCCGAGGACGGCGAAATTATTTCGGCAGTAGTTGTGGAAAAGGATTTCCAAATGAGCTTAGTGGACGGCGCCGATTTGAGAGAATATTCGTCTCTTACTACCAGCAGAGTTACTGAGAAGCAGAGTATTGTTGTGGATGCTGGTCCTGACCTGATTTTGTTCCATTTGCAACAAATGTTTGGTGCCGTAGAGATTATTGAACAGGCGGAAGAAGCTTCAGAATACCGAGTTATGCAAGCAGTTAAAATTATCTATGAGAAAACCGAGAAAAATAATTTAACAACAATAGAATGGGAGGCCAATGTTATGAATGATGCGATAGCGGACTCTGTTTTAGCTGTGTTATTATCAGTGGATACCTCACCTGCCTCAGTGAAAATGTCTTCGTGTCCTTGTTCACATAAGCATGAGGAAAATGGACACGGAAAGGAAAAGGAAGAAGAAAAACCTAAAGAGCTTCAATTGTACGACCATCAGATTGCGCGAGTTTCGAAATTATTGAAAGCACAATTTGGCGATTGCTATCGGGTTGAGGGTGATAAAGTGGTTGTGGAAATTGATGATAAAATTGCGCAACTGAGTTTTCAAGATGTGACAGCTGTGGAATCTAACAACGAAGCTTTGCGACAACGAGTTCTGCACGTAATTGAGAGAGCCGTTGATACTGCTGCTCCTTTAGCCGCCTCGGTAACAAAGGAGGTAAAAGTGATCTAATTTATATAATCTATATAGGATAATAATCACATTATTAATGCGTTATTTGATAATTTATTTTTTGTCTTTCTATTAAGGCCCTAACCCTGACACGTTACTTTATTTCTTATCGGATATCGCCGCATGACTCACCTTCGATCAATCATATACAATATGAGCCAGCAATATTTTTCAACCAGATCTTCGGATTCGACTCTTTCGTTTGAAGAGGCTGTGATCCAGGGTTTAGCTCCTGATGGAGGATTGTACATCCCTACACAAATTCCGGAAGCGCCTGCCGGATTTCTCCAAGATTGGAAGTCACTGTCGTTCCCACAGTTAGCTCTGGCCATTCTGTCCTTGTACATTGACTCCTCGGAAATTCCTAGAAGAGATCTCGAAGATCTTATTGAAAGATCGTACTCAACTTTCAGGTCTAAGGATGTAACCCCAATCACTCAATTAAACAATAATGTTTATTTGCTAGAACTATTTCACGGGCCCACTTATGCATTTAAGGATGTAGCACTTCAATTTGTTGGAAATCTGTTTGAATATTTCTTGAAGCGAACAAATGCAGGCAAGCCGGAGGATTCCCCCGACAGACAAAAGATCACAGTAATTGGTGCTACAAGCGGTGACACTGGATCAGCAGCCATCTATGGACTTCGCAATAAGAAAGACATTTCAGTATATATTCTGTATCCAACTGGAAGAGTATCGCCCATCCAAGAGACTCAGATGACTACTGTGTTGGACGCCAATGTTCATACGATCTCTGTTAAGGGAACTTTTGATGATTGTCAAGATCTTGTCAAACAGGCGTTTGCAGACAAAGAGCTTAATGAAAAATACAAGGTCGGTGCTGTGAACTCGATTAACTGGGCCCGTATCTTGGCGCAGATGACATACTACTTTTATTCTTATTTCCGCATCACTGAAAAAGATCCCAAAGCCAAAGTGCGATTCGTAGTTCCCACAGGAAACTTCGGAGATATCTTAGCAGGCTTTTATGCCAAGAGAATGGGTCTCCCTGTTGATGAACTCGTCATTGCAACCAACTCCAACGATATCTTGCACCGGTTTTTCCAGTCGGGAGATTATTCCAAGGCTGAGTCGAAGTCCGCAGAGCCTGTGGTTCACGCCACTCTGTCGCCTGCCATGGATATCTTGGTATCCAGCAACTTTGAGCGATTGCTATGGTATCTTGCAAGAGAAAATGTGGCCTCGTCAGATACCGAAGCTGGTGCAACGGTAGCGAAATGGATGACTGAGCTAAAGTCAAATGGACATTTCTCTGTTCCGTCATCCATTTTGACGGCTGCCAGACGGGAGTTTTCTAGTGACAGAACCTCAGATGATGATACCATTGCTACAATCAGAAAAGTATATCATGAAGTTACTCCTAAATATGTTTTGGATCCTCATTCTGCAGTAGCTGTACATGCTGCCCTTGGCAAGGCCGCCAGCGATCGCGCCGAAGACAAGAACACTATCTATGTCGCCCTTTCGACTGCGCATCCGGCGAAGTTCTCAGAGGCTGTCAATAAAGCTCTTGAGGGAACTGACGGGTACTCCTTCGAGGACGATGTTCTTCCTCAGGAGTTTAAAGATATGAGAGAATTGAAGACGAAGAAAATCTTCGCTGAGACCGCAGATATTGAGACTATTAAATCGATCATCAGAAAATGTGAAGCTGAGCAACAATAAAACTAATTCGACAGGAATAAACAGATACACAGGTATACGAATAGATATATAAATAGATTATTATTATTATCATTAGATAAGTAGATTAGATGTTGAATCTTCGTATGTAGCTGGACTTTCCCCCTACATAGATTCCTGTGTTGCTCGCACACACACATTGCAGGGGCACTGAATCATCAGTGATCAAGTAGGTCTGAGCTAATCTGCCATTCACCAATGCAAATGCCTGACTTCCAGTTATAACTACCAATTCATTATCGAAAGTGGAGATTCCGTTCACTTCATTTCCTTGATCAACAGACAATGATTGTTGCGCCATAGTCCCATCACTAACGTTCCAAAAATGTACTTGTCCAAACTCAGTTCCGGACACAATGATGTTCTCCATCCACACGTCAATGTGGGTAGTATTGCTCGTAATGATCTCATACTTAAGCTCCTTAGTTTGCATATCCCATGCCAGTATCCTCGATTTTGTCGCTGCTATCAGAATTTTATTTTGGGTTTCAAATTCATCTTGAGTAGCCGACATTCCCGTGGATGACAAGCTCGAAGTCTGCTGTCCAAGTACTTTTACAGCGACCACTGGAAGTTTGCAATCGAATTCGTACACAATACCACCTGATCCACACTCCCACATGATCACTATGCCGTTCTCATATCCGGCAACAATATTTCGGCCTTTTCCAATAAAGTCAAAATCCGTTACTTGCGACCTGTACTTCAGTGATCTTGGGTTTTCTCCGGTAAAGACGTCCCAAATTTTCAATTGAAAATCTGAACCGGCTGAAAGGGCTACTTTGCCGGATGGGAAGAAGCGACATTTAGCAGTGTGCATCAAATGGCCAGAAAACTTTTGACGAATCGCACCATCTTCAGTGATTGATACATAGAACAACCCACCAGATGAGTCACCAATCAACATTTTATCTTCAAATGCGTCAATTGTTGTTATATTCTCGTTGAAATCGCCATTGAACTTGAAGAACTTTCCAGTGTTGAAGTATATCCTATAGAATTCCTGGTTCTGGCTGTCCGAAATATCGATATAATATAGTGATCCGCTTCCCTTCAAGACGTTCACTTTAGACAATTGGTCTGACTGGGAATTGGATGCGCAGATATTTGTATCTCCCAAAGATCGTAGTTCCAGTTTGCCATTGTTTTTGTATACGTCTACCACGCACTCTTTATCGTTCCAACTAATCCAGAATGAATCTTTGGCAATTGACCCGTTAGCTACATCATTGATAACTTCCCTCGCCGATTCCTGAGCTGTAATCCGGGGTACCAGAAATGAATCCATTGTTTTTAGGTTGGAAAGTCACCCGAGGTCAATCTTTTTTTTTTTAAAAAAAAGAAGCCTATGAGAAAACATAGAAGATTCATCGGACGAACGAATTAAAAAAAAAAAAAAAAAAAAAGAAAAAAGAAAAGGAAAAGAGGACAAGAAAAGAAAAGGAGGAGGAAAGCAGACGGCAAGGAGTCATAAAATCGAATTCAGAGAAGATATTCCAAAAAGAATGAAATCAAACAACAGAGAAAACTAGCAGACATAGTCAATAAATAATATCTATATACTAATGCATCGGACAATCCAATCTAATCAGCCGTCTCCGTTCTCCTCATCATCCCACATCTGCCGCTGTCGTAAAAACCAGTCTGGCAAGACATCGTCTGGAGGAGCGCGCAATAACATCTTGGTAGATAAATCATCTGGGTACGAGGCGGAATACATGGATTCGTTCTCGTCAACGTTCAATCTCTTTTTAGCGGCGATCTTGCGTTCTTCGTCATATTGCTTTTTTCGTTGCGGGTATTCATCATGTGGTACGCATGTGACGTCTAGAAGTTCAAGAAAGATTTCAGTCATGTAATGGGTCTTTGATCCGGCATACACCCGATACTCACTGACAACGGAAGAGTATGTCCAGTGCTGGA
Source organism: Crinitomyces ghanaensis (assembly GCA_030581755.1). Classification (NCBI taxonomy): domain Eukaryota; kingdom Fungi; phylum Ascomycota; class Dipodascomycetes; order Dipodascales; family Trichomonascaceae; genus Crinitomyces; species Crinitomyces ghanaensis. Next base: position 26,501 of record JAKTVX010000039.1, read on the forward strand.
TCTTTCGAACCATGCCGATAAATGATGAAGATGAATCAATTACAAGAATAGGATGTTTTCTCGCATCAAGAATGTATGTTAATGCATCCTGCAGTAAATCTTTGCTGAATAAGAGCCAACTTTTTGTGGACCTCCAAGGCTGAATTCCTAAATGAATCAGATCAATTCCATTTTCTGATGCAAATGTTCTGACTGTTCGCGATGGTTTTTCCGCATTCAAAGTAATAATCACTTGCAGACCCAAGGTTGAGATAAATTGAAGGTTCGCAGGATTTAATGAACTACAACGGTATACTCCATCCTCTACACATCCAAAAGCCTCAGGAGGAGTGAGCATAATACGTCAGTATTATAAGCAGTTGAGAGCTAGAGCCAAGAAAAAAGATATATTTCAGACCTCACTGATCCACTTCGCTTTTGTTGGAAGCATGCGTCTTCACGTGCGACAATGGGCACATTAAAGATTCGGCAGTTACCCTAACCTTCACAGCTCGTTAGCCCGAGGACATGCGTGGAACTGTCAACATATCCGATAACATCTGCATGTCTAATTTGCATTGCTTTGTAACAAGATGTTGAAAAAGGGGTAAATAATAGTTGGATTTAAGATGTTCGAGAGCTGCAGGCTGAGGTGATACATTATTGGCGGTCCTTATCCATTCACACTGCGTAGGCGCTTTCCAAATACGGGCACTCAATTACTATGTTTTCACGAAGTCTTGCATCTACAGTTTATTGAATGTTATTTAGAATACGTATGTCTTTGTGAAAGAAAGCTGTAAATGTGTTAGCAGGATCAGCAAGGCAGCCTTCAGCACAGCTATATGATCACGGAATGTTTGTGAGAGAGGAATATTCGAATTCTGAGTTGGATGACCCCTCTGCGAGATCTCATTAAGTTCTGTAAATATATTTATGATATTCATCGTGGGCACACTTCACGCAGGGTAGTTCTCGTCTCTCCCGGAAATTGTCTTTTCTTTACTTGTTACTTCTTTGGGTCTCACGCACCTCTGCCGTAGGGTAAGGTCCATCACACTATGGGTTCCTGCGAGTTTATTTTTATCTAGTCGATGATCTCGTCGCACAGCTCCGTGCTTATTTCAACAACCGCGTTGGCTCTTGCTATCGGCTACCTTCTAGGACGTTCAACAACTAGCCATGATCATGAGGAATATGACGACAGCGAAATAACTGACTTTGACTCAACGGAAGAGTGTAAAATGGTTCTGGTCGTGAGAACTGACATAGGCATGGGTAAAGGAAAAGCCGCTGCTCAGTGTGCACATGCAGCCTTGGCATGCTATGAATCAGCATCGAAATCGTGTCCCAATATGCTGGCCAGGTGGAAGACGCATGGCCAAGCCAAGATCACTTTACAATGCACTTCCGAAGATGAACTTTACACATTGCAAGCCATTGCCAGAAGTTTAGGAGTTACTGCCAGAGCCATAACAGATGCCGGAAGGACTCAGATTGCCGCAGGAACCACCACAGTATTGGGTGTTGGCCCGGCGCCAAAATCCATTGTAGATCAAATAACTGGCCATTTGAAACTATATTGAGAGGAGGAGCAACTCACAATGTCAATGAAGACCAAGTGTACTGTTTTGCCGCTAGTGTCGTAATTTAAAGTTACTATAGAAATACTTGTAAGATTGTAAATTTGAACGGAATTTTCTCCTTGAGTCCTAGCTGGGCTATAGTAACCTTATATATGTCCAACCCCCATTTGTGGCCAGGCTAAAGTTACTGCTTCTACCCCACCAACTTGGCACAATAATGGATATCCCTCCGTATGCGCCGGCATCTCGGTCGATGCGGATGGCATCACCGTTTCCAACAGACAAGGAATTCAAGCTGTATTCGACTGCCAAGCAACGAGAGGTTTACGAGTCGTTAGCCGAACTATTTTCTGTGATTGTCACATTGGATAAACTTGAGAAAGCCTATCTGCGTGACTCTATAAGTTCTGAAGAATACACTCCTGCATGTCTTCGACTAATTGCGCAATATAATACGCTGCTGAAGAACGAGACTTTGGCCGGTGAATTCGGAGATTTAGACTCCTTTAAGCAAAAGTATCATATGGATCATGTGAGAGCAACGTCGAGACTTAAAATCGGTGTACCAGCTACTGTGGAGCAAGCGATCGACTCTTCACATATCACCTCTCCTTCCTCGTCTTCTCACGGTCCTAATCCATTGATGTCTTCGTCTGGCCAACCATCGTCTTCTCTTTCTAATGCTGCCGGTAGTGTCCCACCCGGCGCCTTGGGTAGTTCTCATAATATTTCAGCCAAGGCGGTAGCCGAAGCTACCGGAAGTTTTATTACCACTATGGACGGCCTGAAACTGAACTTTAGGGCCAAAGATCAGCTTCATCCTTTACTGTCAGATTTAATGACTAGTCTAAACAAGGTGACCACTAATGATTTTGAAGGCAGAGCTAAGATTGTTCAATGGCTTATTACGTTAAATGCAATGAAAGCTAATGAAGAATTATCTGACGACCAATCACGAGAGCTGCTGTTTGATTTAGACACAGCTTACAAGGCGTTTTATACCAGCCTTCATTGACCGTGAGAGAGATGTTATTAACCCAAATTTAAGAGCGTCAGTGTCACGATGTGAAAAAATCATGTCCTTCTGTCTTCCCGGCATAAGGAGGAATCGAGGTCCGGCGTCACGTGACAAGAGCTTAGTGCTGCCCTCGCACTTCTCTTGATCTCGCTTGGACGAGAATGCAAGTGCTTGTAGTCAACCAGCTAACAGATATTTAGAGAATAGTAATGTTTATTTATCAAGTAATGAAATTCCAGGTCCTCTTTGGCCTATGTTGCGCAGTCTTTGGCCCTAATTCCGGAAATCTGGAGATCTCGTTTAGGGTTAGGGCCGTCACCTGCCGGACCGGCGTCGAGCTTTATTAGTTCCAGGTTAAAAAGTGGTAATAGATTTGCCGACATGGCAATATGCCGACGATATTTTCATTTTACAAGGCTTGTGTCGAAGAACCCTTATTATTTCTATGACCTCGCTGTAAAACAACCTCATGGAAGACCAGCTGCATCTTTTGACCCTGGCGTTCGAGATGACGCTCACTTAACTGCAGAGGAGCGAGCGTTAAGAGTGTTTGGATCACTCGGAGATAGAGAAAAAAGTAGGCAACAAGCAGAAATTAAGGCACGAAAAATAGCAGGGATAAGTATTCCTGGGAAACCGGAAGAGCCAACAAACTGTTGCATGTCTGGATGTATAAACTGTGTATGGGAGTTGTACAAGGATGAGTTACAAGACTGGAGGCATAAACGAAACTTAGCCAAACATGCCCTGATGGAGTCGACGCATTTATCTGACCCATGGCCAGAAGATTTTGGGCCTGAGCCTGAAGGCAGAAAACAAGGACAGTCAGTTAAAGTTGAGGACGAAGATGAGTGGGGAGATGTTGATATTGGCATTCGAGTGTTTGTGGAAACTGAGAAGAGGCTAAGAGAAAAGAAGAAAATGAAAAAGCTCAACCAATTAGCATAGATAGATTGTTAACTGTTAATTATTATTGCATTTCAGACAAAATATATCAGACTTTTATTAAAATAAATAGCTTCCTCATCACGAATCGACATCGACGCCCTTTTGTCTCAATTCGGTCTTGGCCTGTTCAATTTCCTGGGTTAGCTTGCATACAATTTAATCGGACATCTTTACTTACCACCAACAATTCTCGGTGCTTTTCAGGTTTATCGTTAAATGTGAGTACGTCGTATCCAAGAGATCCGAGAGCATAAGCTCCAAAAGCCATGAGTGCCCAAAATGGAACCACTGGCATGATTTCATTCTGAAATTTTACAGATGTAGGGATCTTTCCAGTGTATAAAAGGAAATACACAATGGTTATCCCTATAAATGTATACAATGTCTGAGTAGCTTTTGTCATTATTGTCGTGGTTGGAATGACAAGGAAACGTGGTTTCGCCGCACCACATCTATTTATTTTCGGAGGACCACGTCTTCAGCCGTACGCTCCGAACGAGTGGCTGGAGTAATAACGTTATTCTCACCGGTATGCGGGTAATAGCCTCGAGGCTCCGGATATTATAGCGGTTGTATATGAGTTCATGGAGCGAGTGGCCGCACATCATCATCAGACTCAATTTGTACTTTTATTTATTATCGTTAATTTTGCTATTCTTTTCAAATGAGCTCAGACAGTCCCCTTTCGACAGAGTATCTAGAGTCTGTGCTTGCTTCATTGCGTATCTCCGGTGAGAAAAAACGAGAATATGGGCTCTCTCTGTTGCCGCAGCTATGTAAACAATATATGACGCTACCATCATCGGCGGAATCAAGCGATGACAAAAAGCGTATGCACCTATATCTTCGGATTATTGGCAATTGCCTGGGAGACGATGACGAGAATCGGTTACTGGTGTTAAATAATTGCCCAGAATTCCTCAAGTATATAGCCGATCCTGCTAGTCATGACAAGGACGACTTTATGATCGTTTCCCCGGTGTTATTCAATTTTGCCAACGATTATGAGCCTGGACTTAAGTTCCTTTGTGAGCACACTAAATTTGGTGAATATATTTATCAGCAGATGTCTTGCCGCGATACAATTGCTCCTATGCTTATTGAATTGTGTGTGAACCATAGCATGGACCCATTCTCTAGCAACAGTGACCCCGATGATAATAGAAATGCCGCCAAGATATTTTTTGAAAACTTTGGCGCACGGGACGAGGAATCCTCGGCAATTTTGCTCAAACTGTTTGAATTGAACAATGATCGCGAATTACTCTTCGCTTCTAATCGTCATTTAATCGATCAATTGTTTGAAGATCTGTTCGTCAATACGAACGTCCGCGAAATCGTGGGAATTGCAGGTTTGGTATCCAGTCATCCCGAATTTAGTGAACTGGTAAAGATAGACCCGTCGGATCCTCTGTTCAATAGATTGCTAAATGAAGGGCTTGTCTCCCGGACTGCGGCTGCAATGAGCGCCATTGTCCTGGGCAACATGGCAGTAAGCACGGCCGCAATTGAGCAGCTGATCGCAATTGAGCCGAACCTTGTACCATCGCTTGTCAGCAGCGCTCTTAAAATGAAATCAGCGTATGAACTACAGTGCGTATTTTTCCTTAAAAATGTCGCCTCGGCCAACAATCTGTATGCGCAACAGATTGTAGACTATGGGGGAGTTGCACTGGTGGAAAAACTCTTGGACATCAGTGTTTTTCCAGAAATGAAACGACTCGGCTTACTGTTTGCAAAGGCCCTTATCGCCACAGAACCGGGATTCTTGTGTAAACGAATTGTAGCATTTGTTGAACAGGAACATATTTTTGAAGACGAGTGTGTCCAAGCACTTTCCGAGGGTGTCATTTGTCTTGGGACTGACGAAGAACATTTAAAGAGTGATGTCGTTACCATTTTGCTAAGGCTTGTTCGAAACATTAGTCCTAACACACTGCTTAAAGTGACAAGATCGGTGGGCATAGTGAGCAAGATCGACAAGCGGATTATGGAAGTTCATACGGAACAGTTGAATAATATATTGTCAGATGATGAATTAATCAAGGTCAAAGATAACCCGGAGCTTTCTGATGCTATTGGAAAGAATTTGGCTTTTATCGCAGCCAACGTGGAAACAATCGATGCGACCGTCCGAGACAAAGCTATCGCGCGTGTAAACTAAGTAGCTAGTATTCTTCATGTATAAATGTTGATATTCGTATCATATAAATACACATATCTAATATATATTATTGCCACATTACGTTATATAATAGTTTCAATCTGTTGAGCATATCCAAGCATATTAGCTATTAAATTTTCAGAAACGGCTCTTTCTTCAGAAACATTAAACACATTCTGCTGCTGTGGTTGCAATAGTTGTTTCTCTTGGATATTCTCAGCTAGATCTTCAGAAAATGTAATTTTGCCCTTCCGCAAGGTCCAACCTGGCTGCTGGGCAACGAAATCAGCCATATCTTGTTCTGTAGTGAAAAATAGTAAATGGCGAGCATTAGATAATGGCAGAGATTCATAAGCTTTTTCCATGCAAGCAGCAATCTCAGCACGAACAGCGAAGATAAGAGATTCTGCAAGAATAGCAAATTCGGCGGATGGAAATTCCGATTCTTGAGTGATAGCTCTCCACACTTTATCGTAAGATCCCTCCATGAGCCATCTTTCCAGGCGAATTGGGTATGCTAAGAACTCGTCTGATTCAGGATTAGTGTTTTCAAGTGCTTCAAGTTCCGTGTGGAACTCTGCAATCTCATTATTAGATACCAGTAGTAACAAATATAATGCCAATAGTTTGTTTTCATTTTTGGAAGGAGGAAGTCCTAGATCCTTTGAATAAAATGGTCGAATCTGTGCAATTAGTCGATTCATTTCAGCTTCGTCTCGTCTATGAATAGCTGCCAATACTCCAAGTTCCAAAACCATTCTAGCTGCTTGGAGATCTTCTGCGGAAGCCAATTGATTAGGAACCATAAGACCCGCTTTGGCGAGTTCTAATTTAATATGAGGCAATATTTTACCCGTCTGTTCATAATCTGCTTTGCGAAATGCTGCGACAAATTGTTCTCCAAGATCTTTAAGTGACATGGTAACAGTTGATGATGACGGCGATGATGGCGATTGTAGGTACCGCCGACGCTCATAATAAAGTTGAACAAATGTCAAGCCGCATATCCAACGTTAACTCTAATATCAGGAGCTCACGCCGCAGAACCAACTTTAACGTTAACGTCGGCAATAGAATTGCCGTGCAACACGCGGCTGGCGAAGACCCCGCATCTAAATGCGGAACAGCCGGAGAATTGTAGTAGGCACGGCGATACTACTGTAACAAAAGGGCAAGCGCAATACTCCGCATTACCCGCTTTGTGCATACCAAGTTTTTTAGCGGGACATAAGCAATTCATAACCCAAAAAAGAAAAAGAATCTCAGTCAGCTAAACGGTTTTTTCCCTTTTTTTTTGAGTGAAAAAACTAAACAACTGTAACCTTTTTAGCCTTGGGAATCCGAAATCCGAAAACCCTGTGACCCACATTCCAGTCTCATACTTAGCGTGTGCCTTTGAGATGCATGATAGGAATAAACTCTCGAGTAAACGTCATAAGTAACCCCCGCTGGAATATCTAAAAAAGTAGTTAGATAAACCAACATCTATAAGCAAAAGTGAGACAAATAGCAAGTTATGGAAAATTTGATCGAAAATGGTAGATTTAACCGATGATTGTTTGTGGAATGCTAAAATTGTTTTAAATTAAATGGCCGAAGCAAACTAATCTGCACCGTTTTGAGGATAATTGGTTACATGCGCACTAAGACCCCTATTTCAACCATGGTGGGCCGTTAACGATATTTGCATGATTAAGGTTTGAGAGGTTCAGACCAGGCGTTGCATGTACAATGACATAAAGATACCTGCGGGAAAAAAAAACCCCCCGAAAAGAAAGAAACCGGACAGACAACAGGAAATTCAAAAACAAGATTTAACAAAGCTATTAGATATATATAAGAAATTTAAGTTCTGATCTGAGCAATAAACAAAATGCCTATTCTTTTTTATCCTTGATAGATGGCAATGTTGTGCCCCAACAGAAGGGCGTTATTTATGATTGGCAATGTTAATAATGCGGATAATCTGATGTATGAGATTTGTATGCTTACATAAGCATCAGGCCTTGCATTACGTCAAACACGGCTGCAAACAGATAATAAAGCCTAAGAATAACAGAATTTAACGCACCGACCCCATATCCGACAAGTTCCGTTCCCAGTGGAATAGAAAGGAACAGGTGTTTACGGGAATCATCAAGCAGGAACTGACCGAAAAAAATTTTTTTTTAAGCAATAGCAATAAAAAAAAATGGCTGCATCGGTAGCAGCGGCTGCGCCGTCACGGGAATCGACCGGGAGTTCAACCAATTCGTAAGTATCAAAAAGAAAGAAAGGAAGAAAGACCGAATGAAAGAAAGTTCAGGAGCTTAAATTTTACTGTAGGTCTCGTGTGTACTAACAAAAGAAATAGACAGCCACCACTGCCACATCGTCCGCATAGCATGGTGCATTCTTCGAGTCTCTCGAGGTCTCAGTTGAACCTTCACCATCATCACCACCACCACCATCACATACACCATTATCATCATATTCACCCGCAAGCTTCTCCTCACGCAGTCCACAAGGGCCATAAGTCCAAGCATGATAATCATCACTTGCAGTCTCATCAGCACCATCATGAGTATCATGAAGGACATGTGGAAGAGGCGTCTCCTTTACCACCTAGTTATGAAGAGGGTATTGGGCTGGGAGCGATCACGGGACCTGACGCGAGAATTGAAGGTGAACTTCCGGAATATGACGGGCCCGTATTGCGGCCAGTAGTCTCGCAACCGGCTCCCTTTCTTGGCGACGAGGATGAAGAAAGTAGTTTTGACGAGGAAGATGACCAGGTCAATGGACAAATGACTGGGTCAAGGTTACTTGATGTTCGAAGTGACGAAATAGATGGAAAAAAGGTTCAAACAACAACAACCATAACAGCCACAAGTGTCAAGGAGAATGATGCCAATAACGTGAACCGGGGCGAAAAGGATGAGGAAGAGGAGTCAGAAGAGGAGTCAGACGATGACGACACTAATCACGCTAATGAAGAAGATTTAGAAGACTATTGTGAAGGAGGGTATCATCCAATTAACGTGGGAGAACTATACAAGGATGGACGATATGAGATTGTGCGAAAACTTGGGTGGGGACATTTTTCTACTGTATGGCTAGCTAAAGATTTACATGAACAACGGCATGTAGCATTGAAAGTGGTGCGGTCGGCGCCGCATTACACCGAGACTGCTTTGGACGAGATTAGCTTGTTGAAACGAATCGTTCAAGCCAACAAGGACCACCCTGGACGACAACACGTGGTAAGCTTGTTAGACAGCTTCAAGCACCAAGGGCCGAACGGGGTTCATGTATGCATGGTTTTTGAGGTATTGGGGGAGAATCTGTTGGAACTTATTCGACGATATCGACATAAGGGGATTCCAGTTGCATTAGTCAAACAGATTACTAAACAAATCTTGCTTGGATTGGATTACTTGCATCGGGAATGCGGAATTATTCATACGGATCTTAAACCTGAAAATGTTTTGATTGAAATTGACGATGTGGAAGCATTGGTCAAACAATTAGAAGATGAACAGAAACACGAGCTTGAATCTCAGAAGAAAAAGGAAGGAATGCGGCCGAGTCTGCTTAAACGTGGTCGACGCAAATCGTTTGTCACTGGATCTCAGCCATTGCCCAGTCCTATGAAAACTTTGAAAGGGTATTTTGAAATGGCTCTAGAGGGCAAGATTCATGACATCAGTTTGAATGACAACAAGCATAACAACAGCAAGGCAAGCTCGAAGGGTCATGCTCATCATCATCATGCCAATAATAGAAGTCATAGTCAGCAAAATGGAATTGCGGAACATGGCAGCCACAGTAATGGCAGCGGCCATGCGGTAGGGGGTGATTTAATTCGAGTCAAGATTGCCGATTTAGGTAACGCATGTTGGACGAACCATCATTTTACTAATGATATTCAAACCCGACAATATAGAGCTCCTGAAGTTTTGCTTGGCTCATATTGGGGTGCCAGTGTTGACATGTGGAGCATGGGTTGCATGGCTTTTGAGTTGCTTACTGGAGATTATCTTTTTGAACCTCAAAGTGGACAGGCATTCAGCAAGGATGATGATCATATTGCACAAATTATTGAGTTGCTAGGGACGATTCCCTTGAAGGTTTTGTTTACCGGTAAATGGACATCTGAGTTTTTTAACCGCAAAGGCGAACTTTTAAATATTAGTCGACTGAAGCCCTGGGGATTACGAGATGTATTGAACGAGAAATATCATTTTTCGAGTGCAGATGCAGACGAGATTTCGTCGTTTCTATTACCCATGCTAGAACTGAATCCAAGTCGCCGCGCAGATGCAGGAGGTATGACCCATCATTCATGGCTGGCCCATGTATTGGGAATGGACCATGCAAATGTAGATCGTCCGTTAGGTTCTTGCGGAGATGGTATAGAAGGATGGGCAGAAGAAATAAAACGAGATAACAAGAAGAAACATTAACAAGAGAGAGAACAAAAAAATGGAAAAGAAATGAACAAAAAAAAAAAAAAAAAAAAGCGAAAAAGCGCCACGAAGTTATGCATGTTATGTAGTAATGTATTAGTAAATGTCATCGTCATTTTCTTCTGGTTCAGACTCGTCGTCAAATGGCAGATCTATTTTATCTGCGGATAATTTAGCCTGGAACTTTTCAAGTAGCTTCAGGGTGGTAGTTTCTCTGTCTCGGCTGGACAATTTGGTATTAGAGTGTAGCTTCTTGGTATTGCTCTCTCTGTCCAAAACTTGAGGTATGCCAGTGTCATCAGACTTTTCACTGGCGTCATCGAGATTTTCAACATGTCTCGTGGATGCTGCTGACACAGGAGATTGCAACTCATCTGATTTATCTGGCCCAAAAGGCTTGCTCTGCCGGCTAGACAGTTTTGGTCTCTTAATTGTCTGCTGTTTTGCTTTGACCTTGAAGTCAACAGCTTCTTCGCCTTCACTATCCTCCTCCTCGTCTTCATCATCGTATCTGATTCGAATCTGACTCAATCTTTTCTTTGGGGCGCTGACTTCTTGCGCAACAATGCGGACTTTATTCTCATGAAGTTTGTCCTCCAATTTCGGCTTCTCTTTCAAATCAGTAAAATATGGAATGACGACCTCAGCTCTCGTAATCTTGACAGGGTACAATGGCTTGTCTTGATCGATGACGTCAGACTCAGCAATTTTTAACACGTTGAAGTATGAATCGCCTACTACTCGGCCGAATATAGAATTCTTGCCGTTCAGTTCTGGAGTCGGGCCTAACGTGATAATAAACTGGGAGCCATTCGTGTTGGGAGATCCAGCATTTGCGCTAGCCAGCATGCCTCGTTTATTAAACTTAAGCCTGCTATGAAATTCATCATTAAATTCTCCTTGAGGATAAATAGACTGACTCGTGTATCCAGTACCAGTCGGATCTCCGGACTGGATGATAAAGTTTTTGATTATTCGGTGAAATATGCAGCCCTCAAAGTATCCGTTGATGCATTGTTGAATAAAATTTCGGCTCGTCAGTGGCGCTTCTTTTGCCCAAAGTTCCAGATCTATAGGGCCTTTTGTTGTATGAAGGATTACTTTTGCTGTCGTGGGCGGGCCGTCCATCGCATGTTAACTCGTCGAGACTCTTGTGAAAAAGGCGCAGCCTCACGTAATGTCGGAAAAGGTAAAATAAACACAACACATTCCAAACAATGTGTTCAGACGGCGATTTAAAAAAAAAAAAAAAAAAAAAAAAAAAAAAAGGCCGGGGCAACGGAAAGGCATTCAGAAGGGAGCAGTAAATAGGCTAGAAAAAGGAATTGAATCGAAAAGAAAAGGAAATGGTGACATTCACAGACAAATAAGCACCACAAACTATTGATCAGGCAAGCCGCTGTGCATACTCTTTCTTGCTAGGACCAAAACGGCTAAACGATATAATTACAAGGCAACCAATTGCATGAGAAATATTTAAAATATCTTGCAACATATAATAATTTGGTTTCATGACTGCAATGAAAGACTCTTGGTATGAACAGGAAAGAATTGTTGCCTCAGTGCTAGTATACTTGGATTTTGTAAACTACATTAATGTCCGACAAGTATGCAGGTCATGGCGACGAATTGCAGTTATGGACTCAATGCAACAGTTCCATGTTGAAAGGGCACTTAAGGATTATTTCATAAAGAACTTCCCTAATCAGATGGAACAGCCTTCGTTGCCAGTCAAGCCGGCCGATCAACTCGTCAATCGCTCGGACGTTCAGAAATTGATCCACCACTTCGAATGTTATATCACGGCATTGTCTCGAATGATGTTGTTAAAGACCACTTTCGAGCAAAACATTGTGTCCAGCATATATTCCTATTTGATCAATGACGGTGAGTTAGTAAAATCATACACATGCGCGAGCATTCCAATCGGGGCGCTTTGCGACGGAGGATCGTTTGTCACAAAGGAAATTAGGAACCAGCCCTTGAACCAGATTCATTCATTCAAACTAAGCGAATGTAGGGAATATATTGGAATCACACTGGTGGGCGGTATCCATACTGTGTTAAGATACGACCCGGATAACCATTCCGTGTTAAATGATTCTGCGAGAGCCCATACGGTCATAAGCTTGGCTCGCCCAGGAATGGAGATTCACAGTCTAAGCGCGGGAGCCGAGCTGTTAATACTAAGTAGGAAAGATGTTGTATATGGTGACGGTTTACTTATAGTCAATGTCGCGACAGGGGATGAGATCGACGTAGGGTCACATCTGTGCCGAGACACGGAGGACCGGTTGCGAGTGGGCGACAAGTGTTTGTTCACGGCTTATGGATGCATGATTGTTGGCGTGGAGAAGCATACTATTAGGAAGCATCGCTACATTGCTATTGGTGAACCGCGGCTGCGTAAACTAGTCAAACCTGTGGCACAGTTATTCCCATTTTTACGGCATGTTCTGCATCACAAACAATGGTTCACTATATGCGAATACCCAGTACCGCTTAAGGATAATCCTGTTCCGTTGGCATTTCCGGGATGCTTTTTTGAACGGCAACTAAATACTCCGCCAATTGTTACACAACGAATTTGCTATAGTATCACGTACGCAGAATATCTCAGGAGTAAAGAACGACATATCATGGACGACCAACTGAGAAGAGTGGAGATTAGCGAGGTGTCGCCGAAGACCTTAGTGACTTCTATAACAATGCTATTTGGGCCCGAATGTGATGTTTCATTTTCTCCAGACCATATGCGCTTAGTGACTCGAAAAGAAGAAGATCTGTATATAGTATCGCTACACAGCGAATTGCTTCCGATTGCGTTTTCCGCCCAAGTATCACATTGGTTATACCGATTGATTCCTTTTGACTATATAACGCACACTACTGATGTTGGATTCGTGGATAAGGACACTATATGTGCTGAGGACAAACAAGGGGGACATGGAAGAGCATTCATGATCAAGATAAACAAGCCAATTAAGATAAACAAGCCAATTAAGATATAATATAATAAAGTAAAGAGCCAGATGAATAAATAAATAAATAATACTAATGTCTATAGTGAATCGAATTCTTAAAGGCTTTGCGTATATCTCGCAAAAAGATGCAAAGATCTTGCGTCCTGTTAAATTCGGCAATAATAGGGTCAGTAATACTTGAGGACAGTGAAGGTTGGCATTGCGTAATGGCATAATGCGAGGATCTGAGATCGACGATGAAATAAAATTCAGCATCAACATTTTGGGGGTCGAGACAGGTAAACACAAATTTAAGAAAGTCGTCTGTTGAAATGCTGTCTATTCGCAATCCTAGAACTGATTCCCATAATGCCACTTCAGTTACATTCCGACTTCCCTGGCTTAAAGCTTCTTTCTCCTCCGAGTCCAAAATTTGTCGTCTGGCTCGAATTTGCTCACGCAGCTGAGCCATTTCCGTCACCTGCTGCTCCTGGATGGCCTCCAATTGAAGTTTTTTCTGAGAGTAACTCGAGATCGATGATTCCGAGTCACGAATGTCTTTTTGTTGTTCAGCCCGTAACTTGGCCATCTTCGACTCCTGTTCGTTAAGGGCTTTAAGTTCTGCTGAAATTTCACCATGAGACTTGAGATTCTGTGCCAGCATTGTTTGATATTCAGTACGCGACCCTGACACTTGTTGGCATTTCTCATCGATGATGCGGTCAAAGCGCGATTGAAATGTCTCTATTCGACTTCTGAGCCGATCAAAGTTGGGCTCAAACCGCGGAATGGTCCGCGACGTGCTGCCCGAGGTGGTAAGCATTGTTCTTGTCGGCGACCGCTAATCACAGAGATACGCGAAGCACCGGAAACCAAAACAAGGGAGGCACTTGTGTTGAACAGATCACGTGGAAGGTGTGCCCCTTTAAAGAAAAAAAATAATTTTTAAAGTTTTTTTCCATTAAGGTTAGACGACGCTTTCACGTGCAAAAATAACCCCTGTTGACGAAAAAAAAGAAACACAGCCAATTGATTGTTCTCCCCATCAACAGTCTCACAGAAAAAAAAAAGAAAAATGCCATACGATTTGCTAGCTCTCGGTAACCCCCTTCTTGATTTACAGACGGATGTGACCAAGGAATACTTGGACAAGTATGACCTTAAGGCTAATGACGCCATTCTCATTGAAGACAAACACAAACCCATTTATGAAGAAGTCATGAAGATGGATAATGTCCATATCTTGGCTGGAGGCGCTGCTCAGAATGCCGCCCGGGGAGCTGCATATCTGTTGCCCGAGAGCTCTGTCGTTTACTTTGGATCCGTCGGTAAAGACGTTTACTCTGAGCTTTTGACTAAGGCCAACACAGACGCTGGAGTTTATTCTAACTATATGGTACAAGAAGATATTCCTACCGGTAAATGTGCCGCTCTTATTACTGACAACAACCGATCACTTGTGACAGATCTTGCTGCTGCCAATCACTATAAACTGGAGCACCTTAAGGCTCCTGAAAATTGGAAGTACGTCGAAGAGGCCAAGGTTTTTTATGTCGGAGGATTTCACCTTACTGTTTGTCCTCCGGCTATTAATGCCCTTGGAGAACATGCTGCTGAAACCAACAAGATTTTCAGCATGAACTTGTCCGCTCCATTTTTGCCCCAATTTTTCAAGGAGCCATTAGACGCCAGTTCTCCTTACTGGGATTACCTTATTGGAAATGAGAGTGAAGCACTTGCATACGCTGAGTCCCATGACCTTGAGACCAAGGACATTGAAACCATTGCTAAACATATTGCTCTTTTGCCCAAGAAGAATACCAACAGACCTAGAACAGTCATTATTACTCAGGGACTTGACGACACTATTGTGGTGATTGGAGATGTAGTCAAGGGCACTACTGAAAGCAAGAAGATCCCTGTTCACCCATTGAAGCAAGATGAGATTGTCGACTCTAACGGAGCAGGCGACGCATTCGCCGGAGGATTCCTTGCTGGAATTGTTCAAGGTAAACCCCTTGAGACTTCCGTTGATATGGGGCAATGGCTGGCTGCGTTGTCGCTCAAAGAGATTGGACCATCATTTCCCGTCCCAAGGAAGGCTTACGGACAGTAAACCTAAAATAAAACAGGATAGATAAACTAGATTTTGTATAGAATGTCTGAAATTGAAGAATAGATGATGATAGGAGAGTTTCATGTAAGTTCAACGATCAAAGATGATCTATTGCCAATAATTGTTTTGGAAGTAAACCTAAACCTTTAGATGTTATCTAGATAGAGTTGCCCTGCGGATAAATTTATTTCACAATGAGGAAATTACGAAGTCAGAAGTCCAGCGGAGTTTCAAAAGGTCAAACCAGTCGGAGGAAGAACCAGAAGGCGAAGGATATTGAAAGCAGGCTGCGACTTGATGAAGTCGAACTTGGAGGACTGTTCAAAGACTTGAGATCGGAGAATAGTAATGTTAGTCAGGCAAAGAAGAAACTAGAGGAAGAGAAGACTCAAGCAAAGAAAACACATGATGCATTATTAGAGCAACTGGATATTATTGAAAAGTTTGAGTTGAAGTGAAGTGGATAGCGACGAAACCTAGAAAATTCTGCAATTCATCCATTAAGACGGATTTGCTTGAAATCGGGGGCGATTTTGGCCACTCACGACAGTCACCAAAACCAGGAACAAAGCCCAAGTGACATCATCTCGTTTAGTCCGTCTAGCTTTTTTGCCAGGAAATAGGTCTTACTTTTTATTTATTTTTCATTTCGTTCTGGCCGGCTATAGTGGAATAAAGTTTATTTATAGTACCTGCAGACTGACATTTTAGTTCACGTAAATTCAGACGCGTCGGGGCCGAGCCACACGTAGTTGCTTGTGGTCCTATAGTCCCACAGCAATAAGATGGATTTGGATTATGAGTCCGAGGTAGACGACGTAACTCTCATTAACTTTTGTGAGGGGAGGCTGCGATTCTCCAGCGACTGTGCTAACGATCCAAGTTCAGTTGAGTCTGCGACAAGCCAGTCGCAACCGACATACACTGCTACTCATGCGTATAGGAAACGCCATTTACATCCCACTGAGACAATGCAGAAAGATAATGACGATAGGTACATAGATAAAAAATCTAGACTAGATGAGTGTATCATCACTGTCAGTCCCCTATCAGACAGCGATATCGAGGCCCTACTCGCACACGATGACCTCGACAATGGCGACCTTGCAAGTGTCACACAACAAACAAGTCAAGAGAGCGAAGGAGCTCTTCTCGACGACATGGAAATCCCACCAGAGACTAACATGTTTATGCCGTCCACGCAGCAGATACAAGATTCCTTTCTGATGTCCAGTGTCAATGAGCCGGGGAATGATAGAGACAACTCGTCCATTATTGATCTCAATGGGGACGACACAGAGTGCGACGAGAGTGACGAGGACGAGCTGCTGCGAACATTACCGCTGAGAGAACAAGCAATTGCATTACCTGGCCATGAAGCTATACCATATAAGCTGGTTGCACAAGAAATTGGCTACTTTAGATGCCCCCGAGACGTGCGAGATTATCAACGGGAAACAATTTGTTCGGCACTACTTAATAATACCCTTATAATATTGCCACCAGGAACTGGAATGACGTATATAGCCAGTGTTGTAATGATGAATTGGCTGCAGTGGATTACCAAGGCTGGGAAGATACTATATATGGCAGAGTCTTCTGAATCCCTTGGAGAGCAAATACGTGGATGCTTAAAGCTGACAGGGATCTCGACTAATGAACTAGGTGTTGTTGTTGGAGCTAAGCGTAAATCAATCTGGGAGAGCTCCCGAATATTGTTCTCCACGTATGCATGTGCTCTGAATGACATTAGGAACGGGGAAGCTTCCGGAAAGGAAATTTCGTGTGTAATTGTTGATGGAGCACATAAGGTGACTAGCGATTGCGCCAGTGTCATTGAAAACATATATCGGCAGCACGACAATACGGATAACTTTCGAGTAATTGGGTTGACATCTAGGCTTGAAGAAATTGTAGGCATCATAGAGTCCGTGGTCCGGACCCTTCATATATCTAAGCTGGCTTATCGCACGCACATAGATGAAGGTATAGAGTTTCTATCGAAATACACGGTGAGAGATGTAAAGTATGGGCCGACAGCAGAAGGCTACCGCATAATCTATCTATTAAATCGAGCTTGTGAATATCAGTACGATTTCTTAAAGATAAACGATGTACAACTGCCCGATGACCCAGATGAGCTGACGACGGCGGAATTGGACCGGCTCATGCATGAGACCACAGACTGGAGGCACAAATATTATCTAAGAGTGATTAGAGCGTGTGTAGAGCTAAAGCAGTGCTTAATAATGTACGGAATTCCTCCTTTTTACGAAAAAATGCAGATATTAAAGAAAGAGAACACTTCTGATGGTAAAGCGAATGCGACTCGTAAAGGGGAAAAAGCACCGCGGAGGTGGCTGAAACGCTGGGTAGAGAATGGATCACTTGACGAATGCGGTAAAAGGGCCCAAAACTGCTCGAATTGGGGGACTTCCATGCATCAGGAATTGAATAAAATTCTTTGGGACCATTTTAGGCCAATGTCAGGCCAACGTGGAATAATCTTTCTCGAAGATACAGTCGCTGCAAAGGCATTATGCGATTCGCTGGAGAAGGGTCTGTCGACTGAAACGACACCCGGATTGTTGGTCAAAGGCGATGATAAAAATGACGAAATAATAGAAGAATACTGCCAGGGGAATCTGAACCTTTTAGTTTCATCGGTATTTGGAGGATCCTTGTTTCGTAAGCTTGGCTGTCTTAGCGGCATCGATTTGATCATCTGCTTGGGTAGTTGTCGCCAGACGTTGCCGCGGGAGCTCAAGGCCAAGCTCAGATCTCACAATGGGGTGCTGTACAATTTTGTGGTGGAAGACAGACGAAAGAGCGAGCAAAGAAATATAATCCACTCACAGTTGACTCCGACCGCTTGCAAGGATGCCGTATCTTTTCTAGACGACGTTGCTTTAATGGAAGGAAGGAAGCTTTTCCCGGACGACGTCGAACCAGAATGCAGGCTTGAGGAGGGCTTGCTTAGGGCTACTACTGAACCTAAAGACAAGAGCGCTGAAGTACTGCTTAGAGAAATTAAAGAGGAGCAAG
Source organism: Crinitomyces ghanaensis (assembly GCA_030581755.1). Lineage (NCBI taxonomy): Eukaryota > Fungi > Ascomycota > Dipodascomycetes > Dipodascales > Trichomonascaceae > Crinitomyces > Crinitomyces ghanaensis. Next base: position 44,768 of record JAKTVX010000039.1, read on the forward strand.
TTGCCCGTCTCAAAGTACTCAGACGGGGAAGTACAGTTCAAAAAATCGCGTTAAAGACAGGCTCCCGCGATAAAGGACAGACCTCAATATATCGACTTTTCACTGTTTCTGGGCCATCCTTGAAGAGGCGGGATAAATTGGCAAAAAGTCACAAATGAGGAGATTGTAATTAAGGAAAAGAGCTAGCGCAGAGGCAAGCTAAGATTGTAAATCATAAGTAACAAGTTTGATTATTACTGGCTCTACACTAGGTTTGTTTCAGTCTTCGTCAGAGATCGTTATGATGAGAAGATAAATTTGGATTTTTCAAGTCAATGTTTGCCGCAAGACGAATAATCTCCTTGCCTTCTGGAGTATATGCTGTGGCAAGAAAAGAAAAAATGCCTTCAGGCGCGTCATCAGGCACTTCTAATACTTGCTTCATTTCCTTCATTTCATCGGGATGAGTCGCGTCTACAGGACAAAATATGTTCGCAAATAAGAAATATTCGCATAAATCCAGTTCGCCGTCGAAGATTCCTTTTTCTTCGGAAAAGCTCGTTAGTTTCAAAGTGCTTCCCTGTGGGATTTCATTATTAAGTCTGTAGATCATTTTGAAAGTAATGTGACCAGGCGCTAAAGGATAAGGATCCACTTTCATGGACTGAATTTGCAAAATAGCCTTAGTACCATTGTTACAAGTGTTAATGACTGATCCGCCAGGAATTGGCTGACAATCTGTGGGTCTTGATGCAATATCATCTGCAAATACGTAGTCGAGGATGTTCGTCACGTCTGACAAGTCTTTCTCTTTAGCCATGATTACAGAAATTAGTGGGCATAAAAACATCCAAAATGAAAGCATTGACGAGCACGTTGTTATCTTCATATTGTTCCTGGGATTGATGTATTATACAAACAATTCAATTTGATATTTAAATATATACCATTTACTTATTAGAGTTTGAGGTGAAACAGTTTATTTTGATTGACTTGTGGAAGTTGAAACATCAGCAGAAAAACAAATTATGTAATTTTCTTACACCACCACACGTTTTTGTTAAATTATCTTTTGTATATGGCTGTTACCCATAAATGCAATACTCTTCTCGCCCAGAAATAGAACATTGATAGTTAGAGATGAGACCAAATTCAGTACGTAGAATGTAATACTGCGAAGAGGCTAGCATGCATTGTAAGATTAAGGCAGCAGATAAGAAAAAGTAAATATGGTGATGATCTTAAATTAATTTGTCCCCGAAAAATTAAAGTTATCTTAACGTAAATTTTTCATTCTTTTCAACAAATAATGGCGAAAAAGAAAGATAAGGAAGCCAAAAAAGCCCGAAGTTTAGAGAAACAACAAAAGGCAAAAGTCAAGTCTGAAACCAAGCAGAAAAAGTTGGCCAAAAAGACAGGGGAAGAGGAAGAAGATGTCGATATTGATGAATTATTAGCGAATTACGCTAAACAACAAGAGGAATTCGAAGCTGTGACCGTTGAGACATGTTCCCGACCCAGTCAAAGACAAAATGCTACAATGGTGGCATCTCCGCTCCACGGTAAGCGAGAGCTATTGTTATTTGGGGGAGAAACTGTTTCTCCAGCCACTGGTGCCGCCGTGTTTTACAATGAACTGTTTTCGTACAATATTGATAATGACCAATGGAGAAAGATCACTTCTCCAAATAGTCCACTTCCCCGAAGTGGGCATGCTATGTGTGTGCACCCGTCAGGAATTATCTTGTTGTTTGGAGGAGAATTTTCATCTCCCAAACAGAGCACATTCTACCACTATGGAGACACCTGGATTCTGGATGCTCAGTCGAAGGAATGGACAAAGGTCGAAAACAAGAAAGCTCCGACGGCCAGATCTGGACACCGAATGACGCATTGGAAAAATTATATTCTTTTACATGGAGGTTTCCGTGATTTAAGTAATTCCACGACATATTTATCAGACTTGTGGGCGTTTGATGTCACATCTTACAAATGGCACCAAATTGAGTTACCGGGGAATGGAATGTATCCCGAGGCAAGGAGTGGGCATTCATTTGTTCCGACACCTGATGGTGCAGTTGTCTGGGGAGGATATAGCAAGGTCAAAGGAGTTGGTGGAGCCAAAAAAGGTCAACTTAAAGGAAAAGTTCATACAGACACTTGGCTACTACGAATGAAGGCTGATCTGCAGAAAATTGTATGGGAGCGTAGAAAGAAATCCGGATTTGCACCAAGCCCTAGAGTTGGATGCTCAATGGTTCATCATAGAGGAAGAGGAATCTTGTTCGGAGGAGTCTATGACACAGAAGAGACGGAAGAATCGTTGAATTCGATATTCTACAATAACCTGTTCGCTTATCAAATTGAACAAAACAGATGGTTCTCGTTGCAGCTGCGGGCTTCGAAGAAGAAGAAAGTTGTTGCAGTCAGTGCTAAAGATAGGGCCAACAGACATGCGGAACTTGAGGCGACGTTAGCCGAGATTTTGAACGGTAAACTCAAGCTCGAAGAAGATGAGGAAAATCAGCTTCGAAAAGAACTAAGAGAAGAAGAAGACGATAAAGAGAGCAACAACGATGCCGTCGAAGAGGAGAAAGCTAAGAATGATTATCCTGTTGTCAACAATTTGCCGCATGAACGATTCAATGCAGCCACTGCCGTTGTTGATGACATTTTGTTCATTTATGGAGGAGTATGGGAGAACGGAGAGATAGAATGCAATCTAGATAGCATGTATTCTATTGATCTCGGACGACTTGATGGACTTAAGGTATACTGGGAAGATCTAACAGAGTTGGAGAAGATCAATGAGGAGTCTGACGATGACGAGGAAGAGGAAGAAGGAGAAGACGAAGAAGAGGTTGAAGAGGAAGAACAAGAAGACGAAGATGTGAACGGCGAAGAGGACGGCCAAGAAGAAAACCAAAAGGCACAAGAAGAAGAAATTGAAGAGGAGCCCGATCAGTCAATTCCAGATCCTCGACCCTGGCTGCCCCATCCGAAACCGTTTGAGTCACTACGAGACTTTTATGCGCGAACGTCTAGTCAATTTATGGAATGGGCTCTCTCATCTAATAGAGATGCACGCGGAAAAGATTTAAAACGGGTTGCATTTGAGCTATCTGAAGACAGATGGTGGGAAAGACGAGAAGAGGTCCGAGCAACCGAAGAACGATATGAAGAACTTGGAGGAGTGGGGGATGTTATTGAACGAGATGCTAGTTCGCGAAAAGGCCGACGCTGAAAAGCAATCCTTCTTACGCTTGAAAATAAAAATAGACTAAAAACCAGGAAGAAAAAGAAATTGGTGTGGCCCATCGTCGCTTCTCGGCCCAGCCGTGGGTATTATGCAGGGACGCCGATCCACGTGACAGTGAAAGTTCTCCGCACCGAACATGAAAAACGTTGGGTGCAGACTTTAGAATAGACAATAAATTGAGTACCTTCTTTTGATTTATCTAAAATACGAGTGATAAAAAAAATGGCTTAACTGACCTTTAATGGGACTCACGGAGATTTCCCCAGAAAGAAAGACCATTCTTTGACCTTTGTTTAATTAAGGGCGGCCTCGGACCAATCAGGTAAGGGTTATATCTTCAGGTCGGAGATATAATGTTCCGAAACGAACGATGAGTATGGAGAACCTGCATGTGAAACGTAGGCACTAAAAAGGAGGGGTCATTGCAATTGTTACATTTGCGTATAAATATTTTTGTTTCTAGTCGATTTGCTTCAAATGCAAACATGAGCTACCTAATTTGGGGGATTATTTCGCTTATTGCTTGGATATTTTTACGTGAATATGTGGATTTATGGTCCTATAAGGCAGCCGCCAAGAAACGTAATTGCGGGGAAGTTAAATATGTCAGTGAGTTCCCATTAGGAATTTCTTCCTTGATTCAATTGAAGAAAGCTGTCAATGAACATCAATTTATGGAATTGGTTCATGCGCAATTTGAGAAACATGGAAACACCTACAGAACGGAGACGAGCTTGATCCGCCGAACGCTTACTAGAGACCCGGAGAATATCAAAACAGTGCTGGCCACGAACTTTAAAGACTATTCGCTTGGCAGGAGATACTTTGCATTTTATCCAGTGCTGGGTAACGGGATCTTTACGCTTTCAGGCGAGCCTTGGAAACATTCGAGAACGATGTTACGACCTCAATTCACTCGACAACAGGTTTCTCAGCTTGATTCGCTAAGCATCCACGTACAACAGTTGATGAATATTTTTCGAGCAAACAGTGTTAATCCTACTGCACCGGACGGCATGTTTGAAGCTCAGGATCTGTTTCATAAGTTGACTTTAGATACTGCCACTGAATTCTTGTTCGGTGAGAGTGTCAATTCGCTAATGAATTCTAACCGAGAAGTACAGGGCCCAGAAATGAGGGTTACGGCTTCTCAATTTGCTGAATCGTTCAACTTTTCACAACACGTTTTGGCCAGCAGAGCTCAAATGGGAAAACTGTATTGGACAGTATCCGGCAAGAAGTTCAAGGATGCTGCGAAGATTTGCCATAATTTTGTAGACTATTTTGTCTACAATGCGATTGAAGAGGAAAAGAGACGCAGCAGATCCGAAAAGCCTGAAAACTCGGAGGAAGATAGCAATATTTCATACGTGTTCATTAAGGAACTAGCTAAACACACGTCTGATGTCAAGGTGATCCGAGACCAAGCTCTGAATATTCTTTTGGCCGGTCGAGACACCACTGCATCGTTTTTGTCATTCTTCACCTATTTCATGGCAAGGGATAAAAGGGTGTGGTTTAAATTGCGGGAACTAGTCATAGAGACATTTGGTTATGACGAATCTACAATCACATTTGAAAACCTGAAACGATGCGGATATCTGGGTCACGTGGTCAATGAAGTGTTACGACTATGTCCTATTGTCCCTACAAACAGCCGAACAGCTATTCGAGACACCGTCCTCCCTCGTGGAGGCGGTCCCGATGGGTCCCAGCCGGTATATGTTCAAAAGGGCGAACCAGTCTTCTATTCAGTTTACTCTATGCATCATTCCAAGGAATACTGGGGCGAAGACGCAGACGAGTTCCGGCCGGAAAGATGGGAAGAAGAGAAAATGGCCTCTCATATGTGGGACTATCTTCCATTTAATGGAGGCCCGCGAATATGTCTTGGCCAGCAATTTGCACTTACTGAAATTATGTTCACCATTGTAAGAATGATGCAAACTTTTCAAGAAGTAACCACTTCCCCAGAACGAGCGGCTGAGCCGTTCCTTCAGCAATTTCGTCTCACCGCTTCGGTAGCTGGCGGAGTGTGGGTCAGATTTATTCCTGCTCAAGTGTAGCTAAATGCAACGTGTTCAAAATTAGTTCTCCTGTCCTTATTATTCCTTTACATACGATTTACTGTTCATTATTGGCTATTGCGCGCTGCAGTAGTCCGATCCAACCGTTCACACTTCGATCTACAGCACCGGTATCGCACCGCATTTCCTATCAATTTCTGTTCAGTGATGTCATAATCATTATTTTGTGAATAACCTTAAATACACAGCTTGCACCATTTCACATGGTAATCACGACATTCCGTTCCACAACCCGAAACGGCATGTACCCTTGGCCTTTGAGGATGACTGAAAAAAAGCGGAAGAGTGCTTTGTGAATAAAAAGCTGTAGGAATATTTCACTCTTCTTTGAAGTCCCCGATTTTTTCATATTATTATTCCTAACTTTTATACAAGAAAAATGGCTAATCCACCCCACGGAGGAGAACTGAAAGATTTACTTGCTCGAGATGCCCCTATTCGACAAGAGTTACTGAAGGAGAGTGAAATTCTTCCAGATCTTACATTGACTGAGCGTCAATTATGTGATTTGGAGCTTATCTTATGCGGAGGATTTTCACCTCTTGAGGGATTCATGAACGAGAAAGACTACAATGGAGTCGTTGAAAATCTACGTCTTGCAGATGGAAATTTGTTTTCCATGCCCATTACTTTAGATGTGACAGCGGAAACTGTACAATCTAAAGGAATCAAGTCTGGAGCAAGAATCGTCCTTCGTGATTTTAGAGATCAGGCTCCTTTGGCCATCCTTACTGTTGACGATGTATATACTCCTGATAAGAAGAAGGAAGCCGAGAAAGTGTTCCGTGGAGATCCTGAACATCCGGCAATCAAGTATTTATTCAATACTGCAAAGGAGATTTATGTGGGTGGTAAGCTCCAAGCCATTAATCGTTTGAACCATTATGATTACGTTGGTCTTCGAAATACCCCTGCCGAACTCAGACAACAATTTTCTAAACTTGGATGGAGCAGAGTTGTTGCATTCCAAACTAGAAACCCCATGCATAGAGCTCATAGAGAATTAACTGTTAGAGCCGCTAGAACTCGACAAGCCAATGTGTTGATCCACCCTGTAGTTGGATTGACAAAGCCAGGCGACATTGACCATTTCACAAGAGTTCGCGTGTACAAGGCTCTTTTGCCTAGATACCCCAACGGTATGGCCCTTCTGTCATTGCTTCCATTGGCAATGAGAATGGGTGGTGATAGAGAAGCCGTTTGGCATGCTATCATTAGAAAGAACTACGGTGCTACCCACTTTATCGTTGGTAGAGATCATGCCGGTCCCGGTAAAAACTCGAAGGGCGAAGAGTTTTACGGACCCTATGATGCTCAGGCCCTTGTTGAAAAATATAGAGATGAACTTGGAATTGAGGTGGTTCCTTTCCAACAAATGACCTATTTACCAGATTCTGACGAGTACATGCCTAAAGATCAAGTTCCCCAAGGAGTTAAGACTCTTGACATTTCCGGTACCGAATTGCGGAAGAGACTTAAGCTCGGACTTCCTATTCCTGAATGGTTCTCATATCCTGAGGTTGTTGCGGTTTTGAGGGAATCTCATCCTCCTAGAGTTAAGCAAGGATTCACCATTTTCCTTACTGGATATCACAATTCAGGCAAAGATTCTGTCGCGCGTGCTCTTGAAGTCACTTTTAACCAGCAAGGTGGGCGCCCAGTTACGCTTCTTCTCGGAGAAACCGTTCGACATGAGCTCTCATCTGAGCTTGGATTCTCAAGAGAGGACAGAGATAAGAATATTCAAAGAATTGCGTTTGTCGCCGGCGAATTGACGAAGGCTGGTACTGCTGTTATTGCTGCTCCCATTGCTCCTTACGCCGCGTCACGTGCACACGCTAAGGAAACCGTTGAGAAGAACGGTACGTTCGTTTTGGTGCACGTGGCTACCCCACTTGAGCACTGTGAGGCTACTGACCGCACTGGACAATATGCTGCGGCTAGAAAGGGAGAGATTAAGGGATTTACTGGAGTAGACGATCCTTATGAGGCTCCTAACGATGCAGACATTGTCGTCGACTTGACCAAGACGGATGTTCGAACAGCAGTTCATCAAATTATCTTGCTCTTGGAAAGCCAAGGATTCTTTGGTAACTAGATGACAGGAACGCAAAATAGATAGCTGGACTTGTATATATTGTCATATATAAATAAATAAGACGTTACATGTTAGATAGACTAGATCATCTAGCTTGTAAGTAAATGAGATATGCGCAATTTTTCAGGATTTGATGGACCATTAGGAGGTGATGGGGGCGTACTCTGCGGCGGTTGTTCAACCAGTTGTCTAATGAAAGCCACGGTTTCTTGTAAAATGTCCAATTTGTGAAGGCCATTGTCTCCACCTTTTTTTGTGGCAGCCAGTCGGGCACATGCAGGAACCAATTGACGGAGCGCATTAAACTGTTCGTTAATCTTGATTCGACGTCTGCGTTCAATATCTGAATGTGAAAGACGTCTGGCCTTTCGTTTCTGTTCAGCAGTTACACTACCTGCAGGCTTCTTCTTTGCGACTGGCCGATCCATTAGAATTGTTATTACTGACTACCTTCAATGGTCCAGCGACCTTGGTTTTATCTATTTTTATTTCTCCACAGCTACGGGTCCTGACATGTTTACATGTGCCTGTCTGATTGGTTCGCCCATGCACGTGGGTTCCCGCCGTGTTTATTGCTAACCCGATTAAGACGCACGTGGTCGTGTGAGCTTTATGGACAAGCTAATATTTTCACAAATCAGGTACACATGGTGCATGTTGTTATATCTAAACATTTCTTATCTTATCTGGGCTAAACCCATGTAATTTTGTACTTGCGTATGTCAGCCACAGTATCTGACAGTCTACCTGTTTAGTTAAATTGCTAAAGTTGCATTTTGTAAGATGTCGCACGTGATGCATTTGACGACATTCTTTTGACGGCCAGTGAAACATGATTCTTATTTCTATTATTTTTCATTTTATTAGACCGGCTTATTAAGGGTTTATGCGCCCTTTAACAAATGCGTGCTTTTGTGCGGAATTGCAGATCGCCAAACGGTTGGCATACTTCGAACATGTCCACCGGTACACCCGACCACCAATACAGCCGACCGTGGAGTCCTTGTGAGGCTTCTTTAATGTTGAGCTTGTTGAGAGGCTTGGCATAATAAAGCGAACTTGAGGAGAGCGGATTTCAAGCTTGGACTTTCGTCCATCAACCAATTAAGCTTGTCCTTCCTATACTTTAGAGAAGGAGAAACACAAGAGCTTACAGCCGGCGTTCCTCGTAAATCCCTCCATGCATGGCGCTTTTTTTTTTTTTTTTTTTTTTTTCTTTTTTTCGCAAACAAGCCCAGACGAAGTCGGATTGTTCGCTTCGGTCGCGAAGCAGCAGCAGACCCCATGGTTGAATAAATTCTACATATGAGCCGTCATTAATTTTAAAAATAACGACTTCAGGGATTCAATAAGGTATAAGAAATATGAAGAATTACTATTCTACTAAGTACTAAACAGTTCATGATTGATACAGTCTATTAAGTCGATCGAACGTGATTAGAGGAGCACTCAGTATAGAGCATCTAGAGTGACTGTCCTCTTGCTTGCCAACGCAAGTCCGCAATGGTAAATTATTCACCGCGCAATATATGGTGGCAAGTATGGGTAAATGTATACCTTCCTTCACTCCCGAAAAATCTGGTTATACATTATGGTGGATGGTTAAGCTGCCACTCAAGCTAACTCTCAACGTTAACTTTTTAACTTCCCCCACGAATTATCAAACGTAAACAACCGGGTAAATAATTGCCGAATTAGGTAGTACATCAATACTCGTTGGGAGGATACAAAAAGGCTAGGGGAATCCTCCAGTTAACTTTTTCTCTTTCTCTACAGGCTGGCCCTTTTTATCTATAATTTCGATTCTTTAATTTCTTGCTGGCAAGAGTGTGTCATTTGCTGGTCAAATTGTCACATTGGTCTTTTTTTTAATATGAGCACTTTAGCCCTTAGTCCTGTTCGTCATTCTGACAGAACATTATATTTCTCTTCTTCTTCTTCCTTGGCGAACCAGCGGGCCTGTTCGCCTCGAAAGCCTCGCTATTATGCACCTAGCTCTGACGATTTATTTGCAACTTCTTCATTCAAACGTGGTAGCAAAGGCGATCGGTTTATTCCAAACAGGCAGAATGTCAACGCCGTAGTGTCTAAACTGGAAACCGACTCGAACACTAATAACAGCAACAAGACTAACATTTGCATTCATAACACTAACCCCAGTTACAATGGAGGTGATTCTAGCTCGTCCTTGGAATATCGATCCTCAGTGGCAGAGGCGTGCGGAATCTCACTTAACACCCGAGTTCTCGAGTTTCAGCCAGCAGCCCCGACCTCTTCTAAGCCTGTGGACCTCCGAAGCCAGTACACCTGTCCAATCAAACCCTCTTCAAATGCTCAATTCCGTCGCAAGGTTCCGACTTCGCCGGAGCGAGTATTGGATGCCCCTGGCTTAGTAGACGATTATTATCTTAACTTGTTAGACTGGAGTAAAAGCAACCAAGTCGCAATTGCATTGCACCAGAGTGTTTATGTGTGGAATGCTAATACTGGCTCTGTGTCCAATCTTCTGGACTCCCTGGGCGAGACTTATGTGAGCTCAGTTAAATGGTCAGATGATGGATTACATTTGGCAGTAGGAATGAGTGACGGAGATGTCCAAATCTGGGATGTCGAAGAGCAAGTCAAACTGAGATCAATGCTTGGGCACTCTGCCAGAGTTCCTGTTTTATCCTGGGACAAGCACACTCTCTCCAGTGGATGCCGAGACGGATCAATTTGGAACCACGATGTCCGCATTGCGCAGCACAAGGTTGCTGAGCTGCGCAATCATAGTGGGGAAGTCTGCGGGCTCACTTGGAGATCTGATGGCAGCCAGCTAGCTAGCGGAGGTAATGACAACCTTGTAAATATTTGGGATGCCCGGTCCACCGGAGCTCCAAAATTCACTAAGTCCAATCACCAAGCTGCAGTTAAAGCTCTTGCATGGTGTCCTTGGCAAACTAATTTGCTAGCTTCAGGCGGTGGTAGTCAAGACAGACATATTCATTTCTGGAACACCACGACTGGAGCTCGAGTCAATTCTATTGATACTGGGTCTCAGGTGACTTCTTTGAATTGGAACTCGTCTTACAAAGAAATTGTTTCCTCGCACGGATTTCCTGATAATCATCTAAGTATTTGGTCTTATCCTTCACTGACAAAGACTGTTGATATTGTTGCTCATGATTCCAGAGTTCTTCATACGGCACTGTCTCCTGATCGTCAGACTTTGGCGACTTGTGCCAGCGACGAGAATCTCAAGTTCTGGAAGATCTTTGAAGCAAACGTTCGCAAGTCGGCAGTGTCCGACAACTCGTTTGAGGGCAAAGTCATGGGAAAGACAATGATGATTCGTTAGCATAGTAGCATATTTAATATATTAATTGTATTCGAATAGCCTCAAAATCAAAGAAAGCAATAATAAATTTAGTCTACATCTATATCTCTTTTACAAATCTTCCTTCTCCTTCTTAGCTGGCTTTTCCTTTTTTTTTTCCACCTTCTTCTCTTCCTTCTTTTCAGCTTTCTTGCCCTTACCTGCTGCCAGCACATCAACCTTGTGAGTACCCTCAGACTTGATGAAATCGGCAAGACCCTCCAAGGTTCGTTGTCCTTTAAAGTCAACAGGGTTCTGCTTATCGCCAGCGCGATAAAGCTTAATTGTGGGATATCCTCGAATTTCATCGGGAACTTCATTTAAAGTATGGTCCAGCTTAGCTACCACAACCTTGTTCTTAGCATCAGCATTGTCCAATACCAATGCTCCCAACTCTTCATAGGTGGGGGCCAAATTCTTGCAGTGACCACACCAAGGCGCGTAGAATTCAATCAAGACATCCTTGTCATCGTCCAACACAATATCCTCATATGATTTTCCTACTACCTTCACAACACTTTCTTCTTGTGTCTCGGGAATCTCTTCCGATTTAACGGACGGAGAAAGCTCGTTAGCAATAAACTTGTTGACGAAATCCTTCAAGGATTTGGACGTAACATCAGTATCTTGGGAGTGCACATATTTGGCATTGGTCTCAAAATCTTGAATAACAACAGCAGGGAATTGCTCCTTTAAGTTAACATTAGCAGCATGAGCTCCAAATTGTTTGGCGTCCAAGAATCCGATATTGGCTTTTCCCTTCAACAAAGGTGCCAAGGGTGTGATCAGGTCGGTCAGCTTTTTACGGTCGTCCTCATTGTCAACAAAAACATACAATAAAGGAATATTGGCTGTAGCGTAGTCTTGGAAAGTAGATGGCCCGACTTCTCCAAGAACTGGGAAGCTTTCGATGGTCACAACTCTCTCAAGAGAATCTTTGTCAAACTTGAAGTCGTCGGCGGTTGAAGACGAATACACAACTTGTTCAGGCTCTTCTTCAATCGACTTAAATAACACCACAGCAGGAAATTTCTTGACTCCATATTTCTCTGCGAGGCTGGCATCCTTACTGGCTCCGAAAACAAATTTATCACGAAGGCTCTCTGCCACAGATGTGAAGGTAGCGTTGTCGGCCTTTTTGTCGAAGAAACCGACAACAACCAGCGGGTCCGATTCGGTGAATTTCTCAATAGATTCCTCATCAAGAACGGAAACCGCCGGCAAAGACTGACGAATCATGTATGAAACAATGCTGTCCGCCTTTCTGGCTCCATTATACATGTTAACCTTGTCGAGGCCATGGAAGACCTTAATGGTGGGAAATCCTTGGATTTTTTGTTCCGCGCATAATGCTTCTTCCTCCATACAGTCGATTTTAGCGATGGGAATGTTATGTTCTTTTAATATGGTTGCAGCTTCTTCATATTCTGGCGCCAGCGCCTTACAATGGCCACACCATGGTGCATAGAACTCGGCCATCACTACACCATTATCACTAACAAATTCTTCGAATTGGTCTCCAGTAAGTTGCAAAACGTCACTGGCAAAGACCATAGATGTGGACAACAGACATGCTGCCACGGTGTGCAAAAATTTATCGAATTTCATCGTCGATGTCCTGAACGAGAAGTGGCGGTTTCTGACCTTCTTATTAATATACCAAACTAGAGACACCTTACGTGGCAGTAGGGTAAGGGCCACCGCCAACCGTACCGCTCACAAATTTGAGCTTTACCTGTTCGGCCTAGGTTGGTTTTGTTTTAATACCACGCCAACTTTATAATAAGGCAATTCTGAACTCTCAAGCGAAGGTTAATTGAGACAGAGTTTGAGTGATATTTTGAAAAAAGAATTTGAATAGGCAATTCTTATTATTTCCGCTTGCTCCTTGTTTTCTTCGTATACACCTTTATTATTTAATCCCCCGCTCATGCAGTGCATTGCGCCGTACTGTGTATGACGGCGTGCATGCACAGTCCCATGCAAGACAGCTTACAGTAACGTTAAATTACATTATTGAATAAAATTAGTAACATGCTCCTCTACAGGACATTGGCTGTTAACATTCCTCTAATTGTTAGCCCAATAGCTGATTTATTTGATATATTAATAAGAAAAAAAAAAAAAAAAACCAGGCTAAAAAATTGTGTTTCGTCTCTTGCAAAGTTAATTTTGCGGTCCTGAATACTGACCAACGCTAAACCTGCCACTGCACAGTGTTACGGGTCTGCGACAGCGCATGACAGAACTTACAGTTACTTGACCATCGTCTTCACCGGGTAACCCTTTAGCCCACCACCCTCACAACTGTTACCGACTAACAAACACACCCAAGGGCTACCCGCTGGTAACCTACTAACAACATTACTATTTACTAACCCACCAATCCTTTAATAATGGCAGAGAGTCTTGATCAAATATCCGAAGATCAGCGGAATGCTACTCGAGCTATTCAGGATTTTTTAAAATCAAAGACATCCTACGACGTGCTACCTGTAAGTTTTCGGTTAATTGTTCTCGATACTGCCTTATTGGTGAAAAAATCCCTATCAATATTGCTTCAAAATAGTATTGTTTCGGCACCGCTATGGGACTCCAAGAAATCAAAATTTGCTGGACTCCTAACAGTTTCGGATTATATTAATGTGATCCAATACTATGTGCAGAATCCTGAAAAAATGGATAAAATTGAGCATTTTACCTTGGACGGTCTACGAGACGTTGAAAAGGCCATTGGCGCAGAGCCTATTGAGACCATTTCTATTCATCCATTTAAGTCACTCTACGAGGCATGTAATAAGATGTTGGATTCGAAGGCTCGTCGGATTCCTCTAATTGATGTTGACCCCGAGACAAGCCAAGAAATTATTGTCAGTGTGTTGACCCAGTATCGGATCTTGAAATTTGTGGCATTAAACTGCAAGGAAACATGCATGCTGTTAAAACCATTGTCTCAATTGAATATAGGGGTGTACGAAAATCTTGCCACGGCCTCTATGGATACTCCAGTAATTGACGTAATTAACATTCTGGCGACACAAGGGGTGTCGTCTGTACCAATTGTCGACGAGAACGGCAAATTAATTAATGTATACGAAAGCGTAGACGTTCTGTCACTGGTCAAGGGAGGAATTTACACTGATCTATCGCTGTCTGTCGGGGAAGCTCTAATGAGGAGATCGGACGATTTTGAAGGTGTCCACACCTGTACGATTAATGATCGTCTTGATACAATTATGGATATTATTCGGCGATCCAGATTGCATCGCTTATTTGTGATTGATGAAAGCGGACTACTGAAAGGAATTGTCACGCTGAGTGACATTCTTCGATATATTATTAGAGTTGAGTAGGACTAGAGGCTGGTCTATTTGGCCCTATATTTCACTACAGTAATTTACGACTAGGATGACCGTACGTACCATTACTATGATCTCGCAGATCAAAAATCATTTCAATTGGAAAATTAATAACTACAGGCGTGACCTCCTGCAATATGTTTGGCGTGATAGAATAGCCAATACCATCAGAAAAAGTTTATGTATACGCATACTAGGTCCGAATATGGTAATCGCGTCTCGATAAACCTCGCATAAGTATCCTATGATGGATACTCGTCGTATAATAATAGACTTGTTTAATCTGAAATTTGTATAAAATTAGAAGATAATAGAGAGAAGTAGAGAAGAAAGAAAAAGAAGAAGAAGATTTGTTCATGCTTGGAATGGGCAAGAAATAAAGGACTGTAGGTCCGAGGCTACCCAGCAATAGAAGCATCTTGCCAGTAAGGTTAACTGATTACGTTTTTGCACCTGCATATGCTAGCTGCATCAGGGTACAGTAATAACCCTTGACACTTGCCAGGATCTGTTGGATGATTTATATTTCAGTATTTCTTTTTTCCTTTTTTCCGCGATTATGCCAGCCCACATATTCGTTCTCTCCTGACTGGCAAAAAAATTATTCATCTAATCGCGGGTGATTGATTTGTTATTTTTAATTATGAGATTACAATCCGGATGGTGTACTGATCCAAATCAGCCGTGTCGACCTACAATGGAAGATGCGCACTATTGCTCTGACCATTTCAATAATGGTGAGGCCAGTCTTTATGCGATATTTGACGGTCACGCGGGTGATAGTACTGCCAAATGGTCAGCAGAATATTTTCATGAAATACTGTCGCAAAATTTAAACCAATATGCAGGCAAAATGAATATTAAAGCTATATTGGCAAAGTCATTTGCAGATGCTGACAGTCAGTTGATTAAGACGATGACCAATGTTCCCAGTTCTGGTGCAACAGCTGCAGTTGTTTACATTGATAGTCATAATAGCATTGACATCGGCGGAGATAAGGAAAATCAACATGGGGGAAATAATAGTAGTGACAATGGACACGAAATAAATCTCTATACGGCAAACGTTGGAGATACCCGCATTGTGCTCTGCAGTCAGGGAAGAGCTATTCGGCTGAGTCAAGACCACACTACTAGGGTCCCCGGAGAGAGAGAGCGGATTGAAAAACTGGGAGGATTCATTCACCATAATAGAGTATGCGGTGTATTGGCAGTAACGCGCGCGTTAGGCGATACGGAATTAAAGCGGGTGATTACGGCCCGGCCATACACCACGAGGACGAATCTCAAAGCGGATACAGACGAGTTTTTAATTATTGCTTGCGACGGGATCTGGGACGTCATGAGTGATCAAGAAGCAGTGGAGTTAGTTCGGCCGTTCGCGAAGCAAGACCCGGATTTTGCAGCCAAGTTATTGGTCGACGAGGCGCTTGCCAGGAGGACCACTGATAATCTTACATGCATTGTAGTGGGTCTGCAGCCGGATACGGAAACCGCTGCATCAGATTGCGAGCCTCAGGGGCCTACATTGGAAGTTCGCTTGAAGTCTCCGTCTTCATTGCGCACTCAAAATTATGATGCCATTAAAGTTCGTTCGAGAGCAGTGTCAATGCGATGCTTTGAACAGAGGCCAGGCTGGTTTTCAGATTCCGAAGAAGCAATTATTGATGAGAATTAATAGAAATAGATTATTTTACTTCATGTCCAAGTAGGGAAATGCGAAAATTTGCACAGATCAATAATTCACTAGATAAAATTGACATTCATGTGATTTCCCAATCGGGTTAGTGACGAATTGTATATAGGAAGTAGGAAGATGTAGTGAAGCAGCAAACTATCATACGATTTAGTATACCGCGTAATTATGAAATGTCTACCACAGCATATTCTTCAGGAAGGTTCTGCGACTCAGTCGGCGGCATCATTGATTGCCGGTCTAGCATTATTTCGTGCCATCTTTGCTCTTGGCGCTATAATTGAGCTAGTACAGACAAGAAAGTCTCCACGTGGAGCAATTAAGGAGCCATTAATATTTTTACTGTCTATTTCAGTATTTGTCGGCATATGCTTATGCATCTTCTATGAGCCAATGACGTCGCCGCCAGTTGAAACGGACAATCCTACGACCTACAGCTTGTTCGAACGGCTATTGGTCCTGGGTGTATTCGCTTTGGTTGCCAACCTCTGTGCGCTTACAATATTTGCCGGAATATGGGCTCTCTTTTGCGATGTTAAGCAATTGTTCTTTTCTTCACCAGAACAGCGACAGGAACAGCAGGAAGAGCCAGAACGGCTTGCCAACCCATTCCTCGCTCTCGATGAGAAAACACATATGGATGCAGGCGAACCTCATGTAAACGTTGTCCCTCAGCATTCCTTTTCTTGGTCCGCTTTAGCTAACGTGGAGACTTGGTCTCGCATGTACATTTATACAGGATGTATCTGTGGCATAATCACGTTGATACTGGCCTGCCACCACAGCTCCAAGGTAATGCCAATTCCAATTAACCACGGAGATAGTCGTGTGATCGAAGTCCCATTAACGCGAGTCCATGGAGGTTCTGATCTTTTCCCGCCTTCGTAACACGCCAAATGTAATGCGAGGGCAAAGTAGTAAAGCGTCATTTCTTTTTGTTCACTTTTCCCGCCTAACTTTTCGTATCGCCTGGCAGTGCTATCTAACTTATGTATGATTAAATGTCAAAGTATTAGGTAGTCAATAAAATAGCTAGTGTACGAGGCCGCCGTCTTTTGCAAGGGGAAAAGTTGGTGTCACTTATGGTCCGAATATTCGTAAGCAGTTCAAAGCCTACCCCATTTATAGATCGTTTATGATGATGATCATCGCAAACGGCGCTAGTATCGTCGGCATAACCGGGCTCTTGCTGAATCTATTGACGCAGAGAAAAAATTGTTGACAAATTGCGCCAACACATTTCTAGTTAATTCAATTCTGTGCAGGTTCTTTGGCGTTAAATTAATTGCGCTTATAATAGTCGAATCCATATGCAATGCTAAATTGAAGTGTTTACATTGTCGTGCTTATCGCGAAATTAAGGTAATGGGCGGGACAGCGTTCCGACGATAACGGATCAAGATGCACCGTGTTTTGAGTAACTTTATCGCAAACTTTCTTTTCGTCTTTACATGATAACGATGCTGACTCGACGAATAGTCAGGACCAAGTGCAAGCCAACTTTTTTGGCCCTTCGTTCCATCTCATATACCCTTCCGGACAAAAATGATTCGCACTTATTTCAACCAGTGGTGATGCGCCAGGCCGTATCACCAATGAAACGCACTACACCGTGGATCGTAGCTCTTCGGGCACGAGAACAACGATTAGCTGAATGGAAGAAGAAGCATCCAGACGAAACTAAGTTGCC
Organism: Crinitomyces ghanaensis; assembly: GCA_030581755.1. Taxonomy (NCBI): domain Eukaryota; kingdom Fungi; phylum Ascomycota; class Dipodascomycetes; order Dipodascales; family Trichomonascaceae; genus Crinitomyces; species Crinitomyces ghanaensis. Next base: position 62,291 of record JAKTVX010000039.1, read on the forward strand.
CGAATCAGTTTCGTATTCTTATACTAGCGTCAAGACTAGAGAAGTCCAAGATAAGTCTTCACACGACTCTTTCACATGTGCTGTGCTTCCATTCAAATCTGATCCGTGGTTCTTAGACGCTTACATCAACGCATACGGAAGATTGCGGATCGGCCAAATTTTCCAAGATCTGGACGCACTGGCTGGTGTCATTGCCTATAGACATTGTTCTCCAGCTGAACCAGTTATTGTAACAGCTTCTGTGGACCGAATATACATGTTGAAACGTCTCGATGATGTCGCTTCCTATAATGTGACTTTGTCGGGTCACGTGACGTGGACTGGTCGCTCGTCGATGGAGATTTCCATTCGGGCTGCACGTCATAAGGATGATATTGATATTGAGACCTTGAAGCCGACTGACATTCAGGACAAAGATGTGTTTTTGACCGCCAATTTTACGTTCGTTGCTAGAGACCCCGAGACAAAGAAGGCTTTTCCCATTAACCATTTGGTTCCTCAGACTGATGATGAAAAAGTGACTTTTGTTCGCGCTGAAGAATTTAATAACCGCAAAAAGCTTGCAGCTTCCCAAACTGCCATCCGCTTCCATCCTCCGTCCGAGGAAGAGTCTGCGATTATTCACTCTATGTGGCTTCGTGGCGAGGAATTGAAATCAAAGGAACACGAGGCTCATAAATCCCACGATCGGTCGCATCCGGAAGCTACTAGTAACGTGGTTACTATGAGCCAAACTCGAACTTACTCTACTGCCATGATGCAACCTCAGTACCGAAACAGACATTCGTATATGATTTTTGGTGGATATTTGATGCGACAGACTTTCGAACTTGCATATGCCTGTGCTGCGTCTTTCTCCAACTCGTCTCCTAGATTTGTGACTTTAGATTGCACTACATTTAAGAATCCAGTACCTGTCGGATCAGTTTTATATTTGACTGCCACAGTTGCATACACTGAGAATACTACTCGAAAGATCACCGCTGATGATGGACATGTCGATCAGACTCCTGGACAATTGATTCAGGTCAGGGTAGATTCTACTGTCCGAGACACTGAAACTGGTGAAACAACTGATACTGGTACGTTTGTCTTCTCATACTTTGTATCGGGCCAGGGCAGAGAGCTCTTGCCAGAGACATATAATGAGATGATGGAATACATTGAAGGACGGCGAAGGGCTAAGGAGACAGCTGAGTTTTACAGCGAACGTCAGTTAGGACGGTTTGAAGGATATGTTTCCGAGTGAAGTAATTTATTTCAAGAAAATTATCGAACTGTTTTGCATGTAAATCTTTTTTTATGTAGAATATTTACCAGATTTCTTTTCTTTTCTTTTCTCTTTTTTTTTTTTTATTTTTTTGAAGTTTTGTGCCTTTTATCTTGTGATCCAATCCATGTTTCGCGTCCTCCTTCTCTCCTAACCTAAACAATGGTCCTGTTCACCCCGGCCACCCGAAGAGCATTTCACGTATGTGCAAGCCGAGCGTCTCGATTACAGAAAAGAAAAGCTCAGCAGAGCCCGCTGTCTTTGGCTTTTAAAATGGGAGAAGATGAGGACGATGATCTAAGACCTTTTGATCCGACAGAAGTTCCCGAATTAGATCACCTAGATAAGCGATGGAGCAAACTCGATCAAATGGAACAGGAAGATATTATTTTATATCTGCACACCAAAATGCGAGGCGACTGGAAAGAGTTGACTATTCCAGAGAAGAAAGCCATTTGGTTCGTTAACTATGGACCTTGGGGTCCTCGCGGCGCTGAAAAAGATAATCCAGGAAGATTGTACGGACAATATGCGAAAGTGATCTTGTTGGCATTGCTAGGCGCTGGAGGCTATAAGGCGTATAGCGTAATCCAGGGAGACAATTCAAAAAAAGAAGTGAGCGACAATTCGTCAACTGCCGTCTCTTCTAACTCCAAGGAACAACCGAAATCGAATTGAATGATCAGAACGAGAAAACAACGAGCAAAAAAAATTGACGAAAATAATAGAGATATCAAAAAAGAATAGAAGGCGAGATTAAAGAAAAGAAAAGAGCCAGTATACCAGAAAACAAACGAAAGTGTATATAGTAATATAATGTAACATAAATCCTTTTTACCTGATCGTGGCAGATCTTTTGTAAGAAATACTTACTTTTCAATCTACAAATCAAACACATTTAAAAAAATACTTGTCATCCGCTGTTCAAGCAATGATGTGACGCCACTAGTGTCCACTTTCTCTTCCCCCAGATACTGCGGTCAGAAGATCAATCGATATTTGGGTAATGTTACCGTGCTAAGAAAATGTTACCATGCATATATTGTTTGCAATCGCCTTTCCCTCAACAGCTTACTGCACCGACTAGCTTCCAATAATGTTGAATATTCACTCTCAATATATTATCAAGAATCGCAAAGTCAGATATAGGATTTAGCAATAAATATGTGTACATTGTACATCGAAAGTCCTGAAGGGTCGAGAAAATGAAGAATTCCGTGCTAAAAGTCTGGCAGTTAACGAGGTTTCATTTCTTAGCGATGTCATCACTTCTGAGTGAATGCGGTTGACGATAGAAAGTGATTCATTTCTCTTCTGGGCGCCACTGGCGCAAAATCTGGATATTGAAAAAGATGAAGGAATTGCTCCATCGACCAGTTGCCGCCCAAAAAGCAGAAGTAATCTGGCGGTGTTTTCTATTAGTAGCGGATGGCAAGCCAGTGCTCTGGCGTTTCAACGTAGTACTACGAATTCGGGCCAACTTATTGAAGCGCCAATTAAGGCAAACGGAAATCCAGGACAGGACCGCATAGAAAAGAACATCTCTCTGGTAAAGGACCAATCTGAATCTTTGGAAAAAGATGTCAATGGATGAAGGAACGCGCAGAAAAAGTTTCAAGAAATTCCACATTAAAGTTTTCAAAATCTAGCTTTTAAAAATCTATTACAATTCATGGTATGTAAAAAATCGCGGGCTCGTCTGCAAGTAATCTGAGCAAAGCTTTGACTCGCGGTTGTGGCTACTCCATCGAAAAGAATGAAGAGCCTCAACGAGCCCGCAGGCCAGCCTATTCAACAGGACACTGCGTACTTCCGGCCATAAATCAAGCTAGCTAAACATACGTATATATGAACGCTGCGAGTTAGTAAAATCATTAGTTTTCCTTCTTGAGTGGTTCTTCCTTCTTTGAACTAGACATGACTCCCATGATGCGATTCCGCATGGCTTCGAGGTCGGTCAAATCTCTGGCTTCGTTTTTCTCAACCACTAGATTTTTAAGCCACCGGTTCTCCATTTCTAATTGCATCACCTTGGTCTCTAATGATTGAACTTTGTCTTGCAACTCCCGAGTGCTGCGTTCCATCTCCTGTTCCCTTAATTTCTTCTTTATCCGGAATCTAGCAGAAGCCGCAGTATTTCTCCTTCGTTTGTCCTCATCAGCACATGCTTTATCACTATTATCCGGTAGATTCTGCTGACTAGATGCCTTTCGCTTTCTATCTGTGCTACCGCTTCCTATGGAAGTTGCGGGTGAGGATATCGTTTCATAGCTAATACCGTTGTTTCCGTTTATGTCTGCACTAAGTGCTTGCTGTGCACTTGATGTGGATGCGTTCATGCCGTAAGAACCTACTCCGCTGGCGCCAAAAGCACTCATGCCTCCGGATATAGATGGAGATGCTGAAGAAGATGATGCTGCGCTGTTATGATGGTGCTCATGATGATGAGGGTGCGGAGGCATATGTGGTGCATGGTGATGATGATGCGGATTATATTGAGGCAACTCATTCGCGATAGAAAATTCCCTCAAAGGACCAAAATCATATGGACCAGTTCCTGACCCACTCGCTCCACCTCCGCTACTCGTGCTAGCCGTGTTGCTACCGCTACCGCTCGCATTATATGAATATTCGTTAGGTGGTGGTGGCTTCTTTCCTTGAAGTTGACGCTCTTGTTGCATGAGCAAATCATCTACCGTAACAGCAATATTGGTAGATCTACCAACATCAAAGTCGAAAAACTGAGTATTCGAAAAAATGGCTAAATCATCTTCTCCAACTGGGCCCGCATTTGAAGAAGTTCCATCTTCTGACCGGCCTCCCGACGAGCTTCCAGCAAAATCTATCGGGTCTAACGAGTTGAGATTCGCAAGATAATGAGAAATGTCTCTCGACATGATCAATGGAAAAAATTAATTATGACCAGATTTTGCAGGTGGTGAAGAGTTTTTTGAATCAGTTATGTCTTGCGGTTGGGCATTGATATGAAAAAAGGCGTAATGGCACGTGACTTCCCAGGTTGGGATGACAAATCATAAAAGGTTAGGGCGTACCCGGGTCCGGCAGTTAAACAATCAGCACGTGTGTACCTGACTGATAGACAGTTCCAAGTTAGAAGGTGCAAATGAAAAGGGAGAGAAAAGTAAACTGTGTAAGTGCTAAATAAGCGGATTTCCTTTGTTACTTCGACGGGTGCTCATGTTGATTGTATTAGAGTAAAATAGATTCCCGGAACGTAATTCCGTACGGTTCGGCCGAGGTTACAAGCACTATTACTAACCTGTCGGTGGGTTACCGGGCTACATGATAACCTTATCTTCGGCCCACTATTGCCTACGACCTTGTCCCAAAAAGGGAAAAATTAAATAAAGGCTCATTTGTACAGCCGCACTACAGGGATATCATATCAGGTACTTTACTGTTAGCAAAAAATAAAATGGCAAATGTTCCACGGGAAGCTTCTAAATGTAATCTATAGCTACATGCTATACATCTATGAAATTATTTATAATATTATTTTCGGCGGCAATAGGCACTCGCTATGGCCGTTTTCAGAAGTAATGATTAATTACGCCGTTCAAATCACATCAGATCAGGTGTCAGCCATGTATCTCATGTTACAGACACTACCGTATACGGCTGCATGCGCTCGCGAAACCAGGATATGATTTGCTGGTCAACTTGCTTCTTTTGCTTCTTGCATTTCAGACGCGCTACTTCCCTTTCCGCGATGTTTTCTTTTCCGTTTAGATTTTTCGCCTGACTCTTCTTGTCCTGCGGCACCTCCTGGCGCCGATTTCAATTTTTTCTTTTTGACACTAAGTGGGTTAGGCGCTTTTGGTCCTTTCCGTTTCTTTTTCTTGGGCTCTTCGTCTTCTTCGCTAGCCTCGCCATCCGCCTTTCTTTTATTAAGTGACAATGCAACATCATTTAATCCAGCGTTTAGTTTAGCATTTTCTATTCTAGCCCGTGCTTGTTCGGTAACTGGTGACATGGGCTCCATGATCATTACTGATCGGTTCATATAAATTAATGGAATAGCAGGTATAGTGCGAAATAACTGCCGCAATCGCAATTTCTGGGTAGCGACCACATATCGGTGTTTATTTTCTCCATTGGCTATAACCACATTCGCCATGCAATCGAACGCGCTCTTCGGTTTGTTATCTTTCTTTTCAGTCTTGTTCTTCACTTCTGCATCTATGTCATTGCTCAGGGAATCATCTTTCTTTTCCTGTTCCTTCTCACTCTGCCGCTTCTCTATATGCCCACATCTTCGACGCTCAAATGTCTTAGCCAGTGCAATTGCCTCTTCGTTCTTAGTCTTGTATAAATCATTCATAGCACATTGGGTAATCATTGGCTTGACCTTAGCTTGTAGCGTCCGTTCCAATCCTTTCACCAAGTCATACCTAGTCTTGACGCATTCCAGAATAATCTCTTCATCCAATAACACTTGATACGGCTCTCTAAATTTAAAATTCAAATGGAGATATTCCATCTGTTTTCTATACGATTTAGCCCGTTTTTGTCGCATGTTCGTTCAAATCTTCAGGAAAAAAAATTAAGGTTGAACTTTTCACTTGATTCACGCCGTTCACACTATAAACTAAGCCGTACAATAACAGCTACAGTCGGGAACTGCAATAACCTTACAGCAGTTGAGGCTTCGTGGACGGTCACCGTGAATCCTGTCATCGCCGCACAGCTAGCAACTGACAACTAAATTGATCAGGCCTAATGACGGGAGAAAGCCAATTGCAAATCTTTCTAGTATGTAGCAACCTGCCAGATTTTGTGATTTACTAACAAGAGCTCCTGGAGAAATTCCGCGCCGTATGTGTCTGGCATCTCGCTAGATACGCAGTCATTATATGCATTTTTATTGATTGCAGTTGGTACGTATTACCAAACGAAAAATGAACAAATAAACAAACATTCTAACCAGCGCTTGCACTTTCCGCGACCTTCATATTAACTGACAAACGGTCTATTTCTGGCACTGTTTCATCGTTCTTCCTAGCCGGGTTTGCGTCACTTGCATATGGATTTGGTGCACTGTTTTTATTGAATTCTGTCGGCGTCTATGTTTAGCGCATGTTTATTTATAATTACAAACTTTTCTTGAGCTGTTACACTTAGTGTATTGTTTTTGTGAGATTGTTATTTTGGTCCCGTTTTTCAGTTTTTAGTTTCTTCAGCCCTAGTTTTTGACCATTCCATTTCCGTTTAGAACATATTTAACATTACTTTCTTCTCCACAAAATTTACGTACTATTCTTATAGTCCAAATCGATCAATGCTATCATTTGCAATTAAAGCCCCGAGATTAACTAGTCAAGTGAACCAATTGACTTTCCGTCGAACTTTTCTCCTATTAAGGAAGTCACCTCCGCTATACGCTCATCTTGCAAATCAATGCCCGCACCTTGCTCCTTCAGATAGCCAGCACAGAATTGCTCTATCGCTGTCTCCGAACCCGAATGCAGTCATACTTGGATCAATTCCTCACGAACAAATTGAAGACTATAAAACTGTAATTTCATATTCTGAAGAACAAGTGACCGATTCCGATCCCGATAATAGAATTCTTGTTCCCAATGTCGCAGATTTTCATGAAGATCCGGCCTTCGTTCCTATTGCCCAAAGGATCATAAAACACAATATTCACAATTGTCCTTATTATGTTCCTCTGGCCCAAGCAGAATCATCCGAGGATACTCAATTCTTTCATGTCTTTGATCTGCGATGTCCTCCGCCGGCTGGCAGAATCCCCTATGTCGAAGACATTCTCGGTACTGTACGCTTGGAAAATGGTACTATCGTGCCAGATTCCTATGAACCCAATTCAATGTACAGGGTCATCACCAAATATGGTCCGTTTTCTGTGTCCTCATTTTTGACAAAGTTGATCCGACAGAAACTTGAAGAAGAGTCCACAAAATAATCAAAATAACATATATAGCAGTAGTATATGTCATATATATTGCACATTTCTATTCTTTGAACTCATTGATATTGCTATATTATTTAATATTAGTTATATTAATTATTGCTTAAAAACATCTAAAATCGCTACTTGATCATTGTCTCCAATCCGTCGAATCCTCTCCTGCAATTCCCCATCTTTTTCGTGGCTATCATTCATGCTATGATTCCTCTCTTCGCTACCCCATACATCCTCATCTTCTTCATCTTCATCACTAGAGCCCCCAATATGCCCACCAGGAACTCCACTCATCTGCTGCAGAAGATATTTTGCAAAGGGATCGTCACTTCCGTATCCTTCCAGATCTTCGTGGCTCAGGCCCCCGCTATGCTCACCAAAAACATCCTCACGCATCAGTTCCCCGTGTCCCACTGCCTCCATATCATGATCAACCACCTCATCGTCTTCGTCGTCTTCATCCACTCCTAATCCTCCAGGGGGCTCAGGAATGATTGCATCAGGATTACGCAAATAATCTGTCCCATCTGGTCTTTTTCCTCCAAGAATAGAATTATACTGTTCACGTGTCTTCACAAGGGTGGTTGTCACATAGTTAATCCATTCCTGTTGCTGAACTGCTTCAGACACTATTGAACTAATGCTCTCGGGTGTGTACACGGCCGTAAACTTCACAACCTCTTCAGATATTAAGGTTAAATGGCCCATATATCCCAACCGGGTCTTGAGCTTCTTCTCATATTCTTCACAATCCACATGTCCCTGACATATGGCCTCAGTCAGCTTAGCTTGGCTAAATAACTGGATGGCTAAAAATCGGTTAAACCCTTCGTGCATTCGTCCATTGAGGATCTGTTGAACGATGTCGAACACCACATTGTGTAGGAAGTTATTCCATGGAAACTGGAAGAACATCTGAATGATCGTACTAATGCACCCATTATCATACAAAGCAATCTTTAGTTGATCTCCAACCACTGGATCCTGTCTGAGATTACTTTCTTCCAAACGAACCAGGCCGTTATCCGCTTCGTCGTCGTAGTGATTGGGATCTTGCTCGCTATTACTCGTAGTGGTTGTCGATGCAGCGGCACCCGTTGTGCTGCTAGGATTGCTAGGCATGGTATCCATCGCATTCTGCGGTGAATTGCCCTCTTTTATTTCCATGCCATCAAATTTATCAATCATTGCAGAATCCTCTTTCTCATCGTTAAAATCGTGGTGGTACTCATTATCATTACTATTAGTATTGTTGTTTTCATTATAGTTGTCATGGTAATACTCGTTTCGTCGTTTGATGCGCTCGGCATCTCGAATCTTAACAATCTCTGCTCCTTCTTTGTCATTAAGAAGAATCATGTTAGAACAATGTAAGAGTTCTGCAATAAGCTCGCATATTTTGAATCGCTCAAACCCTAATGGCTCGATAGTGCCAAAAGGTGTTTCAATTTGTTTCGCCTCCTTTTTCGTTAATAGCTTCTGAAATTCTGAAATAGCCCCTGCAAAAACTCCAACTAATGTTCCAAGATAAATCGGATCCCGCGGCCCAGGCGGATGCGTCTCGAGCGTCATGCATCCAATAGGAATAGGATCATAGTCAGAATTATTCTTTCGAATAATTTCAATAATGACTCCGACACCGGTAGCAAGCCCGGTGCCTCCATATAGCATCAACCGCAACAGCTCTTTACACACAGGCTTGCTGACTAGCTCTCTGGATAGCTCATTAGGCCCAATCGTGTTGGTGTCATTATTGGAATTGGCACTGATAGTCACAAAAGCTTTGAGGAAGTCTCCTGCCGCGCACTGGATAGATGCCGGGACGTCTGGTCCCAGGCATTTAATTAGGGCCATAATGAATCCCTGTTGTTGTAGGAATTCAATAATGCCAATACAGTTTTCCGGCTTGTCGGTCGAAATTACCTTAAGCAGGAAATCCATCAAGGGAGGATTATCAATTTGTCGGACGAATCGCTCGACAAACTTGTCTTGTCGCTTAATATAGTTCAACATTTCATCCGTCTTTTTCATCAGCAGGTGTTCATTAACCTTGGTGAAATACGACGCATATGTAATGTCCAACTGCCCTTCGCAATCTAATACTGTCCATAGCTGGTCCAATAAATGCTCATTCTCCATAAATGTTTCTACAATACTCCAAATCTCCGCAGAAAGAACCTCAGCCGCCAAATGCGCATATCGTTCTCTTATACTAGTTTCATCCTCAAAATCCTCGTCCTCATCACCTATTTCCTCATCATGTTCATCGTCGTCATCCGCCTCGTCCTGTTCCTCGTCCTCATCGCGATCGCCGCCCTCTTTGTCCCCTTCGAATTCTTGGTCACCGCCTCCCTGCAGTGTGCCGCTTTCCATCAATCCCTCTTGTTGTATCCGCTTGCTTAGCTCCTTTTTCTGTTCCGCCTTCCTCAACGCTGCATCCTCTTCTTTATCCACTGGATGACTTAAAAACCCAACTAGTTCCTCCATAACATCCTCTTGACACAAATATTCTATTAGCTTGGTGTTGGGCGATAATAATTCTTGTAAGAACTCCGGTTCTTTTAATAAATCCACTAAAGTATGATCTGGCCGATCCAAGATCTTTTCGACGTCCGAGGTCGAAGAAAATCCACTTCCCAATCTCCAAAACGCCATGGTTGTTTAAAGCATGTACCACCCAATCTGCCTAAGTTACACTACTTTCTCCAGCAATGGCGGTCCACAGTAGGGTAATAATAACCTTTACTAGTGGGTGGAGGGTGGCTGACACTAGAATAGGCACGGCAAACGAAACATAACTTTCTCACCTAGCCTAGGATTTGGCAGATGTAAACTGATTGAACTGCCTAGGCGACGCGCCATGATGAAACATAGTGCGCAAATAAAAAAGTGGAATCTCAGCCATTTGTGCCCATGAAGGTATATATGCAAACATTACTATAAATACATGTATTCACTTTCTAATCGAAAGATAGCATACAGATGCTCTGTACAAACATGCATCTATAGTTAACAATTGATCGATTTATGGAGGCTATTATCGTCTCTTCGATAAACCTCACAGTTTACTAGCCAGTGACCACCATCTTTTTAATATCATGCGGTCACGTGCACAAGAGTCAGCCTCCGTTTAAAGTTAGAAAAAGGTAGCTACCCTAAACCTGATTGTCCCTCCTAGGGGTTACAAACAATAACAGATTCATTCACGGAATCATACCATGGCGAGAAGGTCATCTAAAAAGTCGGTGCCAATGCGCCTATTAAGCGTATCGACTAGGTAAGCATGAGAAATTTGTTTCCTCTGTGGCTTGAGTGCTAACCCAGGTTTTTCATCTATTATCTATTGTATCTGACTATATGGGCATGTCCTCCTACATCCACAATTGACTCTTCCAGTCCATATATGTGCGGGCCTCTTTCCAAGGTCTTTAGGCAGTTGGATCCCTATGTTAGTCCTGTGTACCAAACTCATGTCGAGCCATATGTAAATTATGTCAGACCGTGTGTTGAATACGTCAAGCCATATGCCAAAACTGGATCTGATATCTATATCAAATACGCTCAACCATCAGTGGAGAAATTGTCCAAACGTGCGTCTGACAAGATTACGCCATACACTGACAAGGTTCACGGTTTTTATGAGCAGAAAATTGACCCCCATAGAAGACGGATAAACACCATGGTGTCCAAGGTGTACACTACGCTAGACACTTCCGCGAATAAGTCGTATAGCCTGCTCGCGCCACATGTTATCCGTATCCGTCAACTGTTTGCTGAAAAGGTATTTCCGCATTTAGCCAAGTACTCCGCGAAGCTGTATGGCTTCTCAGTAAAATATGCCCGGCTTGGTTGTCGCTGGGGTCAGACAGTGGTCATTCCCAAAATTTCCGAAATCTATCGCGGAACTGTCGAGCCTCAAATTAGAAGAGTTTACGATAGAGTGTTTGATTCTCAACGTCAATCAGACTCTGCTGAGCATTCGACTAAAGCAGTAATTGAGGAGATCGCAGTAGAAAATGTAGCACGATTGCCTGATTCTGCCACGTCGGCTGGTACTATTCCATTAGATGCGCTGACCGAGTCTGTGCCTGGTTCAAGTGAATCTTCCATTTCCAGCACTGTATCTATTTCTGCGTCTGTTTCGAGCGCAGTTTCGACTTTGAAATCCGCGTCAAGCTCTAGTCGTGATTCAGCTTCTATTGCATCAACATTGACGGCTGCCTCCACCGCCCTTCTTCCCTCCTCGTCTGCTTCTTCCGCGCCGGTCGCACTGTCATCGAGTTCGCCTCACCCCTCTGATCTGAGTCCTACAAAACAATTGGAGCAGTGGAAAACAATCGTAGACGACATGACTCGGGAGGCTTTTGCTGTTTTTCTAGATGACACCGAAATGGAAAAGCACCAGCTCATGGAATCTAAACGTGCCAAGTTCACTGACCTTCTTCGAAGTTTGCAACAAGCCGAAGCATCGTCAGTTAAACAGCTCAGCGATCTTGTGGCTAAACTTGAAGCTGACTTTCAGGATGAGGCGGATGAGGAGTCTTATTTTGTAAGTGTTGACGATATCCAAGGTGAATTTAGACGCCACGCGGAGCTTATTCGGGACGCGGCAATGGCTGTAAGGACTGAAGCACAAGGCTTCGCCAGCAAAGTGGTGGAGAGGATTGAGGCACTTCGTGCTTCCACGTTGGAAGTTCTAGATGAGTTTGCCGATGTTACTTTACAGGAGATTGGACGCAACATGGTATCTGTGAGTTCCTCCTCGTCCACGGACAGTTCTAATGGCGGGCCTAATTGGAAGGATTGGAGATCATTTAGAACCCTTAAAGAACGCCTAATTAAGAGCAGAGAAGATATTGTGGAACATGAGGTTAATATGGCTGATGTCAACAAGATGTTAAGAGAAATCCAGGAAACCGCCAACGTTCTTTCCAGAGAGGCTGCCCAGTATTTTAGTGGATTAAGAGGCAAAGCTGACTACTTATTGCAGCAAAGGGTTATTCGTAAGTCTCAACGGCTAGCCGCGGAGGGTAAGGATGAAGAGCCAGAAGATGCAGTGTTTTACGACGCTAGCGATGAAGATCATCGTCCTGTTAATGAAAAAGTCGAGAAGGCAAAGGAGGAAATTGTAGATGATACCGATCACATGGCTGAGATGGAGGTCCGCGGTGCAGATGCAGAGAAAACCAAAAAAGAGGAAATCAGACAAGATGGAGGGGTTGAAAACGGACAAGAACAAACTGAGGAAACTGCGCAATATATTGATAGAATTCAAAAGTCTGCGGCTGCAGGAACTGCGGGTGACATTCTGTTTGTACCTGAAACTGTAGAGAATGACACAGTCGTTGGCAGTGAGATTATCGCTAATGAAACTGTAGAAATCGCAGCCCTACCTAAGGATCGGTTAACTGCATCCAATTATGAAGATAAGCTTATTGGGAAAAACATTGATTCGGATCGGCAATTAGGCTCTATCGTTGAAAAACCTAATTCGCCAAGATCCGGTATTCCTGAACAACAAAATAGTGAAGCTGAGCAAGCTAATACTCAGCATAATACTCAAGAACAAATGAACCACTCCAATGATCATCCGAAATCTATTCCGAAAATTACGGGAGAAACCAAGAATGACGACTAAGCCACGACGAAAAATCTGATAACATTTATGAAACATTCTAATAAATAACCAAAAAAGTAACTTCTGATAATTTAGACTTTATGGTATAAACGGCAATCTGGGCTAATGCTTTTCCCTTAATTACGTTACATTGCAAACTTAAATTTTTAGTTTGATGAAATGAATATTACTCTGTTTTATATAAAACCAAATAGCCATCATACAGCGGAAATGCAATAGATTTTTTCCAGTGTTTTCTTTCATTCATTCTTAAAAAATGTTAGTGCTATATGCACTCGTGCTATGTTTGATCCACTCTGTCCTTGCAAATTGGCCAAACGAATGGCTTATCGGCGCCGCATGCTCTCAGAGCGCACTGATCAGCTTTGATAAGTGCAATCCCGAAGACTACCAATGTCTCTGTGGTAGTCAAAATTTCTTGGCAACAGTTGCCCTGTGTATTTCAGAACGTGCCAATACGAGTTCTCGGACTCGAGACGAAGCCTGGGACCACTTCACTTTAACAACCTGTGAAATTCATAATGCTGCTGCCTCTGATCGTGACTATCAAGAGGCTATGCAATACTTAAACCAGACAACTGTTGGCTCTATGCCGGAAGACACCGGAGATGATTCCGCATCTTCAGGAGATTCTTGGAATGTTGACTATCCAGATATCGCACGTCCAGTACATATTCCGGATGACATATATAATGTGTCGATGAAGTCTGTATACCAGTTCCGACATAATAAGGATATTGGAGTATGGCAGGGAAGTTTCTTGGCAGGATACTGGGTTTTCATTATTCTGTTTGTTTCACTAGTCCGATTCAAACGCTGGCTGGAGGCCCGCTTCGTTGGCCCACATACCAACATGAAGAAACCTAATGCCATCTATAGACTGTATCAGCGTCATATATTGCTGCCAGCCACATTGGGCAAACGACATATGGCTCGACTGCGGTTTTTAGGCGCCACATTTACAATCCCTACTCGATTTCAAACTATAGTTATTGGCATTTACTTCCTCCTTCATTTGATTTTCGATTGCGTGCCCTATACTTTCCTCGAAAAAGATCCGCTGTATCCCACTCACTGGAAACAGATGATCCGCTATGTTTCCGACAGAAGCGCCATAATTGGTATTATTCAGTTACCGCTTATAACATTATTCGCCATGCGGAACAATTTTGTTATTTGGATGACCGGCTGGAACTACGCCACCTTTAACACATATCATCGTGCAATCACAAGAACCATGTATGCGCAGTTTATTGTTCATTCCGTCACCAAGCACGTATTCTCCGTATCGTATGGTGGCTCGCTGGTCAAGTATTTCTATCCAGTCCCATATTATCGATGGGGCGTCTCTGCAATGTTTTTGATGGCTATCATGATTGGTGCTGGACACTTCCGCCAAAACTTTTATGAACTGTTTGTTCGTCTCCATGTACCTTGCGCGATTGGCAGCTACGTATGCATTCTATATCATTTGAACGGTCTGGGCTACAAACAGACAGTTTACGTGTCATATGGTATCTGGGGCGTGGACTGGGCTATCCGCTTTATTAGCATTTTATTCAATAATGTACAATTATGGTTCCCTCCAAGAAAGCAGGCAGGCAGACTGACAAGAGCTACCGTTTCGTTGGTGGGCAATAACGACTGCGCCAACGTCAAAGTCTGGACGCCTGTTCTGTGGGACGCCAAACCTGGTCAGTATGTTTACATTTATTTTAGTCGATTCCGATTTTGGGAGTGTCATCCGTTTTCTGTGGTGGGCCCAGCAGATGATGAAAGCAATTCCTTCCAGTTATTTTGCAGAAGGCGAAACGGCATGACCAAGCGCTTGGTCCAAAAACTTCTCGCGTGTCAACAAATGAATAGGTCCGTATTTATTGAGGGGCCTTATGGTGTTCATTCGCCCGTTGAGAGATATTCTAATGTTCTGCTTATCGCCGGCGGTGTCGGGGTCACTGGGGTACTGCCCTATGTTGAATATCTCAATTCTCATCCGTCCGCTGCGCGAAAGATCACGTTCCTATGGACGGTTCAAACAATCTCTGACACTGATTGGGTTCATGACAAGTTGACTCAACTCTTTAAAGACAATTTCATCAATATTCAAATATACGTCGGCAAAGGCTTTGCATCTAGCCCCATTGCAAGATATGCGGAGAAATCCCTAACGCGTCCTTGCGTGGCAGATAGAATGAGACACAGGTACGCAATTGCACGAAGATCTCGAGATCTTACGCCAATGACGGAGCGCAGTTCCTTTTCTGAAGCTTTTGGCGATCATTACCGGAACTTGGCCCGTGTATCAATTAATCCCAACAACCAAATAAGCGGAAACGACTTATCGTCGCCATCCTCACCGGAAAAGGATTTGACAAAAAGAAGTGATAGTACTTTAGTTCTTTCAGGCACATCAACACCTTCGAGTCCTACTATTGATGGACGGGACAGCCCTGAAGTCACCGATTACAACGATAGCAGGGTCGGATTAATGGAAAAAGAGTCTATACCCATCGGTTTAGAATCAATTCCATTAGAAAAAACCACCGAATGGTACCGCCACTTGAAACATGGCCGTCCAAGTCTTGAACTTACCATTGAAGAATTTCTTGCTGACGCGGACGGTTCAACCTGTGTGCTAGGCTGTGGACCACCGACCATGATGGACGTACTTAGAAAGAGTGTCTGCGACAACATAGATGCCGCCCAACAGGGTAGGGTTGACTATTTCGAGGAAGCATATTCCTGGTAAGGGTCGTTTCATGTTTTTGGCAAATACATACGACATATTTAAAAGTAAACGGTTAACGGCATTCTTTTTACTGCAATTATTATCTAGTTTAGCTTGATCTGGTTATATGACCCTAATATGCAGGGGAACCTTAATAGTTCGGCATGCGGCTGAGAAAAACAAACTAATTAGAGAGCACAAATTCCGTGTCTAGCGTTATAACAGAGCGATCTTTATTTCCTCGGGCTTCGGCCATTCTATGTACATCTGGCATCCCATGCTTGACCAGGCTCCCAAAATACACTGGCAAATCTTCTGTAGATATATTTTACTTGATAAATATTTTTCTTTAGCCAACATTTTGCATTTCCACCACGTGGCACGGGTCGCTTAGGTCGTATAATTTTTTCACATGCCCGACAAGGTTACCCGGCCCCCCTTGGAAAAAAAAAAAAAAAAAAAAAAAAAAAGTACACCATAAAAGAAGTTGGGATCCACCATTTCTGTTTCAACTTACAACTAAAAAAAAAAGTCATGACTGCCACCGTTCCTTACAAAGTTGCTGATATTTCCCTTGCTGCCTTCGGCAGAAAGGAGATTGAACTCGCTGAGAATGAAATGCCTGGTTTGATGGAGACCAGAAGAAAGTATGCTGATGTTCAACCTCTTAAAGGGGCTAGAATCGCCGGATGCTTGCACATGACCATTCAAACCGCTGTCTTGATTGAGACTTTGGTTGCCCTTGGTGCTGAGGTTACCTGGTCCTCTTGTAACATTTTCTCAACTCAAGACCACGCTGCTGCCGCTATTGCTGCTGCTGGTGTCCCCGTTTTCGCCTGGAAGGGTGAGACCGAGGAGGAGTACTTGTGGTGTATCGAACAACAACTTAAGTCCTTCAAGGATGGCAAGACTCTTAACCTTATCCTCGATGATGGTGGAGATTTGACTTCCCTTGTCCACGAAAAGTACCCCGAGATGTTGGAGGGATGCTTCGGTCTTTCTGAGGAGACCACCACTGGTGTTCACCATCTTTACAAGATGATGAAGGACGGTAAGCTTAAGGTTCCCGCCATCAACGTTAACGACTCTGTTACCAAGTCCAAGTTCGACAACTTGTACGGATGCAGAGAGTCTCTTGTCGACGGTATCAAGAGAGCCACCGATGTCATGATCGCCGGAAAGGTTGCTGTTGTTGCTGGATACGGTGATGTCGGTAAGGGATGTGTCATGGCTCTTCGCGGTATGGGTGCCAGAGTCTTAGTTACTGAAGTTGACCCTATTAATGCTCTTCAAGCTGCTGTTTCTGGATACCAAGTTGTCCCTATGGAGGAAGCCTGCAAGATTGGACAAATCTTCGTTACCACCACTGGATGCAGAGACATTATCACTGGTGAGCACTTTGCTCAAATGCCCAATGACGCTATTGTTTGCAACATTGGACATTTCGACATTGAAATTGACGTTGCTTGGCTCAAGGCTAATGCCGAGTCCGTTGTTAACATCAAGCCTCAAGTCGACAGATATAGACTCAGCAATGGACGCCACATCGTCTTGCTTGCTGAGGGTCGTCTTGTTAACCTTGGATGTGCCACTGGTCACTCTTCCTTCGTCATGTCATGCTCGTTCACCAACCAAGTTCTTGCCCAAATTGCTTTGTTCAATGCTGACAACGCCGAGTTCAGAGCCAAGCACATTGAGTTCGCTAAGTCTGGTCCTTTCGAGATTGGCGTTCACGTCTTGCCCAAGATTCTTGATGAGACTGTCGCTCGTTTGCACTTGAACCACCTTGGTGTCAAGCTTTCAACCCTCTCTGCTAAGCAAGCTGAATACCTTGGAATCCCTACCGAGGGTCCTTACAAGGCTGACCACTACAGATATTAGATGATGATATGACTACTGTATATATGCTCAACGCTATTTATTGCCTCCTCAACGGGTGCCTTTAATAGAATAATGGATTACGATTATGATTAATGATAGTCTTGTTTTTTAAATCAGTATTCGTGATATAATTCTATAATGTTCCTTTTCGCTCTTTTATCTTTCTCTTGTTATTTTACCTGTCACAGAATTAAGGAAAAGACTAGCCACTCATCAACAAAAAAGCTGCATGTGCTGGAAATTTCTGTTTAATTATACGCCCACCACGTCCCAGTAAGTGCGGCTTGTTATCAGTTCCCTAAAGAGCATAACCCCGCATATAGCCACAACTCAATCGAGGAGGCTAAGAATCAAAATATACCAACCAGTATACGCGACTTGTGCTTTTTCTCTTTTCAATATGCTTTCTTTATTCTAATCATTTTTTTAATATAGGAGGGCAGCTCTCACACGGTTTAAGAAAAAAAAAAAAAAAAAAGGAAAAAAGAAGATTTAAAAGGAATGCAATTGAAAAGTAAAACAGCAGCACACATTTCCATTGCCCTATCTTTTTGAACTTCTTTTGTCCTCTCTACTTTTGCGAAAACAATATTCAATGCGAGAATACAAAAATTTAAAAAACAATGGCCAGCACAACGGCAGAGGGTATTTTGGTGCAAGTAACGTGAGAAAGGTGAAAGGAAACCAGGGTCTTATTATGATGTGTGCGGTCCTGCAACATGAGGACAAAGCTACCTACAAATTCCTTGAACTATTAAGCATCTGCATGAGCTTCATCGAATTTGTAAGGACCTTGCAGGTTTAATCATTACGTTAATCATATGGCTTCTTTTTATAGACAAAATGATGATTATCTGATATTTTCCAGACGGAGGCTACCGCTATAGAATATATATGTAAGCTCCTTAGATGCTCAAATCACGTTTAAATACCTTCTTTAATTTATTTACCTTAGAGGACTCTGTGTAACATCGAAGTTTTCACTTTCATGATAGGTGCTGGCAAATCTTCGGAAACCTCTTAGTAGGTGGGCAGTTTTTATTCCTATATTGGATCCAATTACTAATAAGCCGGTAACAACGAACAAAAAGTCGCCTAGCATTAAGTGAGCATATTATTAAAAACTGCCAATGTCGGGACTTGAGTACTCGCGCGCTAGCGACTGTCCGGGACATGTAATGCTACTCATATCTGCACTACCATCCTTACGTGCGTATCGAAGATACACTCTTGAGCTTCCTTGGGGCAATATTCTTATGCACATGGCATCCCACTGCCCCGGGATGTTATAGCTAAACAATTTTACCAAATTGCCTTAAATCGTAGCTTCATCATCCATTCGACATTCACAATCGTCCCGGCCTCGCATTTTGATGCAGTAACTATAAAATGTGGCTTGATCATTAAAGTCACTACAAACCGTGTAACAGGGATAAACTCTCCAGGACCATTGAAACTTTGGGCAACCTGCGAAGTTTGGTTGACGATAGTGTTTGTGGCAATTCTGGCCCATTCGTCTGGATTCGCAATAGGTCGCAAAAAACTTAGAGCTATCAGTATCAGCTCACTCTTTATTGAGTAGAGTGCGAGCTTCGAAAGTGGGACTTGTTATCTGGTATAGGCTCCAGAGATCGTCGAGCACCGAATGATCCTCTAGAAGTCCAGCGACACGAGAAATGCCCATTTGGCTTAAAAGCTTATTTTCTCCTTCCATACAGTTAGGGGCCATATCGCCTAATAACGCATCATTCAGAAATTCGTAATATATTTTATTTTGGGCGTTAACAAGCCGCTCATAACCTAGGAGAAGTGAATCATGGTTGAAAAAAGTACTGTTTGTCGTCCTCGGATATTTTTAGTGTGATGTATTTAACGAACAAATGTATTAAAATAATCGATTTATGAAATAAAGTCTGTGGTTGTTTCATTGAAAAGGTAATCTGCCGGGTATGTTTGGGCACTACACCACGGTACGCTGCCTAGTACCAGAAACAGTAGAGTGGATAGAAGCACCCACAGTGAAGCGATAAAGCCAATAAATGAAAATTAATGGAAGACTAAACCGAAATGAAGAAAAGCAAAAAACTTTTGTTCCCTTTTCAAAGCAGGGACGTGCCTCATAATATTCCGAGCAACTCCTTGGCATAATGTTCCAAGAACAAATGAATTAGCTATTGAAGCTGCCGAAAACAATTGAACGTGCCGGAATTAGGGCACTCATAAAATATTTACTATCAACTTGTGGAGGACTTCAATTACGTTGATACTAGTCAAGTTCCCATTCGGCCTTATAATAAAAAGAAGAAAAGTATGATGAAAATATTAAAGAATAGGCTTCCAAAGAAACTCATAACTAAAAAATAAAGCTACTACTACAGCTAAACTATAATAAATGCTATGTACATTTCAGACGAGCGAATTAGTCAGAGTCGCTACGTGCGGATCCCCAGGTGCGCAAGATTCCGGCTGGCCACTGTTGTCGCTTCAGATATTAACCCAGTATTCCGATTGATTATAATAAGTAATGAAGTTATCTCATTGCAAAAGAAGAAAGAAAACTCCCGTTCATCAACCAGGTGGGGATATGCTGCGAACGTAGGGCTGACTCCCAGATATACAGAAGCTTCCAGTCGAATTTCATTTCAAGGCTATGTTTTCTGCCAGTGAAGAAACGGTCACAAGCGCTCGTCAAAACGAAGAGCAGATTAAAGAATTTTTCCCTTTAATTTAAATGGTGTGCGCTTATCTGTTTTGAAATCTCACCAACACACTCTGGACCACTTCACTACATCGTCTAGTGCTTTTTCCCACTGGGTTTTTTGGTTGCACTACCTGTTCGCAGGGGGCGGTGGCTTTTAGTCACCTTACCATAAATCACCCCACTACGAATACTTATCTCGGTCTTTTGCACTATGTGATTGTATGACCTATAAATAATTTTAATTTAATTTAATTTAATTTAATTTAATTTAATTTAATTTATCTGTTTTGAACTTACAATTGATATTTCACTTGTGTTTCTAACATTGCACCTTGCTAGCGCCGCGGCGGCGCCGCATTACCCTCCGACGTCATAGTCGCAGACCCTAACTAATTCCTTCTCGGGCACAGTGGATACGTGTGTGTGTTTGTGTTGCCCCAATTTTTTTTTTTTTTCAGCAATTGCACGATGGATGCCAATGAAAACAGATTTTCTATTGGGTTCGCTTTGCAACATTCAGGATCCGGCACTCCTGTCCCTCCCCCGACTGACCCCGTTCAACCTGTTCCCGCTCCGGAGCCCTACCCTCTAACAATCCCTGGAAACCCCGACGCCCCACATACCGCTACTATCGATGCGTCAGGTGCCATGACACCCGTATCACCAAATTCTCATGATATAAGTATGCAACATCAACGATTACCAGGCGAACAAGCAGAACACTCAGATACGCAAGGGCTAGCCCAATCTCATCAATCTTCGCTGCATGATACAAGCAATTTGCAAGATATGCAAAATCAATCAAAAGCCGTCGATCTATCCAAAGCTTTATCTTGGATCCCTTCTTATTTAAATTATACGGCTTACGGGGAGCGGTTTGCTGCCCTTCAAAACGACAAGCGATCGACTCATCCGATTAGTTTTGACAACCCTTTAGCCAACGGGTACGGCAATAACAACGGCGTTATTTCCAGTGGTCATAACAATCCTGCTGCCGTTCCTGCGAAGACTCGTCACCAGGAGCAGCATCATCATCGTGATGAACTATTTAACCGACATTTGCCCCAATTGTACCCAGATCGGCAGGCCGTAGAACTCGATCGAAGAAACGAATGGGTCAATACTGACATCCGCAACGTTGCCCGCCTTTTCGGAGTGTCCGATGTTCTATCATCATTTCCCAATTTGAGTCGAACCCTGTTAAGGCATGAACTAAGTTCTCCTCCTCCGCCTCCGCTTCATTCGAACTCCGCAAATACCGGCTCTTCACTCACTTACGATCCATGGGCCCTTACCCGTGCCAGTTCTTCAAGCAGCAGTAACAGTGACGATGACAATGTTAGCCATGATAGCCGCGCTAGTCGCCCCAGTAGTAATGCTAATAATGTTAGTACTTCTCTTCCATTGCGCAG
Organism: Crinitomyces ghanaensis; assembly: GCA_030581755.1. Taxonomy (NCBI): domain Eukaryota; kingdom Fungi; phylum Ascomycota; class Dipodascomycetes; order Dipodascales; family Trichomonascaceae; genus Crinitomyces; species Crinitomyces ghanaensis. The sequence continues at coordinate 83,868 of JAKTVX010000039.1, forward strand.
AGACTCTGGACTACAGCCTTTGCCCAGCGAGTGGTCAAAGAAAGAAAGTGAGAGTGCCATATTAATTAGCGAGCGAGGATGCCGACTAGATTACCTAAATGCTAAGAATTCTCATTCGGCTAGTACATTAAGGACTGACAACAGTATTCCAACCTTGTGTGGAGTATATTATTATGAGGTGGAAATCCTAGAACATGTGTCTGACGGTGTCATTTCTGTAGGTTTCTGCACCAATTCATCGCCATTATCAAAATTGCCTGGAAACGACCAAGCTTCTTGGGGATACCACTGTGACGATGGTAGAATTTACGTGTCAGGCGGCCCGGCTAGAGAGTTCGGTCCAAAGATTTCTGTAGGTGATACAATCGGTTGTGGTCTAAATATATCTACTGGGTCGATCTTTTATACTAAGAATGGTCTTATTTTATCCCGCGGATCGCCTGCTTTCACTGGTGTTAGCGTAGAAACGTCTATGCTATACCCATGTGTTGGACTGAAGAACCGCGAATCAGTCATGACTAATTTTGGCCATGATAAATTTCTGTTTGACATTGACAATTATGTCTTCGAACAGAAATCAAAGGTTCTTGCCGAAATCAATCAGGCCAGTCCTCCTCCTGACATTGATAACGAGTCAGAGTTTATTAAGGATTTAATTTCGTCATATCTGGCACATGTAGGTTATCTGGAAGCGTCCCAGGCTTTTGACCAAGAAAGACAGCAGGACTCCAATGGATTCTCGAAGACTGCCTCATCTGATAAAATGGATGTTGATGAAGATAACAGCTGTAATGCTCCCGGTGAGGACGGAGCTACTATCGAGGACAAGCAAACCGTCGACGTCATTAATCGACGCCGTATTCAGACGTGCGTGTTGAACGGAGATATTGATGGAGCTTTCAAATTACTGTCTGTATTCTATCCTAACGTTCTATCCAATAACCGGCTCATTAAATTCAAGCTGCAGTGTAGAAAGTTTATCGAGCTAGTCCGTCATCCAGACCGTGTAAACGAAGCTTTGGAATATGGCCAAAATTTGCATAAAGAATATAATAACGACAAAGACGAAATAATTAGCCACACACTTCGCTCGATTTTTTCTGTTTTGGCGTATGAGGATCCTTCTACTTCAAGGGAGGTAGCGCATTTGTTGGACAAAGAAGGACTGGTTCCGCTGGCTGAACAGTTGAACTCCGCCATTTTAGTATCCCAAGGTAAGCCAGCAGTCCCTTCACTACAACGACTAGCTCAACATGCTATGTTATTGGTATGGGAACTGGCTGACCAAGATGATAACAAAGCGAATCTTATTAACGTGAAGGAGGACTTCCTCGAGTAGTTTTATATTTATTTTAATATATTTTTTTCATCTAGACAGCTTTTCTTTTCTTCTTTGTTCCTCTCTCTCAGCTATTCGCTAGCTGATTATCGCTTTTTTCGGATACCTCCAACTTTTTCTACCGGTGCAGGCTTTTTCGTCTTTCTAATGGCATTGGAATCGCCGCCCGACACCGGTCCGTTACCTTCTGAAAAGATAACCTTGCCGGTTAATTTGCGTATAACCCACTGAGGAATCTTGATCAATATTGTATCTGTCCACTTGGGATCCTTGATATCTTCAGGCTGAATATGGAACTCGATCTTCTTTTCGTCAACAATAAAGACATTTCCATCTGGATAAACAGCGAACGTCCGACCGTTAGGAGACGTCAAAATCCTCTTTTGCGTGCTCGTAAACGGCCACCCGCATCCTTGTCTCGCGTCATCTATAATGTTCTGAACTCGCAGTCGGTTACGAGAGGCCGATAGTCTCATAAGATAGAATTGAAACGCGCCGCCAAATAAATATAAAAATAAAATCACCGTAACGAGCCCAGGTCTATATCGCGTGTAGAAATAGTCATTGTCTTTCCATTTGGGGAACCCCTTTTCAAGGAAAAAGTCGTATCGCTCCCGCTTGTTCACGTCTCTCAGAATATTAGCCACCACTCCTAACCTGGCGAATCGTTGACCTGCTTCTTTGGAGGGGTTCTTGTCTGGATGAAGCTTTCGAGATAACTTTCGATAGGCCTTAGTAATCTCCACTTCGGGTGCTCTTCTATCAACGTTGAGCCAATCGTAAAACGTGACATCTGTTCCTAGATCATTTTCAATTTGTTCTTTTAGTCGAAAGATCTCTCTATCTTCTGGAGACCATGCCGCAATCAATGGAATGATCCACAGCAGAAGCCACCAGAGAGTCCTCATTGGAGTCTATAATCTAGTCGTCCTCTCCTCACCGTTGGCGTAAAAGAAAATTAGCAAATTGGGCCTTCGTGTTTTACACTTTCTATATGCAGGGTTTTTACCAGCCGTATAAACTTTAAGCTCAACAACTGTGTTTCATGTAATGATTAATGCACATAACTTTGGGTCAGCAGCGAAGGTATACAGGCTAGCCGACTATAAAAAGGACCTGAACTATGTCGGTTTATTTTCAGCCGATTATAAAAAATGGCCGTGTTTAGACAAAGCATTGCAGAGCAGGCGGCGTACCAACGGCCCTGCAGCCTCGCCGTCGTAGTTCATGGAGCAAATCATGCAGTTTTCAAATGCATGCACAAGAAAGCACATTATGTATCTATTGCATGCAATGATCTAGGAAGAATCATGATGAGTCGCACACTCAAATTGTGATTTTTCTTTTGTGCGCGAATATGTTGCGACGCTAGTACAAGTTCAATTACTCCAGTAAACTTGACCCTGCACAGAATAATGGACGGCTGTGGATAATCGCCTATTCTAAGACCATGCACTGGTGTATGCATGGCTGTCATGATGCCATGTCTCCATGTGGGACACTCACCATGCATTGTTTATATGATCACCACAATTCAAGGGTAGCTAGAGAAAAACACCATTCGGCTTGGGCGAGGTAGGAAGCAGATATGCACAGCTAGGACACTTGACTCATGATTAAATTGTGGCACTATCTGTCGGCAATGGAAGAAAAAACAGTAACAAAGGCCGATGCAAACTTACATTAAATGGCACATAGGCATCTGCTCTCTGCTTCACGCTGAGTTTACCCATAGTAGGATTCCTGATAAAGCTTTTGCAAGCAAGGCGATGGCTGTCCATTTGTATATGGCCTAAGCGGCCATGTAAGTGCGTGTGTTGCTTGCTTCTGTTGACGATTAGCCGTATTAGTGTTAGACCCTAACCTCGGTGTCTTTGACAGATCCAACGAGATTCGCTGCCTGTAGTCGATGCAGCAAACGGTAGTTTGGAAGCTGAGGAAGAGCAGGCTGTATGGCCAAATGCAATAAAAAAGATAAATGATGGAGATGGAATGGAAGGCTAGCAATTAGTGGACTTCGCTTCACGCCAAGAACCGAGGCATCCAGGAAACGGCGGTTAGGGCAGGGGTCACCCCACGACGTTGGAATCAAGTTGAATTTACCCCACACTTTCTCTCCAATTACACAATAATGTCGGACAACAGTGTCTCTACTGGGTCTTGTTTGTGCGGTAAAATCAAAGTCAAGGTGACTGGAAAGCCAGTCACTACATTCAATTGCTATTGTACTATTTGCCGGAAATCGTCTGGGAACCTCGGCAAACTGGGAAGCTTATTGAGACCTAAACAATTAGAGATTGAAAACGCTGCGCATCTTGATAAATTCACTGAAGAGGAGACAGACAGCAAGCTACCCAAACACGCATATCGATGTAAGACATGTGGAACTGCCATTTATTCCGTTCCTGAATTGGCTAAAGGAAAAGTCATTGCATTCTCGCCAGCGTTGCTAGACAATGGATTTGAAAATTTCAAAGTCAAAGAGAATCATTATGTGAAGTCGGTTCCAGAGGCTTGGAAGTCGATGCTGTAATAATAATATTCACTAGTGCTAAGACAATATATGTTACAATGTTACAATTTAACCTCGGATCTATCCACCCATATTTAAAGTTTATCCGGATTCCGTGTGTGCCCTGCCCATCTGATTATCGATTTGCTGTCGCCAATGAAAAATTATTTGTTTCTATACAACAGCGTTAGCGCGTTCCTTTGGGGAGCGGTGTTGATGCGCCTTCTTATTTTATTTCCCCTTGTATCCCCCAAATTTGTTGCCGGAGGATTAGCCGATTTTACACGATGGGTCCAAACTCTTGCATTACTTGAGGTTGTTCATTCAATGGTTGGATTGGTCAAGTCTCCCATAATAACTACGATCATGCAGATATCTTCCCGAATTTTGCTTACTTGGGGTGTCGTGTACTTATTCCCCGACTGTGCTGAGTCCATCGCTTTTTCCTCAATGGTGTTCGCATGGTCAGTTACGGAAGTGATCAGGTATTCGTATTATGCTCTAAATATTCGAAATGGGGGCTACGTTCCTAAATTTTTAACATGGTTGAGATATAATACGTTTTTTATTCTGTACCCTATCGGGGCCGGAAGTGAAATGTTCTTAGCGTTCATATCGCTGAAAGATGCACATGACCTAAGTCCTGCCTATGCCATGATACTCAAAGTCATCCTGGCAATCTACATTCCTGGGTTCTACATTATGTATACCCATATGATCAAACAGCGACGCCGCGTGATGAAGAATATGGGCAAGCGACCCGTCAAGACTGAGTAATAGTCGTTAATGTGAATGTTTCTTAGAGTAATTTATCCACAAGTTGTGTAATATCATTATAAAGTTTCTCTTTGTCTTCGTCAGTCATATCTTGAGCTGTGGCTTTTGCTTCCATTACTCGATTTACTAGATGTTCAAAGTTTTCTACGTCTTGATCCGTACCTAGCATTGCAGAAACTGGGTCGTCGTTAGTCTTCTTTCCATTTTGATATTCCGTCTCGCCTTGGTTCATGTTTTCGTCTTTTGGCCGAGGGAAGTCAATCCACTCGTAGGATTCAATGACCTCCTTGACTCTGTTTATACCAATTCTCTGTCCTTCGTACTCTACAGTTTTGTCTAGTAGATCAACGTGTTCAATACCTGCGCCGAGTAACAAATCTTCAATGGCAGCAAAGTCATCCTCATTTCCATGCTTGATCAGCGGACCACGAGTTATCAACAGCTTCACACCTTCCCAGCCCTCCTCATCCAACACGTCCGTGAATGACGACAATTGAGTAATCTCGGTCGTCAGTTCCTCCTTCGTCAGCTTTTGTGGATCTATGGTGTGCACTAACGCTCCTAGCACATCTCGTACTTCACGGGCTTGCTCGGATTTAAACTCTGCTACCCAATCCTCTGAACTACCTGACAATTCGTCAACCCAAATACCGACAGTGGCTTGATAGTATGCATTGTTGATCTCAAGTTCGTGGCTCAGCCCTGCATGAGTGTCTTCGGGGATAACAGATGGGACACTTCCGGTCAGATCTCTCAATAACCGTAGTTTCCCAGATTTAGGCCGTCCAACGACTAGAATGTGGTTTCTGGTCATGTAAGATATAAGGTTAGTGTCAGAGCAACGTGCACAGGACAAAACGAATATATGAATTATATATATGTGGAAGGCACGGTATACACAACTAGGTCAGCAAATTTGCTATAAATATTTATATCTATAAATACATATCATTACTCGCTATCACTTGCATCCTCATCGTCTTCATCAGAAAACTCAACTTTGGCCTTGAGCTGTTCTGTTTTCGACTCGGGTCCAAACCATCCGTCTTCATCGTCGTCATTCTCCTCCTCGTCATCTATCTCCATAAAGTCATTAACTCCGCCTAACTTGTCATCCACTGCTTCTAATCTGAGCGCTTCGAAATTAGTTGCAATGTCCTCACTCAAAAAGTATCGAATAAAGCTGACGTTTGCACTTGCCAGCTTATTATAGTCTTTATTCACAGAGGTAACAAATCGCTGTAACCCACGGACGCTGCTACCAATTTCGTGCTTCTCCTGTGAAATGTAACGTCCGTGGAATGTTACTATAGCCTTGATCCAGAGGAGATTATATTCCATGTGGGGCACCTCTAGCGCTAGATTTGCGATAGCCTTCATTAATCTGCCGATATATACGCCAGGTAGCCCTCTGACAACTATGCTGATGTCTGATAATGGGACAGATTCATATACTCGGCGAATCAGATTATGGTCACCAAGTCGGAACGCCATCACCAGTGCAACCAGGTAGTCTTTGTCAATAGTCAGCGCCTTTATAGTCGAATCTACCGTAACATCAACGTCTAAGTCAAACGAATCGAATGATTCAAACGTGTCAATGCTGAATATGAGCAGACCCTCGGTCGATGCAATGGCGAAACTGGATCCAGTGGGCGAGAATGCCAAATCGGCCGTTCGCACTTCGCGCTTCTTTTTTCGCGCAGACAAGTCACCTTTCTGGACGCCCGGGAGAGTTTCGTCGGCAGACTCGTCGTCAGTGCCGACAAACTGGTCCATGGGGCCAAATTCTGTCATGTTTTTGCTGTTCAGATAGTCCTGGACTCCATCTAGGGCTAAGTTTCGAGATACCGTAAATTTGCGCAGCAACACTTCATTAAGAACATCATACAATAAAACATGTCGACTGTTGCCTCCGGCCAGTATCCTCTGCCCATCAGACGAATAAGCAATACATGTAATATATCTTGACCTGGCAGCATGTTTAGCACTAAATCTGTCAGAGGCATAACGACCACCGGCAATATCTTCCTTGGCATCTAGGGCACCTGTTTGTTTAGCGTTTTCAGTTTCCCAGAACGTTACCTGGCCGTCTAGTGTGGAGACAGCGACTTGCTTGCTATCAGGACGCACGGCCACGCAGAGCACATCTGAGGTTAATTCTAAAGCCTCTGAGCGGGCCGCAGAAGAGGCGAATAAATTCCATAACCTCACAGTTCTGTCCCAAGAGCCCGAGATTAGGTATTTGCCATCGGGGGACCAAACCATTTTGGAGATCGGGGCTGTATGAGAAGAAAGTGCTTCTAAGTGCTGTGCAGATTGGACGTTCCATACATGGATTACAAAGTCCTCTCGACTAGCCGCACATACCAGTTCTCCACTTGGATCCAAGGCAATTGAGCCGAACTGTGCACGCTCGGGGGCAGTAAATGTTCGGAAGTTTCTGTAACGCAATAAATCCCATGCACGAACTGAGCCATCCAGTGAAGCAGAAAAGAGGACATTCCCCTTAGACGAAAATATCAGCGCAGTAACTGCAGAAATATGGGCAGTTAACGTTACTAGACACAGTCCACTTGTAGAATCCCATATTTTAATTTTGCCATCATCTGCCCCAGTGGCTATCCGAGACGAATCCGGTGCGTAAGCTACACAGTTAAGGACATCGTAGTGACCTTGTTGTTTAAGAATATATGACTCAGATTGCCATTCCCATACCAACAACTGACCGAACGCTGCTGACCCGAATGCAAGCCATTCTCCAGTGGAATTGATGGATACTACGTCAACTGCTGATTGCGATATGCTTAGCCTCTGTAACTCCACGTATCCAGCTGGTGGATTTTCGCTATCTAATTCATCGAATGAGAAGGAAGGAATTTCGTATAGAATAAATACCCCCGATTCATAGCCCACTACAAGCATGTTTGACTTGGCGTGAAATGCGCAGGACTTAATTCTATCTTGCATGAAAAAGCTCTTCCGGACAATAGTCCATTTCCCGGGTGTTCTAGTCTTTTTGGCTGTACCATTTTCGCTGTCGCTTTCACTTTCACTATCCATGCTTTCATTGTCACTGTCGCTACCACTCTCACTGTCACTTTCATTATCGTTGTCACTCTCGACTTCATTTCTATCGGCTTCGTCTATATCACTGCTACTTTCCTCGTCACTTTCATCGTCCCCTCCTATATATCTCCATTCGAACAGCGCACCATCCCTGCTGACTGAATAAATAGCTTCCTGATCCTCACTGAAAAATGCACTGAGAATGGCGTCTCTGTGGCCTCCAAGGACGGCCGCCGCATCAGCATCAGCGTCATTAAGGGGATGTACGCGCATAGTCATATCAACCGAGGAAGAAATCACGAAGCGAGAATCATGAGACCACACCAAACTGGTAATATCGGCAAAATGCGCAGGAAATGTTTTAAACTTAACAAAGGGTTGGAACTGCCGTTCGTCTGATTTAGACGGGGTTCTCCAAATTTGAACTTCATTGCCTACAGCAGCAGCAAAATGAGTTCCGTCTGGGGAAAACTGGAGATCATGGACTTTGTTTTTGAAATTGAAGTAATGCAAAACCGATCGCCGAAGAAAGTTAACCAATATAGCTCTTCCATCATCATCCACAGAGATCAGCAGCGTCTCTTGAGGATTTAAGGCGATGCATGAGACATTTTTTCGATGATCATATGCAAATGTGAATGATTTATTATTGACAAGGTCAAAACAACTGATCCGACTACCGACCGGACTTAATAATTTCGTGCCATCTGCCGTAAACAAAAGATTTCCCTGTCGATAAAGGGTACCAAAGATATTAGATAGCTTGAAATCCAAGCTCATTTGTGTGAAATTTTCAAAAAATAAAAATAAAAAAAAGTTACAGATGAGGCCTGTCTAACTTAAAAAAAAAAAATTAAAATTAAAATTTCACCACGCGGCTGAGGTGCGGACTCTATCAATAAGTTGCCGACTCTACTGACTTAGACGGGCAAGACGAACCGCTATGCAAGCGATTCAGGATGCAGTCCGAGATTTAAAGAGGCCTGCGGACATTAGACCGGGGTCTATTCCAGATAGTTTGGCGGCGCTAGTTCGCGAGTCTTCAGTGAATGTGAGTCTGAGGACGCAACTGGGTCAAGACGGCGCCGTTTGGCTTGAAATCAATCAGGGTTTTGAAACAGCCAGAGCGAAGTGGAATGGCAACAAAGATTGCATTGCTCGTTACGTCAATGGCTTGGGAATCATTGCGAGAAATATTGTTTGTGTCTCAGGAGCTGGCCTTCTTGCTTGGACAAACTGTTTGAACCCAATTAGACTGCTGTGCGATCTTGTGGCTGATGAGAAGAACAACGATACCGACAATCCCAAATTGATTGCGACCTTATGGCAGTACTGTGCCAACATGGCAACTGAATTGTCAAATGGAAACGCAACTCACAGTGTATTCGCGTTCTTTCTGTCCAATTGCTGCACAAATAACGGTCATTTCTGTCGACTTGACGTTGACAATCTTGCACTGTTGGTGACTGTGGAGATGTCACTTAGAAGTGCGCCATCAGAGACATTAGAAACCATCCTCAATAATCCGGCTGGAACACAGTGGATGCGCGATCTCCTCATAGAAGCCCCTATATGGTTCGGAGGAGACGAGAAACATCGAGTTGTGTTTGTAGAACTAGTCCACAATATCTTTCAGAAGATTATCGGCAATGGTCAGGTGGAAGCATTTTTCAAGGCTTTTGCTATGAGTGAGTGCTCACCCGGCACAGCGTGGCAACTAGGCCCACATCACGTGTCGCTCTTGAAACTAATGGATGCGGCATTGGAGAGCCTTCTCAGACAAAAGCTCGAGTCTAATAAGCTCTCCGAAGAGATATGTATTGGTGTAGTTAAAGCAGTTGTAAGACAGCTGAATTTGTGCAGCAGCATGGCACTTCCGTTTATCCAGGCGGCCGACATGAATCCTGGATACTCTACGACGGTCGAGGGCCAAATAGAAGAAATATGGAACTCCTTAGTTTTGTGTTTGGATATGCTGCAGTCCCTACTTGATGAATATAGTAAAACAGTAGTAAGGGCTGAATTGATTAACAACACTGCTGTGGTCGAAGATTTGATTCGGCTCCTCGGTGAGGCACAAAAAACGCTTCCCAAACGGTCAAAATTAGCCGACTTGGAGAAATTGCAGCAACAGCAGCAACAAAGTGACAGAGAACAGGAAGGCTCCGACCTAGATTATAACCCTCAAGATTTCCCCTTGATTAAGGGCAAAATCATTTATATTCTTGGAGTTCTATGTCAAGGCAACACCATGGTACAGGATAAAATGCGCGAATTGCATGGACTGGAACTTGTCTTATCCAATTGCATGATTGATCTGAATAATCCTTACATTAAGGAACGATCCATTGTATGCATTCGTTACCTTTTAGAAGGAAATGAGTCCAACCAACAATTCGTGGCTAGCTTGGAGGCTAAACAGACAGTTACTGAAGAGGCACTCGATGAAGCTGGATTTGAGACGGAAATTATAGACGGCAAAATTGCATTAAAGAAAAAGGGAAGCTAACGCAGAATGAAAACGAAAAAGGGAAAGAAAAAGAAAAATAATGGTCATACATAAAACATACATTTCATATCATGCTTAATCATGTTCAATCAGGTGTTAGGACCCCAAGAGGATCCGGGCATTGGTTCAATAGGGGCGGACCGAGCTTCTTCTTCGAGCTGTTTTCGTCTAATCCTCTTACCTTGAAACCAAATATAGGCCACTAAAATGAGACCAAGGCCGGTAGTTACTAGAGTTATCCAAAAGTTAATCCAAAAAGGATCGGATTCCAAGTTGTTAATATAATAATCCGCGAGGTAAAGTTGAAAAAGGTTAACCAACCCAATGAGAAACCACAAAATACCATATATGCTTGAAAAAGTGTCTAGTCCAAAGACTCGAACAGCATAATCCGATACTGCCGTCAGCAAAAAAGGTCTATAGATCACAAAAAGGACAACGCAAATATAGGCTATGGGCTTATAGGCAAATAAATTGAGAACGCCAACTGCACAGGTCAATGCTGACAGGACGATGAAAGTCTTGAAGGTACTTATTCTGTCCAACATAATGCCAATCAGCGGCGAAGATACTAAACCGCCTAATGGTAATGCATATTCCAATAGCGTGCTAACGTCCGCTGATGATGCCCAGGAATCTAAAAGATAGGCATACTGTTTCCATACAGTAGATATAAAAAAGTTGATATGCAGACAAGCGATGCTGGCAAACCAAAAGATCAGCACAAACCAATTGCTCTGTATTTGTTGGGAGAGCGAGAAATCGTGCATCGCTCCCCAAATCCCCGAAGTATCCTTTAATGGATGGCGCATAGTTCTTTCGTATGACATGAGATAGGCCTCGTCCGGGGATTGAGACCGTGGCTCGTCCCGGTAAGGAACGGCAGAACTAGCTGTGTTAGGGGAAGTTGGATCTGCACTGGTCAATGCCGACGGATCATCATGGTAGCTATTCTCCAGTTCGGTGGAATTCTCCCATGACAGTCTACTGGCTACATTCGACCTCATACCGCGAAATCGATTTGAGCTGGACAGCGCCCCCGAGGATGACGGAGCCATTATTCCGTACCCGACTAGTAAGATGAGAGGCACAATCAAATAATAAGTGAAGAATTTTTCGGGAAGTATATGGAACTTGTCATATAGGACCCTGTAGATAGGAAACACAAAAGCTGAAGCATCCAGAGCAGCAGTTAGCAGGGCCAAAGTAGTGCCGGAATGAAACACAGTAGACAAAGACCCAACATAGACAAATGGGCCGGCCATTGCTAGAAATAAATATCCCCACATGTATCCATCCCAATTCGAAATATCCTGCGCATTACTCAAAAGGAATATTCCAAACGCCATTATTAGGCATGACAAGATGCCGCATATCTTGGGACTAGCCTTGGAGACCAACCATTCTACTACTATGATCTCAATTGCGGAGGCAGACACGGCATATGTGAACATTCGATTAAATAAAAGCTCCTGTTGCGCACATATTTGTATCTCTTGTGCTAATTCCTCTATTGTGCATAAATCGTGATATACTTTTTGACTGACGAAAACCCGCTTCAAAGCTGGGAATCCATATATGGGTCCAGCAGCAAGAATGCACGCGACCACTGAAAATATCGTATGAGCCTTTCTGCCGATAATCATGGAGACAGCATTGAGTAGAACAAAGGAGACGACAAAAACAAAAAAAGTGGCTGACCGGGATTGCGATGTTGATGAGGTGGTGGGATTGGGGTTGATGATACGCCGGATTCCGGGATGCTAACTTAAGGGAAAACGACTCGAGAAGAAAAAAAAAAAAAAAAAATACAAGGAAGAGGAAGACCGAAAGAAGAAACAGGAGGAATCAAATAAATACATACAATCTATTAAATTAACGAGTCTTAATAATACCGGCGGCAATCAACAAATTAATTTTGCGGAAAATCTCCGGATTTTTCATGTGGTCGCGTAAAGCATTAGGGTCATTCTGAGCCTGCTGTAAAATTGTGTTCATGACAGGGTCGCGACGGATCTCATCAATCTCCGGATCTTGCGACAATCTTTCCGCAGTCTGTTGAGGAGTCTCACCTTCCAAAGGCTGGAATCTGGCGCTTAAAGCTTTCTGGTACAATTCTTCAATCTCCCGAGTATGCTTGAATTCTGTATCAATCTTGCGGGCTTCCTCTAGAGTGTCCATACAATTCTTGTACTGACGCATAACAAAGTATGCGGTGGCCTTACGGGTATATGCCTTGAAGAAAGTTGGGTCCAACTCAATAGCCTTATCACAGTCCTTAACAGCATCTGGATACGAAATGAGTTTCAAAAGGGCAGCAGCTCGGTTTCCGTACCCTCGAGGGTCCTTGGGTGCACGCTTAATTGCCTCGGAATATGCTTTAACAGCGCCAGGCCAGTCGCCCTCCTTGAACAACTTGTTGCCTTCTTCTCTCGCTTCTTCGGCTTTGGTAGGATCAACATAGGCTTCGCCTTCGCGTTTCTTAAGTTCCTTTTCTGTGGCCCGGAGCTTGTTCAGGATATCAGGAGTTCGGTGTTCCGTTAAGGATTTGTTAAAATATTCAATGGCTGTAGAAAGATCCTCCTTTTTCAAGTAGGTCGTACCCATTCTTCCGTAAGCCTTGGCCATCAGCTTATAATCTGCTCTCAATTCCCGGCCTTCGTCAATTGCTAACAGGCAGGTCTTAATTGCTTGATCATAGTCGCCCTTTTCGTATTCTGCGGCTGCTCGGTTGTTCAGGTAAGTAATATCTTTGAAAGCATTCCATGCATTATTATAATGCTCAATGGCTTGGTCGAATTCCTTTTTCTTGTAAGAAGCATTACCGAGAGCCTTCTCTTCATCGGCTTTGGCCCTCTCTGGGTTAGATTCTTCCTGTTTCTCTTGCTTAGGTTGTGCCTTGGGTTGTTCTTTCGGTTTCTCAGACTCGCCAGAGCTGCCCGCCTCTGAAGCTTGCGGTGGCTGTTGCGGCATATCAATACCCAACATTACTCCAAGAGCTTCCATTAGTCTCTGATCCTGTTGAACTGAGCCCAACACAGCCATTGGGTTGGTTTGAGCCTGTTTGAGTTTGGCGACAAACGAGGGATCATCCAAATAAGCCTTAGTCTTCGGATTATTTGCCAATTTAGCCCACATGGCAGGATCACTGAACATCTTCCCCATTCCCATATCTGGTCCTCCTTGTCCGTCTTCCTGAGCCTCCCGTTCAATAGCTGCATTAACTGCGTCCAGTCCAGATTTGGCTTGAGCATTATTTGGGTCTAGCTTGAGCGCTTCATTGTATGCATCATGAGCACCAACTAAATCTCCTAATCCATGAAGTGCTGCACCCTTGCGACCGTAACCTTTAGGCCAAGAGCTATTCAATTTGATACATTGATCAGCATCTTCGAGTGCCTCTGTGAATTGGCGTAGTGAAGCATAAGAACCTGATCGGTTAGAGTAAAGAACATGATTCGTAGGATCCAAATTAATTGCTTGGGTGAATAATTCAATAGCTTTGTTAAAATCTTTCGCCTGGAAAGCAGCGTTTCCTTGTGCTTTTAATTCTTCAGCTGACATTAGTATTTTTTTTTTTTTACTTTTCTGTCTTCTAATTCTCGTCAATGTATTTATATAACCTTACCGCGACTAATAGCTCGAATGTTCTAGAGAGTAGGGTAAACGCAAAAGTTGACCACGACTTCGGCAAATTGTGGGGAAAACAGAATCTCATATCCAGGGATCTACGTAACAGTAAAAAAGGACAGAGGCATTAGAAATCTTCGGGTCCGCATTGGCCCCATATACCCTGCCTATATTCCAAAATGATGTCAATGTGAGGACTGACTTCTCGTAGACTCACAAAACATATCATCACGTGATAAACTTTGCGCGATGCCCCGGGTTGCAGAAAATACGGGCAGGGTTGGGGTGTTCCCAGAACGGCAGGAGATATATGTTAGTGCTGGTGGCATGGTTGTGTCCGTCATTTTACTTATATTTCTCGATGTCAGCAGAAACGACTTCAATTGCAGGTCTAGATAAATATCGCAAGGCCGGCGAGATTGCCAAGCAGGTGCTGAATGTTTTAAAGACAAAAAGCGCTGCGGGAACAAAGATTATAGACCTAGCAATTGAAGGAGACAAGTTAATAGTCGAAGAAACCAACAAGGTATACACGGAAGAAAAAGGAATTGTTAAAGGAATTGGGTTTCCTACATGCGTATCTCCTAATGCAGTTGTGGCACATTTAAGCCCGTTAGCTACGGACAAAGAAGCAGAATGGACACTGAAAGATGGAGACATTGTGAAAATATTCTTGGGAGTTCACATTGACGGATACGTAAGCTGCGCTGGCGAGACATTTATTGTTGGCGAAGCTCAAAATAAGATCACCGGGTCCTTAGCAAATGCAATCTTAGGCGGCTACTATGCTGCGCAGGCTGCTATCCGAACAATTCGTCCTGGAAACAAGAACTGGGATGTCACCAATATAGTTCAACAGGTAGTCAAACAGTATGACTGTTGCGCCCTTGAAGGAATGTTGTCGCAACAGCAAGATAGAAATGTGATACATGGGGCCAAACAAATCATTATTAATCCCAAACCGGATGACAAGAAACGTTTTCCTACATTTGTGTTCGGAGAGAATGAAGTTTACGGTCTGGACATCCTAGTAACCGAGGATTCTAGCGGGGCCGGCAAAGTGGTCAGTAAAGACACTGAGACTACTATTTTCCGCCGAACCGATATTCAGTATTCCTTGAAGCTGCGCACATCCCGCGCAGCCGTGGATGAAGCGAAGAAGATATCAGGAAAATTCCCCTTTGCCTTGAGATCGCTGCAAGACCCAAAAAGGGCTCGCATTGGGCTGCGGGAATGTGTTAACCACAATGTTATGTTGGCGTATGACGTGCTATTTGAAAAAGATAACAAGCCTGTCATACAATTCTACTATACCATTTTGGTAACCAAAGACGGCAACGAGATTTTAGCCGGCTCTCCCACTCCAGATTTAAACAACATTGACACCGACAAAAAGCTTGATCCTGAGATTGAGAAACTGCTGGAATCCATGTCGCTATGAGGCGTTTAATAGCTGTCTCCTGCAGAACAAAAAAAAAAAAAACTTTTTTCTTTCTCTTTCTTTCCTGACCTCTCTGCTTCGTTATTTGCCCCGTTCTTATTCTTTTCTTTCTTTTCTTTTCTTTTTTTCCTTTTTTTATTTCATTTATAATTTTTTTTCCTTGATCCTTTATCCTGTCTCCGTTAGATACTTAGTTGTGTGTTGAGACTTTTTTTTTTTTTTCTTTTTTAACTTTTTTACTTCTTTTCTACCAACTTTGTAGTTTCGAGGTTGTTTGTGGCATTTTTGTGTTTTGGTTGGCTTTTGGTTTGTGCTCCTTTAACGAATTGTTGAGGGTTACTGGGGTTGTGATTTTTTTCATCAAATAGCCTTAATCCTCATTTGTCACCTTAAATGGAATGGAACGAACCTAGTCCTGCGGATCCAAAGCCTGGAGTTACGGGATATCCGTTAAATGTGCCACCGCCAGCTTCTAGACAGAGTACAAAGAGCGGAGGCAGCGCAGCAAGCAAGAACCATGTTAGTGAGAAACAGCAGCAGCAGCGTGATGAGAAGGAACGAAAGCTGAAAATTCGCTTAAGGACGAACGTCACTGACGCGTTATCAGAGCGTAGCGATTTACGTAGTAAAGAGCCAAGGAGGAGATCGGGGCGTCATTCGTCTCCATTGAACTATTATAAATTAGCGCGCGAGAACTTAGGACTAGTTTCTGCGTCTTCATCTATATCTTCGCCAGTTACGACGAAACGGGAATCTACACCAGACCCGCCGAAGATCCCTCCGTCCGAGTTCAAAGTCAAGCGCATCAAGATTGCAAGGTAATTTTTCTCCCCCTGCTTTTTTTTGTTATTTTATTTTTCTTGTTCTAACCAGCCCACAAAAGCCAAAAGACAATCCGTTTGGATTTGGGCCGCCTCCTGATTTGACGGCCCAGTCTCGTGTCTCAAGTGACCTATCAGACAGCAGTATTGTAAGTTGACGTCCGCAACTGGAAGTTAATCAAATTTCCATCGTGCCCTTCTCCCTCCTATACCATCTGTTTATTTTCGAGCTAACCAGCCAAATAATGATTACTGCTCAGCTTGCGGATGCGCAGGAAGATTGCTGTGTTGTGAGACCTGCCCTAAATCCTTTCATTTTACATGTATTGACCCGCCTATCCAAGAAGACGAGCTCCCAGAGGGAGCTTGGTACTGTACAGAATGCTACACTAAACGTAGACCTCCATTGCCTTATCGCAAGGGACTGTTTAGTCAGCTTATGAATCAGATCGAACGAAGAAATCCTAGACAATACCAGCTGCCTAAGAATATACGAGAAAGATTCGAAGGCGTCATTATGAATGAAGCTGGAGAATATGAGGATGAAGTCAAGCCCATCAAAGGTAGAAGTCTACCATTTAGCGTAGATGATCGGCTAAAACTCCAAGACAAGAATGGAAATGTCATATTGTGCTATCGATGCGGATTATCTGCGTTACATGGTCTCATGGTCACCTGTGATACCTGCAATCAAAGTTGGCATGTGGATTGCTTACAGCAGCCGTTATGGACAATTGGATCTAGATGGAAATGTCCAAACCACGCAGATCAAGCCATAAAATTACCAAGAAAGCCAAAGAGGTTTCAAGTGGTTGATAGCCATTTACGGCGTGGCTTTCGCAATGAGGGAAATATTGAAGTATTAGATGAATCGGACGAAGAGGAAGTCCAAGATATCCCGTTCTTCGATGTGGTGGATACGCCGTATGGAGTTTCTAGTCTAATTCCGAAATCCAATAGGCAACTCTATCATTCTGATGGAATTGTATACAGGCTACCCGAACGGTCCATTAAACTGGATTTCATTGATGCCGTCACTATTGAAAATCAGCAACCTTACCCGGAAACTAGGGCTGTAGATATTTTGGTGGCACTTGACGAATTAGCAACCGAGCCGTCAGATGTTCGTCAGGGAGTTCGAGATCTCTGCTTCTTCCAAATGCAAGGAACGGAAGAGGCGAAAGTGGCTACAGCGAAGGCAAACTTGTATAAACTTATTGATGCTGCCTTATATGAGGATGAAAGAGAAAAACACGAAGATGGCGCAAATGAAGCAAAAGAACAAAAACGCCCTCTAAATGGAAGGAAAGTCAACCATCAATCTACGGGTCCAGTTTCTTCGCATAATAAATCTAAAGAACAGGAACAGCTGCTAGCCATTAAGCGACTAATGCAGATCAAAGGAAAAGATGCATTATTGAAATTCTTGACAAGTAGATGAAATTTATTTATACGACATTAAACTGCTACTAATATATATTTGTAATATTATCGTTCTATTTGTTATTATTTAATCCAATTAGTACTCAGTCTCAGAAGCTGAACTTTGTTCATCTTCGCTGGATGACGATAGGCCTGCCGAGTCATCATTCCTATAGTTCACAGTTTGGCGAGCCCTGCTACTCCTTCGAGTTGGTTCCTTTGCAGTTTCTGCGTTCTCTTTGTCTTCTTGTTGTCTGACCTTCTTTGTCTTTTTCCTAGGCTTTGCTGCTTTAGAATTGGGAGATGGTCGTTTGGCAGCCGTGGCTCGCTTCTTTTTTACATCACTAGCAGCCCGAGACTTCTTGCTCTCGATAATCATTGATGCCCTCTTCTCCCCCAACGCAAATTTATGAATAATTTTTCGAATCCGATCGTCAAGCTCTTCAAAATACTTGTCAGGTATTAACAACTTGTTAGACGTTGATATTGATGATGAAGAGAGCGACGGTTTCCTGTAAAGATCTCCAGGCAAATTAAGCTTTCCAGGCCATGTTTGAATCGTAAATCCTTTGGCTTCTTGGAATCTCAAAATACATCGCTGAGCTAGATCGGAGATCAAATGAATACGATCGGAGGACAAACCATCGCCGTCACTAGTGGCATCTTCGAACTGACGAACGCGTTCCGCAAGATAAAATATGATTGCCAAGTTATTCTCGGTTCCAACTGTCGACAGATAAAATATAATATATTGAGCCGCTGTTACCAAGTCATCAAAAAGACTAGAGCTTGTTGCGCTTATGTCCTCAAAAAGATCCTGATGGTAAGCGATCATGTGCATCAAACGAGGGAACGATTTCTCAAATAGCAAGCTAGGTTGATCTTCTGCAGATGACGCAGATACTTTGGCTTCCTTTTGCGCTCGAGATTTTATCCATCCTAACATGTAATTGAGCAGCTGACTATCTGGATCGAATGCCATCATAAAGACTAAAGGTAGAAATTCCCTAGGCAATCCGGTAACTAGGTATTTTGTGAGCTTGCGCGAAAAAAGTTTCCGCACTGGTAAACAGCTATCCTGAACTAATAAAACGAGTCGGTTAATATTAGATGGCCTAATAAACGCCAAATACAATGGCACTTTAGCCAAACGGAGAAAACAGATTCCCGCCGCTAATCTGAGCTGGCTATTGAAATATGCAGGCGTAGAACTTCCTTGAGATTCAGGAATAATATCTCCGCCATTAGTAATAAGGGCAACTAAACATTTGAAGACCGGCTTGGAAAGCATTTCGGCTTCCGTGGAATCATCCAGGGATCTAAGTCGGTTAACCAAAATTTTGAGAACCTCAAGTTTTTGGATGCAGCGATCGTTTAAGGCATCCATCTCCACCCATTCGGGATCATCGTCCTCAGGCTCAACATCATTTGATAGAAGAATATCTTGTAAAAGCCGTTTGATAAGCTGTGGAGCAAACGGCTCTAAATCAGAAGGTGTTTGTTTGTATAGCTGCGCCATGCAGGCCAATCGTGTGCTGAGCAAGGGCTGATTTAAGAATTCAGCGCGATCCTCAATTTCAAATACTGGCAGAATCAAACTTTGAATAATATCTATAGCCAAATCTTCCTTCTGTTCACTAAACTGGACCAACTTCACGGCTTGAGAAACAGCTCGCGGGCTTCCCTTTTTAATTAAATGTAACAGCGCTTCCCACATATCTTTGTCCTTGGGCACCGACTCCGGGAATGCTCGGAATAAGAATAGAGCTGTCTTTAGGACAATGACTTGTTCGTCACTTTCCTTTGCCTCCACGTCACGCAGGCTTGCAGAAATCATGTCAACCTGCGGCCGCAATAGAGCTGGCTCTAGCTGAGCTACCTGCTCCAGAATCCTGCCGGCTATCTTAGACGAACTGCCGATCATTGAGACCAGCGACGCCAGGTTGCTTTTATTTAACAGCACGTAACTTGTTCTTAACAACAGCGTACGGAATAGTAGTTCTTTGTCTTTAACCCCTTTCGATACGGCGGCCACGCGTTTCAGCACTTGGTTCAATGATTTCGCTACCGTGCTGTAATCAGAAGATGGATCGATGCATCGTTGGAACAATTTCAACAATGCTGTATCATTAGCTTCGAAAAAAAACCATTCGAGTGCAGCGGTCAATTTCTCTTCTTTCGAAAACTGAACTGCTACCCATTTGATTACTGATCTAACCTTCTCTTTGTCGCCGATGTTATTAATAGCGACACTCAAATATCGGCTCATATATACTTGACGCTGAATAATAGCCACGAAAGCATTGAAAGCTTCTTCTGAAAAGTATTCGGCAGCATCAACAATCCTCTTAGCGCGTGCTTCATCGGTTTTTCCTTTGCCGTTGTTTTCACTCCTGTCGTCTTTGTCCGCAATTGGAAAAATGTACTCAAACAGTGTGGCTTCGATTTGTTCGCCTACTTCCTTGTCGTTGACATAAATGAGCTCAAAAATGGTTGACGGGATCCAGCTGAATTTGTCAATAACCTCAGGATTCTCTTCACGTGACCGAGTGTATGCTACTTTATATAATTGACCAACAGCATCGAAAGCTGCTTGTCTAACAGAAGGCTTTTTATCCCGTAGCCGAAGGGCTAGTTCCTGAGTGGAGCCTTCAAGTCGAATTAGAATACTGACTGGAAATTTTGCTATACATCTACAAGCTGCTACACGAACAGACTCGTCCGCGTCATTCAGTAGCAAGATCACTGGATCACAAATTTTAGCCATGTCATCGAACGAAGACGAAGATGAAAATTCTTGAACTGCGTGTGCCACTAAATTCAGCCAAGTTTGTCTAATCCTGGGATTGATATCTCGACTTCGCCCAATCCACATTTGATAAGCTGAAAGATACTCAGACATGAAATTGACTCTGCTGTTTTTGTTATAAATTAAGAACTGACCAATAGTCTCCATAGCCATCAGTCTAGTGTCTATATTTTCATGGTTGAGATTCCGCTCTAGGTGGCCAATCAAATTGACTAATAACTCGGGAACAAATCTCCAAATGGCCACCATAAAGGTGCTAGCTTTTTCCATGTTAGAATATATCTCTTCATTAAAATCCCCGTCGACAATACCCTCATTAGTTTTCAGATTGCGATTGCCTGCGGTGTCCTCCTCGTTGTCATCATTATCGATATTCTCACAATCATTATTGTTATTATGGCTGACATTCCGTCGACGACGAGGTTTAGATCTATGTACACTGCTGCCTTCGGTTCCCTCTTCGTCCGCCTTGACAATATTTTTGGCCTCATCATCATAGAGGAGCAAATCAGTGATCAAATTGTTTACGGCGTTAGTCATGGGCACAACATTGTCGCGGCATAACGTCAGCGACAAGTTAAACCCTGGAGCAGTAGCTGCTGCTGTGATTGTGGTATTGGACTTATTAATGGCTAGCTGTGCTGCTTTATGAGCAGAAACCAATTGCGATAAGACCAATTTAGCACAAGATTCCGCCACATAGCCCATCTCCGCAGTAAGTCGGGAAAGAGCAGAAGAGAGTAAAAACTCGAGGGCTTCACTGTTTCGATTCTTCGTAACAATCTTATAAAAAGTTTCGAATAGTGTAAGAATTAAAGTGTCCGAATCTGGAATTTCGTTCATCAGAACAGTACATTCAGTTTCGACAATGCGTTCTAACAAGTAGTAATACTGAGCGTAAAAGGCATGGCTCGGATTTTGAAGATTAGCCAGTTCACTGATAAAAAATCGAAATAGTTTCTGGTTAGTTTGATGGTCTAATGGAATAAAACAGAAAGAAAAAAAAAAAAGAGGCTTGGCACTCACGTTGATCTGATTGACAGAGTAAGGGGCGTCTGGAGCGTATAACCGCAAGATATCAATGGCACAGCATGCTGTATAGGCTCTCACTCCCGGATCTTTACTTGTCGACAAGCGCTTGGATAGAAGAAGTCCAGGTATTTTGCCGAAGGAACTGAGATCAACGTGGTCCTGGTCGAATTCGGATAACTCATTTGACAAAACCTGTAACGCATCAAAGAGGGCCTTGCCATTTAATTTCTGAATTGCCTGATCAAACTGAAGTTTTTTTAACGGTGGCGTTTCAGCGTCCTCAGTCATAATATCCGATCTATGTTCTGAAACGCGTGTAGGGCAATTCGAAAATGTTGCGTCGACACTAACTTTGCCTTTTTAGTTCGCAACGCGTGTGCCGCGTTATGACAAATTTTAGGCCAAAAAAGGAAGGCACAATTTGGCAATTCTAAGATGACATTAAAGTGCTGCAATAATAATACAGTACCGAAATAATTTAAAACTAAGAACGAAAAAAAAAAAAAAAAAAAAAAAAAAAAAAAAAAAAAAAAAAAAAAAAAATAAA